>VZSV01000553.1:50021-63371 GCA_013398735.1 Nothocercus julius
TTCTACCAGCTAACAAGGAGCGAAAAACAACTGTACGGCTGCTACGTGACCAAGAAGCTGGTTGGACAGTTTTAATATAAGCCTTTAGATTATTCGTTTATTTAGTAGCTGTGTTTCGCATGCTTTTAGACAAATAAGGTATTGTATCCGGGATAATATAGTATATAAGCTTTGTCTGATGCTCTAATAAAATGTCTTCGGTGCATTATACTGAAGTCCGTTCCTTTGCAAGTTGCAACAGTTAATAATCAGTTAGCACACGTCTGTGTGTGTATGGCAATAAAGCTGAGACCTACTCCTGTAGCCATTCCATTTTTTTTTTCCACAGCAATTGATAATATGCATTTGAACTGGTAAGCTAATAAATCAAATCAGAGCTGTGCGGTGGTGTGTATGTGTTTGTGTTTTTTTTTGTTTTGTTTTGCTTTGCTTTGGTTTTTGTTTGCCTGTTTTCTCCTCTCTCCCCTTTTAAATAAAGGAAGACTTAAAGGTTTGGATGATAAAATAAGCCATTCCTCTTTGTAGGATTTCTTCCTCCCCTGTACCACATTTTATTGACTTACAGTTGAAAAAGAGGAGAAAAGTCACAGAAAATGCCTTTTAAACATGCACTTGAAAGTTATTTCTACTTTTTAAAAGGATTCCACTTTTCAGATTTCTTAAATTCAAAGGGTGAATGCCTTCTTTAAATATTCCACCCAGAACATAGTCATTCCTCCCCCCCTCTCCAAATCAGTTCTGTTCTAGATGCTACTCCATTTAAAAACATGCTTTCTCCAACCTGTGGAGATGAATAAGCAATGCATTTCTTAAACTTTTATGTTCTTCATGCAAATATTTTTTTCTCCTTCAAAGGATAAAGAAATACGCAGATGATCAATGATGGCATGAATCTAGGCACCTAATGTAGACACTAACTTCTGATTTCTAAAATTAGATGGCAAGAATCTTCCATATCCTGTGCTATATGGCTTTAGGAAATGAATTTGAAGGTGACAAGATGATCTTCATATTTTAGTGACTGAGCTGTTGGAATGATTTGAGAATTAACTTACAGTAAAAACCATAAGTAAGGAAAAATGAGATTTCCATGGGCACTCAGATAGGTGGGCACTCAAAGGTGAGGAGGAGGGAAAATTGGAATTCACAGGGAGACCTGCAAGACACTAATGAAGGATCATAAAGCAGTGCTCTGTGCCATTTGGGTACCAGCAACTTGTGCAAATATCCAGGTAATTGTGGTTTGGGTTGAAAATGTCAGTGCATTCTCCCTTCTCTACTGCAAACACCTGCACCTTCTGCATTGGAGTAAATTTCCTTTTCTCTTTCTTTAGGCCTTTACTACTTCCTCTTTATGCTGGTTGCTATATGAAACAGAGTAGGAACAATAAATCTCACAGCAGATTCACTGACTAGTCATTTCCATTTCACAGTTTAAATCAACATCTAGCATATTCTACCACAATGACTGAATTTAAGAAGAAATATTATCATAGTTACTTCCTATTGAAATGCACTTGCTGAGGATGTGGGAAGCATCTTATGGCTCAACTGTTCAATCACAAATGAATATAATTAGATTATGGGGGTGGCATTTATATAGTGGGTAATGGCAATCTAATCATTGAATACTTCTTGGAGAAATTCAATTTAAAACATTATCAGGCTTCTTTAATGTTCCAACACATATAAATCTTTTTGTCCTGAAACCACTCTTGGTGCAGCTTGCGTGTTGAATTACACTTAAAAAAAAAAAAAAAAAAAGTTTAATACGTCAACTTCAGGATAGTTCTGCAAATTAAAGTTTTATATTAATTCAAAATGATTACATGAGGAACTTGGAAAACAATTTTGGTTTTTTTTTTTTTTTTTAAGTATGCTAATGACAATAGTTTAGCTGTATTTTCATTTGAGATGGTTTCGGTCCTACAAAAGATTACATGGATGATAATTTTTGTGAAGAATATTCACAGTTCCAAGGAAGAAGCATCTTTCCCCTTTCCTCCCAACCAGGATAGACTGAACTGAATTTGCCCTAGATTAAAATTGTGGCTTTATCGTAGGATACAAAGGCGTTTAAGTGCTCCCAGCGGCTCCATGACCTGCAACGCCCGTCCCTGCGGCGTTGGGTTGGGCCGGGTCGGGCTAGCCCAGCTTCCCTCGCCGCCCCGGCCTCGGAGAGCGGGCGGGCGGCAGCGCTCCAAACCGCACACGGCTTCCCCTGCAGCGCCAGCAGTGACGCTCCAAGTGTGGCAGCCGCCTGGCTGAGTCCTAGCGGCAATTCAGCTCTGCCATGCATGGCGGCCCGTCTGCGCCGCCAGTGAATGCCGCACCGCCGGGGAAACCGGGACTCTGAGGGCGGGGCAGGCAGCAAACTGTTGCATTTTAGGCCGAAAAATCCCACTGACTGCTCTTGTGGGCAAATCTTTAAGGCAGGTAGACTAAAAGGCGTTGTTGGGGGTGTGGGGGAGTGGAGGTGTCTTCTTGGAAGTGTGTCTTCCTTGGTGAAGTATTTGTTGTGTGGAGAATCTCACTGTTAAGAACCAAATGTCCACAAAGGAGACAGAGGAGTTCTAAAACTTTATTCGAATAAAGGGAGAGTCTCCCGGGGCCCCTGTGGGGGTCTCTCAAATTGCTGGAGGATGCAGTCTCCTTTTATCCTAATTTCATAACTGAGGGACGCCCTCTTTTTTTCCCCATTGGCCAAGGTACTCAGAAGTTACAGACTTCCCGGCCCGCGTATACCGAACTCCCTGACTCCCTCCTGTTCTCACCTGAGGCCAGCTGACTCCTTTGTCCCCCTTGCCAAAGAATGTGGGGTAACTCCCTTATTTGTAAAGACACAGACTTCTTTGTTCCGCTCACTGTCTTCTGCCAACTCCGTGGGTTGTGTGAAGAATTTCTGAGGTGGATGGACAGACATCTTGATGAAGATGCCACAACATAGATTAAATGTCAGAAAAAATAACATCTTGGCAAGATACACAAGGAAATTGAGAGAATTAAGTATTTGAATAGAAGAAGAAGGAAGTAATTATAGTGCTCGGAGGTCTTTTTCCCTAGGATCAGGACCCTAGTGTTAGGTGCTGGATGAATATATACAACAGAGTTTTTGGACTGTCCAAGTGCAACCTCAGTCTTCCTTTGTTTAGAAGCAGGGCTGTGTGTTTTTCCCCAAAGTTGACTCTCTGAGGTCTGGAGTTATATGTCTTATTCAACAAAACAAATGTATCGCTTCAAAAACAAAAGTAGATTCATTAGCTTTTGAGCTGTGAGGAAGATGCACACAGGTTGAGCGCCAGTTGAGGAATAGCGTGAGGGTGAGGAGATGTACAGTAGAAAGGGTGCCATGGCAACAAGAAAGCATCCGAGGAAGTAACAATATTCTTCAATGGAGGTGGAAGAGGAGAAGGAAGGTGGAGAGGAGAAGGAAGAGGAGAAGGAAGGCATTCATCTGTACCACCCTGTAAGTTAAAATACTATGTCTCTAATTCAGCTTTTTCATAATGCACTGTCAAACTTCTTTTTACAGTAGATGATACTGTTGTGCTAAATGGGTGCAGCACCCTTTTTGATTACAGCAAACAAAGTTTTTTTTTTTTTGTTCAAAGGTAATATTTATATTTATTTTGATCTGAATTTTCCCACAGGATATTTACAGTAGCAGAGAAACTAAAGGAAAAGGCCCGGTGAGAAATGTACAAGTACAAAAAATATTAATTTGCTTTTTTATTTTGATGTGGCAACAATCAAATTACAGCTCTGAGCCAAGTCTTTGGTCCTGTCTTGGAGTTTGAAAATCAGATGAACCAGCACTGACAGGAAGAGATCAGCTTCCTTATGGCAGAGCTGAAGATGCTTACACATATTTGTGGTTGGGGACAAGTGGATATACAGTAGTTGTCACCCAATGAGTGAAAGAGTTTGAAGTTCAGAGTGACTTGGCTTGGAGCAGGTTAGGATGGCAAACCTTACTTTGTCCTGTTAGTTACACATCTGAGAATTAAAGAAATTAACTGTCATTCTCTCTGTCTTACTTCATGGGGCAAGAGCATCTTTGCTAACAGGCTGGCCAGCCTGATGAGGAGTGCTTTAAATTAGGAATGGGCGGGAATGACCCAAAGTTAATTGAGGACATGGTGGAAAGGGTGTAAAGAAAAGCAAAAGGTGCAAGACAGGAGGAACAAGGCAGAGTTCAGGAATGATAAAACAGGGCAAAAGGGCACCCACCTCAAGTGTATGTGCACATATGAGCGCAGATTGGGAGACAGGCAGGAGGAGCGAGAGCTTCATGTGCAGTCACAGAGCTGTGACATTGCTGGGATAATGGAGATGTAGTGGGACACCTTGCACAACTGAGTGCTGCTATGGACAGATTCAGGATCTTCAGGAGAGGCTGTCAGGGAAGACAATGAGGAGGAGCTCTGTGTGGAAGAGCAGCTCAGGTGTGCAGGGCTCTGGGTGAAAGCTTGTGAGGCTGGGTCAGAGGAGATGCCACTATGTGTGGGAGTGTGTGACAGACCACTGCCAAACAGTGTGAGGAAGGGCATGAAGCTTTCTTTGACCAATGTAAGAAAGTCTCTGTCAGGTCCTCACCAGGGGCTTTAACCTCCCTGACATCTCCTGAAAGGACAACATAGTGGGATGCAAGCAATCCAGGAGATTTCTAGAGAGTGTCATGGATAACTTCTTGCTATACAGCTATTGGTTGGGGATGTGGTAGTCAGTGGCAGCCTTGGCTGTAGTGACTGTGAAATAGTGGAGGTCAAGGTCCTGAAGGGAGTAAGGGAGGCAGGAAAGTAGCAGAACCTAGATCCTGGGCTTCAGGAGAACAGATTTCAGCTTTTTTAGGGAATAAGTAGGTAACTGGTATGCCATGGGAGACAGCTTTAAAAGGCAAAGGAGCTGAAGAAAGCTGGTCAGCCTTTAGGGAGAGCATCCTGCAAGCACAAAAACTATCCATCCCAATACTCAGCAAAACAAGGAGGCCGGCTTCCTAACTAGGGAAGTCATAGCAGAGCTCTAATGCAAAAAGCAGCAGACAGGAGGGAGAAGCAAGGAGATGCTACAAAGGAGGAAATTAGAAATACTGCCTGGGCATGTAGGCATGGTGTTAGAAAAACCAAAGCTGGAGTTGAGACTTGCAAGGGACATCAGTCAAAGATGACAAGAAGAGTTTCCATGGTTATATTAACAGTAAAAGGCCAAAAAAGGAAAATGTGGGCCTGTTGCTGAATGGGGTGGGTGAATTAGTGACAGTAGACACAGAAGAGGATGAAGTCCTCACTGCTTTCTCTGGTGTCATCAGAAAGGTCTGCCAGCCCTCTGTACCTAGTGACAGCATTCAAGGAGAGCAACTACCATCTGGAGTGAGGATTAAGTCAAGGATAACTTGCAAGTGCTTGACCTGCACAAAGCCCTGAGACCCGACAGGTTGCACCCAAGGATGCTGAGGCTGCTGGCGAATGTCCTTGCAAGGGCATTGCAAGGTTGTAGAGATTGGGAGCACGCTCCCAAGAATTGGAGAGAGGTGAATGTTGCACCCATCTTCAAAAAAGGGGAAACACCTCAATCTAGAAAGTTGCAGGCTAGTGATTATCACTTTAGTTCCTGGGAAAATAATGGAGCAAGTCAGTCCTCTTGGAGCACCTGCCTGGGCATGTGAGGGAGAACGTGGTGATTGGGAAAAGTTGGTGGGGATTTATGAATCTGCGCCTGACCAACCTGACTGCTTTCTGTGATAAAATGGCCAGATCTGTGGAAGAGGAGTGTCATGCTATCTTGTTAAAGGAGATAGTAAAATAATCCAGAGGGACAACAACCACTGGGCTTTAGTTAAGTTGATTTTATTCACCAGGGCAAGATCTTTGTGATAACAACATCCACCATTGACTGGCACGATTGTTATAAGGGATTGGCTTAGCAATTAGTAAATAGCAACTAGCAATTAGAGCAACTAAATGGAGTATGTTGCTTGTCCCAGGAAAAATAAATAAATAAATAAATAAAATAAGTTGCTATAGTTTTACTTCACCCTGACTATACAGGGGACTCTCAACCTTGCAAGGAGTTGCAAATGTTAGCATTTCTACACCCTGAATGTACAGGGCACTCTCAACCTCATGAGGAGTTACCTTAGTCCAGCATCCCAGATTAAGGGGAGGGGAGAGATACTCACTTCAAGGTCCAGCTGGAGGTGTTCAGGTGTCGTTTCCAATCCCTGCTCAACTCATCAATGCTAGACTCTGTCCTTTATACCCTTAGGAAAGCAGTATATGACTGTGCTATGGTCATCCTCACAAGGTGCTCCTTCCAGTACCTCCAGGCAAGTTTCAGTCCCTTATTGAGTGTTTTGCAAGTTCTTTAGTGAGATGGGTACTGTTTGCAAATGTTAGGGAAGCGAGACTGCCTTGCCTCTACAAGACTGCCCACTTCCCTTTGTTGTTGGAGAGAGTACCCAAAGTCTCACCATCTCTTTTCTGCCATCTGTCAATTTGGCAGAGCTCTGGCAGAGCTCCTGCACTTCAGCAGTTTTGGCTGTTAAGCCCTTACTCACCCATTAGTCCCATCATAAAACCAACAGGTGAGCAGCACGTGGGAGGTGTCTTCTGGGTTGTTGTGTCCAGTTCCCCATTATGTTAGGTGCTACATTATGTTTCGTTCTTAAATGTATTCATGTCCACTTTAAAAGCAGCTGGATATTGTGCATCCAGTGGTTAACAATTACTCTCATGAGTCTAAGCTTATTCATGGCCTTGTTGACCTATTTGTTCTTGTTTTGATGTCAGTCCTTAGATGAGATAATGTTTATCCTATTGGTGTTATTACTAAGTGATTTCTATAACCTCTAAGCTCACCTCCTTGAACATCTCTTTCTCTCAACAACCCTTTTCTGCACTTATTCTTAATGAAGATAATTTTTTTTTCTTTTTTTTTTTTAAATATCACTACTTAAAATTGTACAGAATATGGCTGCATAATTCCAAAATTATTTTCTCTCCTAGAAATATCTTTCCTGATATATCTTAGGACTAGGTAGAACTAGGTAGGACTAGGTAGATTCAGAAGCAGTGTCCCACCTGGGTTGCCAGAAAACCAGGAATAAACCTCTTAACACCAATGTAGTATTAAGAAGCAGGCATCATTTATTTGCCACACTGGCTGCATGGGGCATTTCTCCTCCTAGCATGCACACCATAAGTTCTGTTAACCAAAACTTTTATTTCTCTATTATCTACATATGCATTAAACTCTAGGAATGATCATACATATTCATTCTATTTCCTAGAACTAATTACAATATGCCCCACCCTCACACGCGTGCGCCCTCTGTCCCTTCGGTGGTCCCTGGTGGTCTTTTGAGACCCCTGGTGGTCATCTTTCGAGGTCCTTCCAATGAACTCTGGTAACTCACTTCCACATATGGTCCCATTTTGCCCCAGGGAGCTCTATTCTGCCCCATTGCCCAGTTTCAGCTGGTTCCTTGAAGATATGGTGGTCCTTATCTCTGTCTTCAACTGGTGTTTTGCTGTTTTGTCTGTTTTCCTTCAGGATGTACCAGTAGCAGATGCAAAAATTATGTCCTTGACTGCATTCTTGTCTGATGCCTCTCATAACACTGAAATGTATGACCTTGCATTTTGCCTTACACAGATACTTCTATATATGAATAGTGCCTTCCAAAATTATGTAATTTGTAAATTTTATCAGTGTTACTGGCAATTTTTTTTTCTCCTCATCCCCAGAGTGATTCATGAGGAAATCTATTAGTAGCCTCCTTTTTTTCTGATGCTTTTTTGTTCATAACTACTCTTTCATGTGCTTGTTTTGAGTTTCTTTAATAATTTCATTCTACTCCTGCTTATCTAATCTCTTCCCATGCGGCACTCTATCAAATGCTTTTTTTACATTCAAATGAGATAAAACTTACTGTACTTCTCATTTATTCAGAAAACTGTCTCTTTTTATCTAAGCAAGCTGTTTGGTTAATGACATGTTTTGGTTAATGACATGTTCTATTCTATTCTATTCTATTCTATTCTATTCTATTCTATTCTATTCTATTCTATTCTATGTTTTGTTTTTGCCAGTACGTTCTTTTGTCCTTAAATTTTCAATCCTAAAATGATGGAAACAAGTAGCTGTCATTTCTGAGCAACTGTATGAAAAAAAGATAGGGATTTTTTTTCCTTGTTTCTTTTTGGGGGAGTGAGGAGGGTTTAGGAAAACAAGTATGTGATATTTGTGCTAACAGTGCTACTGATTGACTCTAGTCCTGCACTTAGACAACAGCACGTATTTTGGAGAGCTTGTCTTCCAGAAATGTAGCATTCTTGAAGAAAAGAACCAGGAAGGCCAAATGGGAATGAAGTATTTATGTTCTGCAAGTAGCCTTTTGATTGCCATTGGCATTAAAGTGTCTACAGACTCCCACATACACATATCGTTTCTCTTAAGTATTCTGTTTCCAATGAAACAAGATATAATTCAAAAATAGCCTGACATATATTTGGCTTGAATAAACAATACCATTAAATACAATGCCAGCCTTTTAGTACTTTCAGACACTGTCATTTGTGATGACAGTGACAACTTAGATGAAAAGGTGGTAAGTACTGAATATATTCAAGAAGTAAATTCTGCTAGCAAAGGATGACTCTCATCTGTCTTCTGGAGTAGATCTTGCTTTTTGTTCTCCTTTCTGTGTATGTGAGGACTTTTGGGAAAGACACCAGTGTCACTCTGGTGAGGGAGACAGAGACATGAGTTTGTCTCGAGTCTCCTCAGGCGGCGTCCCAACCCGAGGGGAGGAAAGGGCTTCAGCCCGTCGACTGACCCAGGAGTTACGATGGAATCTTTCCTCCTTAGTTCCTTTTTCTTTACATTCAGGTGGAGCTTGAGTGACTGCAGTCATACTTATTATTGTTATTGATTGGTGAAAAAGTCTCTCGCTTTCATTTAAAGGTACAGTCAATCAAAAATCTAGAGCGCACATTCAATGAGGAGTGGTCGTACCTCGGAGGCGGGTAACTTTTGGGATGGAGGTGTGTGTTGGCATTATAATGAGCTTATAATGAGCAAAGTTCAAGCAAAGGTCATCTGAAAGGAGTGATTTGCCACCCTTGCTGGCTCAGCACCAGACATCTTATCGTATATCTCCCATTGGGCAGCTACTGTGCAGCTTATCAGTGGCCCAGCACAGGGAGTACAATAGAGTTTGGCCGTGGTGTCTTCACTATGCTCCACCCTCGTTACTCCTCTTTGCAGCTGCGAGGAGGGCAGATTGTGTTGCCTAGGGAACCGTGGAGGAGCAGAGTCCGTGCATACCAACTATCCTGGAAGTGGCAACTGTGTATGACCCCAAGCAGGCTGCTGTAATGCCATAGCTTCTGTTAGGCTTTAGTTTTTCTCTAAGCTCCCCCTTTTCAAGCAATTCTTCCACAGCCTGTCAGTCATTTTTAAAAAGTTTTAGCACTGACCAGGAACCCTAGACCTACCAGAGATGTGTAATATGTTCTTTACTGTGTCCTGCTAAAAAGGTTGGACGCATTAGAATTGTGGAGCCAGCTGTAATCTGTTTTAGACTCGCTGCCTTTTCTTTACTGAAGGATGAAAACCATTTAAAGGTATCTTGCAGTTTATTTTTATGCAATGTTTCAAAGCCTCCATAAAAAGAAAAGGAATGTCCAAATGACAAGTGTAAAGGTCAATGAATATTTTCCTACAGCACATATATATGACACAGTATAATTTGAAGTTCTTTGCCCTCCTTAAAGCTGCTTTTTTTCACCTTAAAGGAGACAGCAAAAGTAGCCACATCACTTCCTTCAACTGGGCAAAGTGCTGAAACAATATGAAGTTTTGAAGTGCATGGATGTGTAATCTAATAGAGGCAGGATGCTCTAAAAGGCCAGGATGCTTCTGATAAAACATAAGGCAAGATCCAGAAGATGACCTCAGCAGAATTTAGGTGACCATGTACAAAGTTGCAGTCCTAAAGGCTCTTCTCATCTGCCACCCAACTCTGGAGATGTCCTTTGATTGTAATAGTGAGCACCTGGAGACCCTAAAATTTTAACTCTGTGGGGCTGCATTTCTTTCTTAATTGACCTAAGAGAGCTTCACATCCATTCTGTAATTAAGTTAGAATCCAGAATTTAGATGGTGGCAATATAGCTATCTCACTCTGAAGCTTGCTTACATACTAAAGAAAAATTAGAGGGAACTGCTGCTTTCTTTTACAGTATCAGTATGGTGGTAGTGCCTGTGTCACTGCTGTCCAGGAATTCCTCTTTCTCTAATCTTTAAGTCTGCACTCGCCCAGCATGTGGGAACAACCTTCTTACAGATTTCTTTAGAACTTGCATTTTCTGCTTCTACAGACCTGGCTACTGTGAGATGAGGGATAAAGGTATTTCTGCCTCTCCTTTTGAAGTTTTTCTGCTGCTTTAGGCAAATAAATCCAAGATTTGGGGAGCCAGAGAGAAATGGCATAAGAATGCATTTGACTAAGTTGAGTGATTTGAGCTCTCAGTACAGAGAGAAGGTCTGAGTTCTGATTCTTATTTCAAAATTTTCCATACTTACTAAAGGCCTACTTACTCTACAGAAGCCTTTAAAAAATTATTTTATTATTATTTGAAATGTGATGTATGTGTATTTGTTGTTGTTGTTGTTTTAAGTATCAAGCTGTATGGCTTGGAAAAAACATTTATTTTTTTTTTTCCTCAGGGTTAGAGCACTACTGTTTTCTAAGCTTCCTATCTTTATCTCCTTACAGTCATAAAACTTTGTCAAAAAATGCTATATAAATTAAGCATAGTTGCTTACTTAGCTCTGGTATTTGTGCTGCAAAGTAAATTTGTTGCACAGTATTTTCTGCTGAGCTAGAAGAGTATTAGAAGCGGTTTTGCTAAATTGCTTCTAAACAAGAATATGGTAGCACTGTAATACAAGGCAGAAGGTCCCTATTGCAGGATCATTGCAAGGAAAACAGCTCATCCATGCATTCTGTAGTTTAATTTAATCATCTGTGTTACCTTGTGATTTCACACAATATTTATCTGACTTTATCATAGATTTCAGGAAACTTGTTATACAAAGGTTTTTAATTAAAAAAAAAAGGCAACAAACAAACAAAAAACATTAGCTGAAGGTTAAAGCTGCTGTGTAAAAGTACAGGCTAGGTCATTTTGTGTGGGCAGTTTCTCCAAGCAGCTAATTGCTGCAGTTATAACAATGTTGTGGTAATATTGCAGCTATTTTGAAGGATATGGGGGAAGGGGTGGGTTATGTGATCTTTTCTTGAATCTCCCCTAATTGTTAAATACCAATTTTTGCTTTATGGAATATGAAAGTATGCTTTGCTTATGTAAATGTCACCGAAAATCAGGAATAAACCTCTTAACACCAATGTAACATTAACAAGCAGGCATTCTCTTTATTGCAGCACCAGATGCATGGGGGATAGCTCCTCCTATCATGCATGCTGTAAGTTGTGTTAGTCAAAGCTTATATCACCCTGTTACATACATATGCATTAAATTTCCCAGAATGATCATGCATAATCATTCTATTTCCTAGAACTAATTACAACATACCCCATCCTCCCACTTTGGTGATCCCTGGGGATCTTTTGAGACCCCTGGTGGTCGTCTTTCAGGGTCCTTCCGATGAACTCTAGTAACTCACTTCCATATATGGTCTCATTTTGGCTCATTGCCCAGTTTCAGCTGGTTCCTTGAAGATATGGTGGTCCTTCTCTTCGTCTTCAACTGGTGTTTGCTGTTTTGTCCGTACTCTCTCATGATGTACAAGCAGCAGCTAGTGTTTTGTTCGTGCTCTCTCATGATATACCAGCAACAGCAGCGAAAATTATGTCCTTGGGTGCGTTCTTGTCTGGGGCTTCTCATAACATAAAGAATGGGCAAAAATTCAAAGAAAGATTTGAAATGCTGGCATCATTACAGAAGACAAAATCCTGACATGAAGCAAAAAGCAGATGCTTTAATTTGTTCCTATGTAACTGTAGACTTCATTGTTTGATCTTGTTTTTAAACCTTTTACAGTCTGACAATAGTGATGATTTGGCATGTCTTACAGGTGTTTTTTTTGTTTCTTTTTTTAAAGGATTTAGTTTTTACATCCATAAATGGATATAAATAGTACATGTACATATCCATTCACTGGAAAAATATTTTAGCAGTATGTTTGTATTTTACATATAGCCATGTCAAAAGCAAGGGCAAGAGTCTGTTATTTGGATTTTCTTCTATGCATGTTCTTTCTTTTGATTTCCTCAACTGGAAAGGAATCTGTCTGGGTCCTTGTGACCACTAGACCTCCACTCAGCACATGCCAAGAGGAAAGTAACCATATACTTCTCAGTGCTACAGGTCATGAGCACAGATGTGTTTAGGCAGGACTGTGTCACTCACACTATGCAAACAGCTTGGGCTAGTGAAAAGGTCCCTGCATTTCATTCTGCAAGCTGCTTCTCCAGAAACCAAACCCTACTGTGGGAAATGTATGTGTTTTCTGTATAACTACGCTGACCTGCTACAGGACCAAATATCATTATTACGGACTGCTTAAGGTAAACAGACCATAACTCATGGACAGCAAGGATAGGGCAACCAGCCAGAACTATCTGGACATCCTTATCAGAGTACGGAAGAAAGAAGGCAAATGAGAACAAGTTAATTGGGAAAGACGTAATGCTGGAACAAGAACAAAGTCTGTAACATGTACTTGTTAAAGCATCTTCACTGGAATATAAATAGAGGAGGATGTGAGAATAAAGGAGCTTGCTTGCTTTGCTTTGCTTTGCACCAAGTCTCAATCTCTTTATTAAAGGGCTGCAAATGGCGCCCAACGTGGGGCACAAATAGAGAGGCAGCGGATGATAGCTGTACCGGCGGTCTGAAACCGGAGGAACGACGGACGGACCCGTCATGATTGGCCAGAAAAAGAAGCTCTAACGACCAGTGGCGGTAAGAGCCTGGCCTCCGGGGATAGTTATGGGGGGTACCATAACGAAAGAGCAGGAGAGAGACATTCATATATTGCAGCATGTTTTGGACAGAGAGAAGGCAGAAAAGTTACAGCGAGTGGAATTGTTAAGACTGTTAAAATGGGCTGTGACACATTGCCCGACTTTTACAGAGGATTCTGCTTTCCGATTAACGGCATGGAAGCAGTTAGGTGAATGTCTGTGGACAGCTGTTACCACCGGGGAGGAATTGCCTCCAGGGATATTCCGTACTTGGCGGGTTTGTCATGGTGCATTGCAACATTATGCAGAGCTTGAAGAGGGTAGGCTGCCTCCTACGGCGCCTCCGATCGGACCAC
>VZSV01000555.1:47586-57875 GCA_013398735.1 Nothocercus julius
AAAGTTCCACAGGAACTTTAGGAAAAATTTCTTGAGAGGGAGGGTGACAGAGCCCTGGAACAGACTGCCCAGACAGGTTGTGTAGTTCTCTGGAGAACTTCAAAACCCGCTTGGACGCAGTCCTGTGCCACATGCTGTAGGTGACCCTGCATGTGCAGGGGGGTTGGACTAGATGATCTCTAGAGGTCCCTTCCAACCTTAAGCATTCTGTGATTCTGTTATCAGAAGAACATGTTTATTTTCCTGTGTTTATATGGGTCTATCATTAAATGTTGACTTTAAATTGAAACCATTGTGGGGCATTTTATGCAGAAGGGACAAAAATGACATAGAAGTGCAAACAATGTCTTCAGAAGATGCTTTCAAAGAACTAGACTTTGTAACTTTTTCCTGTTCCCTGCCTGGAGAATTCACTATCTACACTCTTAGCAGTAATGACGAGCCTTATGAAGAACCATGCTATACTAAGTTGTTTCCTATGACTGAGTTTTCTTGTCTTTTAAAAACATCTGTCATCCATTTAAATAAAATAAGCCAATTTTCTATGTCATTTACAGTGACATTGCAGCAAGAAATATAACCTCCTGCTGAATTTGCTTCAGACTCCTTAAAAATTAACTGCAGTAAAAGTTGGGGATTATTAAATAAGAGAAAATTACTTCATCATTTCTGCCACTAATGCTGTTGCAAATATACTTCAAGAGAACTTCTAATGGGCTTTAACAAACTGTTTTATGGGCTTAACATTTATGAAGGAAGGAGAACAGATTCCTGAATTGTGAACGTGCCTATTTTCAGAGCAAGGAAAGTGGGGTACAAATGAGTACAAGATTTTCTTTCTGAAGATGCTACCCTCAATTTTGCCAATTTCTTTTAACTCTGAAAGTCAAAATCTTAACATTTTGATAAGCAATAATAGAAAAGTTATCTATCCATATTCATTTAGTTCCGAGCCTCCCTCCTCCGATTCCCAGGTACCCGAGACAACACAATTTTAGTTTTAACGTTTCCAAGCATTCATTAATATTAATGAGCTGGTGATAATATGATGATAAGGTTACCACCCTCCTCCGCTCTCTATGGCAATTAGCCAAGGCATTAAAGCACAAGCGCAAAAATTGATATGTAATGCGATCAGAACATAACCAATGAAAATATTTGTGTAAAGTATTTCCAGAAACTGTGTAAATAAATACCAAGCAGGGGTAAGACAAGGTGTGCTAGCTTTGTGGAGTTACCACCTAGTACCCACTTTTGTGCAGAAATGGAATAAACATCTCAGCTCTGTGTGTCTATCAGCTTTCTGCTCACTGGGTTAAGAACCTGCTTTTTGTACAACAATGCTATCAAATAGTTATTTCTTTTGGTCTGTTTATGAAAAAAATATATTTAAGTATAATATATTAAGTAAATTAAGCTTAATATATTTACATATACTTTTGTAGTTATAGCATCACCTTGAAGTAATTTATTAAATGCCAGTTTCCTGGTAGTAAAACCTTTCAACTATTTTTGTTTTCTAAGTAACATATGTAGCATATGTTAACCCAAGCTAGAATTTATAAAACATTAAAGATATAGAATAAAACTCAAAGCATTTATTAAAATTGTCTTTGAAATTTTGGTATTTTAATTATATACAAAAACTACAAATCTTTTGCATTTTTTTCTGAGGTCTAGTATGGTTGCTTTGTAAAACACACATCAGATGAGCTATGCTTGTATCCGTCCCTATGGGAAGGTTCATGTATCCTTAAGTGAACTGCCTTCATTATAATACTAAAAATCACGCCCATAGGTCAAAAAGACCCTTGTCCAGGTGAAGATCTTTCCCCTGAGCAAGTGCAATAGCGGGCACAATAAGTAAGCAAAATTATAATTATGTGTGAAATTTCTAAGCAATCAGTGTAAGAGGGATATGCTTGGGATAATTACTGAGCGTGTAAATACACTTTGGAAAGTTGGGAGTGTGTGCTCGATTTGTGGGAAAGCACCAAGGACCCAACCTCGTGCAACTCCGAAATAAAGGAGCAAATGTCTCTCCTGCATGTGTGATTATTGCCTCATTGGATACCGAGCAGCAAAGACACTTTTTGGACAACAGTTTTTGGTGACCCAGGTGGGACCACTGCAGAAGCCGTGCCTGGATTGTCTTGCCAGTTCCCGGCAGGGCGATACTGCTTTCTGGACTTCAGCATGCACCAACCTCTTGTTCAGGGACTCCGTGAGCATCCTCCCAGTGGGTAAGCAAGTGGGCATTGCATGTGGGGAATGGTTTAAGGTAATGATGGATCTATGGGTATGGTTCAGAGGGTATACTGGGTGTGATATATTGCAAGCTTTGTGCACGTTTGGACAGTGATGACTGGAGGGTACAAAAATAGGATTGGTAAGAATGTTCTTTTATTGGTAATAATATGAGTAATGGTATGAGGACAGGATAAGGGGCAGGACAATCCACAAAGTTACCCCCTTGTTCTCCTTTAGGATGCATCCTGAAACACTGGGAAAAGTTTGGTGGGGACCCCCTAACAAGGGACATATTGTACTCAGTGGTGGCCATGGTGTGAACTGGATGAAGTGGGCAGAAATGGGAAGCTATAATACAATTGTGTAACTTGTTTTTTGTAACTTGTTTTTTTTTTTGTAACTTCTTGTTTGTCAGGAGGCAGGATAAGTGTTTAAATGGGATGAAATCCCATATGTAGAATTGTTTTTTTCTTTGAGAAATGATCATGAAACAAGAAAGAAATGTAAATTGTTGGTATCTGATTCAAATGTTTTAATGATGATGGAAGACAAAAAGAAGGTGTCTCAGTGTTGTTCAGCTTGTAATACTGAGAAAAAATGTTTGAAAAAATGTTTGAAAGTGGATTCTGAGGAAGAGGATGTGCAATTGTTGATCTTTCAGGAAAGGGGATTGATGATTAAGGAAGTGAGGTATTGAGTTCAATTGCAGGCAGGACTTGAGCACAGCAGAATCCTGTGATTCAGGCTCCACTGTGTTAGGCAGTGGGACCAGAGGGAATGCCTGTATATGTAAAAGTTCCTTTTTCAACTACAGATTTAATGAATTGGAAGGAGTCAGCTGGGTCATACCAAAAAAATCCAGAAAAAAAATTATCAAATCGGTTTGGCAGGATTTACAAGTGCTTTTGAATACTTCACTTGCATCTGTGGAAAAATGAATGGTGTTGGATAAAGCTTGAAAGGAAAATGAGAGACAAAATACTAGGGACAGACCAGATCATTTTATGCCAGCCCAAGAACCAGATTGGGATCAAAATACGGGGGCACGTAGGTTAATGATTAAACAGTATCAGCAGCTAATGTTATATGGAGTAAAGCATGGAGTGCCTAGACCTAAAAACATTGCCAAACTATATCAAGTTGTACAAGGTAAGGCTGAGGATCCCTCCGCATTTTATGAGTGGTTACGTGAGACTGCTCAAAAATGAACAGACTTGGATCCTGAAGATGAAGCTAACAAGATAATCTTTACTACATTATTTGTGGGGAAAAAACTTCAGAAAGTGGATGGTATGTTTGGAATGTCAATATCTCAGTTAATAGGGATTGCATATAAGGTATACAGTAACAGAGAAGTAAAGAAAAAGCATAATGCTGCAATCTTGACAGCTGCATTTGCTCATGTGTAAATGCCCTCTCCGGGAAGAAGTTTCCTGAGGGGATGAGGATGGGGGAAAAGAACCATAACAGGAGGGAATCTGGAGCATAGAATCTCACTAGAGAGAGATCAATGTACATTTGTTTCAGAGGCAGATTTGCTCATGATTGGTACAGAGGATTCAGATTGACGAGGACTGGGGGTTGAGAAATTGGATACCCCAACCAAACCCCTAGTTTCAGTTAAGCTGGGGAATGAATTATTTTTTTTTAGTAGATAATGGAACAACATATTTGGTATTAAATAATTGTAAAGGACCAATGAATAAATTCTCTATGTCAGTAATTGGTGCCACAAGAAGACAAGAGGTCAAGACCTTTTTCCAACCAATAAAATGTGAAATTGGGAATAAGATACTTACATATGAATTTTTATATATGCCAGAATGCCCCCCACTGCTGATGGGAAGAGACTAGATAAATAAATTAGGAGCACAAATAACTTTTGATCAAAACAAAGTTCAAGTACATATATTGCAAAATAATGCTTTGGAAGCACAGATATATATGTTGCAGGAATTATCAGAGATGAAGGACACTGAGGATAAGGAAAAGCAAGTCGAAGCCGCCTCCTTAGACATCATGAGTGCAGTGAACCCTTTAGTCTGGGCAACTGAGAAACCTGGAAAAGCAGAATCGGCAGAACCAGTACAAGTGGAATTAAAGCCAGGGACAAAGTCGGTAAGACAAAGACATTATCCTATAAAGTTGGAAGCCCGCATTGGACTAGAACCTGTAATTAATACATTTTCAGAATATGGGCTATTGCAAGAATGTCAATCAGAATATAATACTCCAATTTTACCTGTCAGAAAGCCACACTCACAGGAATATTGCTTAGTACAAGATCTAAGGGCTATCAATCAAGTAGTGGTTGATGTATATCCAGTGGTACTGAACTCCTACATTCTGTTAACAACAATAATTGAGTCAAATGTCTCTTTTACAGTATTGGATTTAAAAGATGCTTTATTTTGTATCCTGCTGGAAGAACAAAGTCAAAAGCTGTTCGCTTTTGAATGGGAAAGCCCCACAACAGGATGCAAACTGCACCTGTGCTGGACCATGCTCCCTCAAGGGTTTAAGAATAGCCCTACTCCTTTTGGTAATGTACTGACAAAAAAAAAAAAAAAAAAAAAAAGAAAATGGAACAGTGGCAAGGCAAGAAGCCTAATATTACCTTGTTACAGTATGTGGATAATCTTACTGGGAGCAGACAGTTGAAGAATGTAAGAGGCCACCATTAGTTTATTGAACTTTTTGGGTCAGGCGGGATATAGAGTATCACAAAGGAAGGCACAACTTGCGCAGAAAAATGTGATCTACCTTGGATATGAAATATCTCAGGGAGAAAGCAAACTGGGAACAGGAAGAAAGGAGACTATGTCAAATCACTCTCCCCACCCAAAACCAAAGAAAGAACTTAGAGCAATTGGGGGGGATGTCTGGATGGTGTCATCTATGGATACCAAATTTTGGATTAATGGCCAAACCACTGTATGAGGCTGTCAAAGGATTGGGAGAGTTACTGGAATGGACATCAGAATGCCGGAAGGAGTTTGATGAACTAAGGATTGCCCTTATGAGTGCTCCTTCCTTAGATCTGCTGAACCTGACAAAACCTTTTGAACTTAATGCGCATGTGAGGGAACATCAGGCGCTGGGAGTGCTGGCACAAACTTTGGGAGACTGGAAAAGACCAGTGGATTACTTTTCAAAACAACAAGCTCTGGATGGCCAGGATGCTTTAGGGCAATGGCAGTTGTCGTACTGTTAATACGAGAGGCAAGAAAATTGACTTTGGGGCAAAAAATTACTGTTTACGTGCCGCATGCTGTCACAGCGGTACTGGAACAGAAAAGATACCATTGGCTGTCTCTGAGTAGGATGGTACAATACCAAGCAATATTGCTCGAACAAGAGGATATAACCGTGAAGGTGTCCAGTACTTTGAATCCGGTAGGTATCCTTGTTGCCTTTGTGTAAAGAGGAAGAATTGGTACTTGATTGTCCAGGTGGCCAAGAAGGCCAAGGGCATCCTGGATTGTATCAGGAACAGTATAGCCAGCAGGACCAGGGAAGTGATCGTCCCCCTGTACTCGTTGCTGGTGAGGCCACACCTTGAATACTATGTTCAGTTTTGGGCCCCTCACTACAAGAAGGACATGGAGGCACTGGAGCGTGTCCAAAGGAGGGCAGCGAAGCTGGTGAAGGGGCTGGAGCTCAGACCTTATGAGGAGCGGCTGAGGGAGCTGGGGTAATTTAGTCTGGAGAAGAGGAGGCTCAGGGGAAACCTTATCACTCTCTACAACTACCTGAAAGGAGGTTGTAGTGAGGCAGGCATCCAGAATAACTGCTGATAGGACAAGAGGAAATGGCCTCTAGTTGCACCAGGGGAGGTTCAGGTTAGGTTCTACATGGAAAGAGTGGTAAAGCATTGGAACAGGCTGCCCAGGGAAGTGGTCTCTGGCAGTGTTCAAGAAAGGTGTAGATGAGGCACTTAGGGATATGGTTTAACAGGCATGGTGTTGAAGGGCTTATGGTTGGAGATAGCAGTGGTGCACTGCAAGACACACCAACCTGGACAAACTGATGCAATTAGAGGAAATAGGAAAGCGGATGAAGCTGCAAAAAAAGCAAAAAAAAACCCCAAACAAAACAAAAAAACCCCACTTTTTTCCCTACTAGGTTACTTTAAATATAGCAGCTTGATGTGTTAGATACCTATTCCAGTTGCAAAGTCTATCCTCACATTAGGCTCATCTCAGTCAGATGCACACAAATACAATGACTCTTACAGAACTGAAGATTTTGGAGTGGCGAGAAGATTGTGGCATGGGTGTATGTGTATCTTTTTTTTTTTTTTAATTAAGTATACTGTGTACTAAGATTTAGCAGTATAATTAGTTAATTGAAAAATAAAAAATCAGTAATGAATGCCTCCTGCAGTATAATGCAATGTCAATTCCTGAGCTACTTCGGAGCAACCTCACAGATCTATACAATGCAGCTCAGCACCATGTAGGGATGCTAGGTCAAGGTACAAAGGCTGTATAGTGCAATAACATCACCCTTAGTGATGTTGAGACTCCTATCCCAAGCATATAAGTGTTAGAAAAGCAAATATGTTTGTTCTTAATAAGCAGTTATGTCCCCATTCTTGCTAAACTAAGCATAGTTTTCAATGAAGAACCCATATTGATTTCTAATTCCTTGCTTGTGCCATAAAGCTACCATTGAATAAGCAATCAAGACTTTCCACACAAGGATTTAGTCCATATATCCATACTGGAAAAAAACAAAAAAAAAAATAGACTGAGAGTAACTACATAATTTATAGCTGTATAGCTACGCTATAGTTTTGCCTGCCTATATATTTTTTGAGTGTTTGTTTCAATTCAGTTGAAGACTAAAATGAAGTCCAAGGATGGCCAGAGCTGTAATGCTCATCCCTAGCTAAAGAATTCAGAGCTAAGCTAGTGTAGCTGCTGCATATCTGATTGCAAGTTATGTGTTGCCTCAGAACCTGGTGTTTTCCTCTTAGTGGAAATGGCATGGATATATTAAAGGAGCATAACAAGATGAGTGAAATGGAAAAACTTTTGATAAGTATGCTTCAATTGCCTGCTCTTGCCTACAACTTCTGCAGTTCAAAAAAGTCATAAAGTGCTTTTCGGAGTGAAAGGAAATGGAAATCTGTTCACTCAAGCAGTAATGGAATACAGTTGCTTGTAGGGTGCAGCAAAGCTAATGCCACACAACCTTTTGGGTAGGGTGAGAAGAATGCAATAACAATTTGAAAGCACAGAGAAAAAGAGACTACTTACCAGGAGCACTAAAATGGTGCTAATGCCCCACCTCTTGAACAAAGCTTGAAGGAATCCTTAACTAAAACATTTCAATATTTGTTTTTCTCTTGAAAGCAAAAATTTTGAGCAGTACAACATTGAGACAGTAGTATTTATTCATACTTATTCAGGGGTTGCAAATAGAGAAGCTAGGAATTCCCTGCCATTTCAGTTCCAGGCTGGTGACAATAAAAATGAAGACTGTACGGCAAGGAGAACTCTGCTGCCCAAGTTATACTGACAGGCACACCATTTTATTTTGTGTAGATAGTAAAAATGACCCTTTATGCTATATCTTATACCACTTCTACTACTAGTAAGCTGTGTATTATAACAGATTCCAAATTTGTAGTATAAATGCGAGTACTACTTGCTGAATCAACACCTATAATCTCCAATATTTTTATATACATGGATGATAGATAACATTTAGTCTAATTCTCCAGATGAATTATACTTTATCATGAAATGCATTTGTAGGCAAGCTCTATGTGTGTAAACCACTAAATTCTAGTACATACAATATAAGCTTTCAAACTTTTTTAGGGGTGCTGTTTTATGTAATGATAAGCTATGTCATTTTTAATGCCTGAAATTACCTTTGTGGGTCATGAAGCAGAAGTACCTTGCAGGACATTTACTGCAATGTAATAAAATGCAATAAATAATAATAATAATAATAATGTAATGTAAATGTAATAAAAAGATTTTAAAGAATGTTAATATATGTATGGGATGAAAAAAAAAATTGCCAATCAATAGCTTCCTATCAGGTTTACTCACATTAAATATAGAGATAACTGTCATATGTAAATGTGGCGGCAATTGAGGAGCAGGGGGGCTAGCGGCAAGGAGGTCAGATGGTCAGACAGCCCCGTTTATTATCAGCAAGGTCACGGTTTTATACTTGCGCGCGCTACACACGTCCGCCAAGTACTTGCTCTACCAATCCTAGTCTGCCAAGTTCATGCATCCAGGGTTTTCCGACCACTCAGGTACGGAGGTGGTCTTTATCCAATCATTGTCTGCCATGCCAGTCTCTCACTTCCTCAAAGTTGTTTACTCCGTGTGAGCTTCTTCTTATCAGTCCTGCTGAGCCTGTTGTTTCCCACACTTCTGGCCACTCGCTGCCCTCTGGCGATTTTCCCATTAAACAACCTTATTCCCACATGTAAATATAATTGGGAACATGGAAGTTAATATATGATCCTATAATAAAAACGCTGATACCAAAAATAAACAAGTTTTGATTGTGCAATTTCCAAAAAAATGCTACAGTTTACTCTGACAGATTGCTGTGTATTATTCTGTGATTCATTTTCCAAAAGATTACATTTTTTCCATTGAAATCATTGGATGGGGTTCTGAATAGTTATGAGTTTTATTTATC
This sequence comes from Nothocercus julius, assembly GCA_013398735.1. Classification (NCBI taxonomy): domain Eukaryota; kingdom Metazoa; phylum Chordata; class Aves; order Tinamiformes; family Tinamidae; genus Nothocercus; species Nothocercus julius. Next base: position 56,512 of record VZSV01000555.1, read on the forward strand.
ATTGACTTTTAAAAATCCTTACCACCTTGTTTGTTGTATTTTCAAAAGTAAAAGGATTTGCTGAAACTAAATGCAGTCAAATTTCAGATGATGACTCTGGTGTGTTAAATTCCTGTTTACATCAGTAACTGAGAATTAATTCCTGGGGTGCCTTTCTTTCACAGTTTACCAAATAGTAAAAGATATTTGACTTGCCAAGGGCAATTTAAAAAATATTCAGTCCCTGTATGTTGCTTCATGCACAGACTTCTCTCACAGGTATAATTTCTTGACACAATATGAAGAAATTTTCTTTATAAGCAGGAATGAAATAAACGTCTTAAGTGTCATCAGTCTGAAAATATACAAGTGGAGTAATTTAAAAGTAGATTGCTAAATACACCTTGTGTTACAAAAATTAAGAGATGAAAGGAGACATTTTGGATTCTATGAGGTACATGATAAATTGACCTAGGATTCCACAAAAAAAAAAAAAAAAAAAAAAAAAGAAGCAATTTCATCAGCAGGTACTGTAATCTACTTCATTCTGTACTGTATTGGGAGATATAAGTCCTGGTACCAACTTTGCAGATGAGTGTGGATCCTTTACTCTTTTTGGCTCTTTTTTCCTTACCCACAAAAATAAGTGCTGTATGCAAAGTTCTATGTAGTAGTAAAATATGACAGGCACCCAGCTTTGGAAGGGAGGAAGAACTTGTGGTTCCTGGTCACATGCTTAATCATTTCAAAGTGGCTTTGAGGTGGGTAACATAAATACATTAAAAGAACCTGAGCAATCTGCCTTCCAAAACTGGAAAGAAATATAGGCTAATGGAAAGCCATTAGACCAGTAAGAGTCTCAAATCCTTGTAAAAGCCATTTATCTTCCTTCTACCACAGTTTCCCTAACTGAAAAATGGGGATAAAAGCATCACTTTTTGTGGTAATGAAATGGAATGAAAGATGCTGTTCAAATACTATATATTGTGCTCTGGAACAGGAAATAGGTTTTTGACTATTCACAATAAAGTAGATAATTATCTTAGATTCCTATGTAGAAAAGCTTATTTTTCAATGTTCTAATAGTGAAGTATTTTATGCCTCCTTATTTATGCAAGTGCATTTTATATGCAGGTAACATTTTGATTAAAATAAAAAAAAATGAGAATTTTAAAAACAGTTATACAGCTATTAGAATATTGACCTAATTAAAAGGTATTAAAAGAATTGCATTATCAACAACCATATCTGTGGGAATGTCTTGCACGGACCCCGAGGTGCAGTTCTGCAAGATCGTTTATTATGCGTAAAGCTTCTGCTTACATGGTTTGTTCACACAACAGCCCATGCCTCCCCCGACAGTTCCCAGGGTGTTTATTCTTGTC
>VZSV01000557.1:15875-47418 GCA_013398735.1 Nothocercus julius
GGGGGCGGCTACGTGGCCCCCTCGGCCAAAGCGGAGCTGTAGCGCCCGCCCGGGCCGGGCGCGGGGCAAACACGGCTGCGAGAGGAGAGCTGGTTGTGCGTGGCCTGGCTGGGGACGGGGACATGGGGACGGGGACGTGGCGGCCGCGGGGAGCTGCCCCCCAAGCTGTGGGGGGCGCGGGACGCCCTGCCGGGCTGTGGCGCTGGGATTCCCGTCTCTGTCTGGGGACAGGGGGGGATGGTTTCAGGGGGTCACTGGTGGCTCCATGCGGAGGGACATGGGACAGGGTGGCCCCACACGGCCTGGGGGGGGCACGGGGCTCCCTCCCTCATGGAGGCAGCTGGGGGAGATGGAGGGGGGCAGCCTGGGGGATGTGATGGGGCTGCCACTGGGGCTGCTTGTGGGGCTGGGGCTGCTTGTGGGGCTGGTCATGTGGCTGGAGCTGGGGCTGCTTGTGGGCCTGGGGCAGCTATGGGGCCCTGCAGACCTTCCTCGCCTGTCTGTCCCCATTGGACTACAATTCCCGTCATGCCCCTCTTCACCGAGGCGGAAGTAAGGCATGACTGCTCTATAATTCCCATCACCCACCGCTGCACCGAGGCGGAAGTGGGGCGGGAGCGGCCTCCAACTCCCAGCATGCCTCGCGCGGACTACGAGTCCCGGCGTGCCCCGCGCGGCGGCGGCTGGCGGACTACATTTCCCGTCGGGCCGCGCGTGCGGCACCTCCCCGGGGCGGTTGGCGGGTGGGTAACGGTCGCCACGCCGGATATCCGGAACCGCCTCACGGAGCCGCCCGGCCTGAGGGAAGAGGAGAGCGACGAGGCGCGGCCCCGGCCCCGCTCCCGCTCCGTGGGCCGCGCTGGGCGGCCGCCCCTCCCGCCGCCGCCATGGGCTGCACGCTGAGCGCCGAGGACAAGGCGGCCGTGGAGCGGAGCAAGATGATCGACCGCAACCTGCGCGAGGACGGCGAGAAGGCGGCCAAGGAGGTGAAGCTGCTGCTGCTCGGTAAGGAGGGCCAGGGCCTCGGGGCTCGGCCGGGGGGATCCGCGTCCCCGAGGCGCTAAGGGGCCTCCCGGGGGAGATTTGGGGTGGCCCAAGGGAGCTTGGGGGTCTCTGAAAGGGGGTTGGGCTCTGGGAGGGCTTGAGGGCCCTCAGGAAGGGAGGTTGAGGGGGCTCTCGAGGGCCGGGCGGGAGCTGAGCAGCCTGTGGGAGCTGGGCCAGCTGAGGGGAATTGGAGGCCTCTGTGGCTCGACAAGGAAGCCCCTGGGAAGGGCAGTGGGGGCCTCTTAGGGCTCAGAGGGTCCCCAGAGCCCCAGGGTTTAGAGGGCTTTTAGAAGGGATGAGTGTGATGTGAGGGCAGAGCTCTCTAGGGGAGCTTGGGGAAGGGTTTGAGGGAGACTGAGAGGTCTTTGGAGAATGAGTGGTGGGGAGGGGAGTGTCTGAAGGGGTGGAGAGGGGCCTGGGGGTGGTAGGAGAGTGTTGGGGGGTAGGGGATGAAGAGGGGTTTCCTAGGATGGTGTTGGGTTAGGAGAGGTGGCAAAAGATGTCAAGATGGAGAAGTGCAGGGAATTGAGAGGCTGGGCTGGGATTCCCACAGGAGACCTAAGGAAGCTGTGGGAGGGGCCCAGAGCCTTTGGAGAGGCCATCTCCGCTGTGTGACAGTGTGGAGAGGGACCCTGCGCCCCAGCTCAAAGGAGGGAGGCGACGGCTGCTCCTGCTCTCCCACCGCTGTGGGCAAGACTGGTGCTGCTTCCTATGGGGCTCTGCCTGCTGGAATTACTCCTTTACTTTCGTCTTTAGGTATCCTGCGCTTGTGTTACAAAGATCACTATTATACCTCCCACTGCTGGTTGAATACACACAATATACAGATATGCAGGCTGTTTGCTGGGAATGGGGTAATAAAATTAAAGCCTTTTATCTGGGAGCTGGCTTTTTAGGCTGGCAATGGCTCTCCGAACACCTACCCCGTGTAAATGTCCTTTGCAGGGATGTGATAATTGCACTAGGTTCTCTGTGCCTTGTGCCACTGCTGTAAAGGTCTCATAGGGGCATCTGGCTTGGCACGAAAAGTGAGGTTGGAATTTGGCTTTTCTACAGCAGAGCTTGTTCTGCCGAGCTTGCAGGAGCCCAAAAAGATAAACCCGAATGTGTTGTCGCTGCCTCAGTGTGATCTCTGTGTGCGCAGCAAACAGCAGCTGCGAAAGGAAGTGCCACTTGTGCACCCTGGTATTTTTTTTTCCAACCAAAATGCATTCGTGCATTTTTGAGAGGAGCGGAAGAGCTGTCTGAATGGAATAAGGTCTTTAGTGGCCAACTATCTTTTTATTGCCCTTCCCTGCGTGGGTAAATATGCAAGGATTGCAAACAGGCTTCCGTATTTGGGCTACGCACAAGCAACCCGGTTGAGAAGCCCTTGTTGGGTGGTAAGCAGGGTATGGAGATGGAAAAACTACTCTGGATATGGGCAGATTCCTGTTCCGCTTCATGGAAAAACCGCTTGGGACATGGGCAGATTCCTGTTCCGTTTGTCTGTGACCTCAAGTGAGCTAAGCTACTGGCAGTGCAAATTTAGGAGGACCATCTGGTCATGTAGGTCGTTGTCTTTTAAAATCTTCTTTTTGTTGTTATTTTGACGTTTGCTGTTTCAGGTGGAGACAGATTGAGTTCACAGAGACTGGAACAATGATATTTAGTTTCCCTGTCAGATTGGGACATGTTGACTAACAATTCTGCTTTCCAAGTGATCCTTATCTGGAGAATATATATGTTTTTAAACTTGTTTTTGCTTGTAAGAGGTACAGCATGATATTCCTTGTGGCTGTAAAAAGGCATAAGGGTCTAAAACTGCTTGGCCTCCTCATCAGCAAATGGCAAAATTGAAGGAATTTGCAAAAGATAAAGGAATGATAATTTTTAAAGCATATTAACTCAGACATGAGAAAGACTTCCAAAGGCGCGAGTAGCAACTGCAGTCAGGATTGCTGCTGTCTGTGTAAAGGAGTGATCTGTATCTCGCCTCATTTGGAAAATGCCTTGCTCGTATAGGGTTTGTTCTTAGCTGTAATGTCCAATAAACTTAAAATGTCAAGGTTTTCTAGTTTTTAAAAATGAGCGGGATAATTGCCGGTGATTAAAAGGAATACTGGATTGTGCCGAAATGTACTCGCTGCATATGCAGCCTTGCTGATATGCAGGTGAAACAAAGCAGGGAATTGCGGAGAGGAAATATTTGCAATAGGATCGTGGTTCCTTTCAGGGAGAAGCTGATGGGAAAGCTAATTTTTTAAAAAAATTTTTTCCCCATGGTTTGAGCACTTTTTTTTGGAGCACAGTATTAAAATGCCTAGGATAAGTTGTGTCTCGTATCACTAACTTGTTAAAAGTTCATGTGGTGGTTTATGTAACTGGGTCGCTGGTTACATATGGACTTTTGGAGTCCATATGCTTTTCTCTGGCTCAGTTAAAGTAACTGGCCTACTTTGCATTCTGCAGAATTATGTAGGTTAGGGAAGTTTTTGCTTATACGAAAGGTATTTTTTTGTCAGCGTGGCTTTTAACAGACCTGGGTGCTAGGAGCTCCTGATGAGGTAGCAATGTACCCAGAGTCAGAGGCTTTTCTCTGTACTTCCTCACCTCTTTCAGAATCCTCTTCTTTCCTGAGGAAGGAGAGGGGATTCCAAGTACACATCCCCTTAGAGGCCCTTCTCATTCCTCAAATTTTCCCTTTTTTCCTCTATGGTGAAGGCAATTCGGGTGCTGGCTTAGGGGGTCTCCCATGCTTGTAACCCTCAGATTGTTGTGTGTGTTGGGGCAGGAATCCTGGAATCATGTTTGTATTTGCAGGGTTTCAAATAACCTCCTAGTGCTTTGCTCTCCCCATGCTGCCTGTTGAGTAACTAGTTGTTTTTGTTTTTGTTTTTTTTCTTTTTAACAGAAGAAACCCGAACATTGAATAACAACTTGCCCAAGGTCACAGCAACCCCCTCTGGGTTATATAATTGTCACTTACCGTGCGCTTGTTGTCATCAGGTTCTCTTGGTTTCAATGACTGTGTGCACGGGTCCCCAGCAGCAGCAACTGGCCTCACCCGGGAGGCTGTGCAGAGACCTCTTGCAGTCCTCGCTTGCGGCTCAGTGCTAAACACAACCTCTTTGCTCTGCTTTTGCCTCCAGGAAAGCGCCGCTCTGCAGGCGTGGGCATGCCAGCGTGCTCGCGTGGAAACCCCTGGGATTTCCCAGCAAAATTTAGGAGGGTGTAGAACCTCTTCCTGGTTAGCTGAGGTGTTCTCTCCTCTTAGCCCTGCTCTCCAGCACTTTCAGGGTATCTGTCTGGCATATTAATCATCTTGGAGGGCTTGGTGTGACATCAAGGGACAGCTCTTGCTGCCGGGTGTACCCGTGTGAATCCAGGCAGTGTTGCTTCCCTGTCTGGAATGGTGTTTCCGTGGCCGGAGCTCTTTGGACGCATCCAGCATTGAACTGTTCATGCATAAAAAGGCACCATAAAGTTAAAACTTTACCAGATTTGGATACTCTTTGTAATTATGTTCAAGCACTCCTGCTAATTCATGCAAAATAATTAAAACCATAAGTTTGCTCTAAAATAGCTTGCATCTACCTAGCTGGCCAAGCAAACTGCAGGTTCTGCTCCTGGAGACCTCTGCTTTTTCGGAATCTTTCTGAATCACTCTTCCCCAAATCTCTCAAGCCTTCCCAAGTACCGCTGCCTGGCAAGATTTGGTTCTATCTTGGTAAAACATGGAAACGTGCATCCTGCAGATGCAAATCAGGGGAAATTGTAAATATCCTGCTTATCCAGTCAAACAGAAGTAGCTTTTTTTGGTAGGGCAACTGTTTATTTTGGACAGTATCTCCAAGGGACCATCGGGATGTCAGACCCAGCTTCTCTTTAGTTGTGGAGCAGCTTAATGCTCTTTAACAGGTGAAATATAGCCCTGAAATAGGGAATACGCTTCATGTTTGGTCATAGGATTGTCCTGCAGTCCTGCCTGCTGCTCCATAGCCCCTTCCCTACTAGAGCTACCAGGGCTGAAATAGCAAATTTGCTCCGGGATCCGCCGCATGCTCAGTCTGCTCATGGGACCTGCACGGAGCTACTCTCCCTTCCGATCCCCGGGCTGTGTCTGGAGCTCCGAGAAAGGCAGTGTCTCCTTGTGACCCTTGCCCACGTGAAGGGTTTCTCATGGATGCCGCAGTCGCGGTCAGCCCCGAGTTACACTTTCCTAAGACAAAATAGATACCCCAATTAGCCTGAACTGCATGCATCGAATCCACACTTTTAATGTGATCAAATTGATGCTTGAATTCCAGTTCGGCTTGTGAAAGATGCTCTTGATGTCCAAGGCATCTGGACTTTGCAAAAAATGTCACAACAGCTTGCCCGATTTCTAGAGGAAAGTGCTTGAACGGGTCAGATCTGCTCCCTGGAGGCTTCTTGTCTTGCACTTCTTGTCTCTACCTCCATCTTGGTGAGGCACAGAGGCGTCCGGTCCTCAAAGAAGCTCCATCTTGATGGTGTTTCCTGCCTCCATCCATGGACAGACAATTTATAACGAAGAAATATAATGAAGCTGCAGATGGAGCGAGCGGCTGGAGAATTGGTATTTCATTCTATCCTCAAAGAGCCCTCTGGATGTGATTCAAGTTTCATTAAAGGCAGAACATCAAAATAACTTTTCTTGGAAGAGGAGCATGTGCTGTGAAGAGGAATTTTCTAATTACCCTGCAGCTCATTTAAGTTTTGAGCAGCTGCCTAACGAACCTTGCTGTTGCTGGTGGGGAGGCACTTTCTATTCTTCCTATTCTTAATATGTAAAACTCTTATTCCTCATGTATGTTTGATCTAACGAGTCTCTTAATGACTTGGAGTGGGGTTTGCATTTGAAATGAATGGTGAGTGCTGATTACTCTGCTAGTGCTCCCTTATAAACCGGGTGGGGGGACTCCTGGGATGTCCCCCTGCCCTGTTCCTGTTGCCTTTTGTCACCTTCTGTTCTAGCGCTGATACCCTCAATGGCCACATCAGATACGTGTCTCATTTCATGTTTGCTCAGTTGGTGTTTGGTGACTTGTCTGACTTATTTAACCTTCTCTCCTTACTTCTGTGGCACTGACTGGATTGTCTTTAAAAACAAATAAGAAACTGAATCCAAATCCTCGGATTTGGGTAGTGTTGGAGCTCGGTTTCCTGTAGTTTTGTGTTTTAGCCACCAAGGGCTCCCTTATTTTGAAGGAATGAAGTTTTCCCTCGAGGGAAGCTTTTCTACCCTGCTACTTATTTTTATAAGTCTTTTTTTAAGAGCTCAAGACTGTTCTCCCTGCATCAAATTCAATGGACATCTAACTTTTTAAAAACAGACAAGTCGCACAGGAAAAAAAAAAAAACCTTCGTAGTGAGGTAGTGAGGAGAGAAAACTAATAAATCTTATTCAAGCCCTTCTCTTCTTGCCATGGCCTCACCATTTGTCTGCACCTTTGATAAGTCATCTGATAAATCTCTCATTTGACCCGTGCTTGTCTGTGTGTTTTTTTGGGGGGTCTTTTTGTTTGTTTGTTTGTTTAACCCAGGCTAGTAAATGTGAGGGTGGGATAAAAATCCTTCATCTGATCTCGAAGCTGCTCAGCTTGCATAGATCAGACCTTGCCCCTCTCTTAAAAATCCTTCCTTTGGAAAGAATCCAGCTGCATGATCCCTGCCTGAGGAGGCCTGGAGTTGGAGCATTCGTTGTTATGTGGAATTTGGAGGACGCAGGAGCTGCTCCCGAGCGTGACTGTCGGAAGACTCCCACAAGAGCCTAGGGGAGGTGGTTGTCACATTTGCCACGTGCATTGCAGCACTCAGAGCTGTTTCTCCAGCTTCCATGGAATATGGGCCCAACTGTAAAAACCCGGGGATGAGAAAGGGGCGCCTAGGAGGCCAAGGGGAGGGATGTCGTTTGATCTGCCAGGAGATGTGTCACCTGAGTGGGATGTGGGCCCGCACGGCTGAACAACAGGTGCAATTAGTTCAAACAGCTCCCAAGAGCACAGTACAGGGAGCTGTGAGAACAGGCGCACACCAGGAGCGCCGACTGTTGCCTGTGGGGCTTGAGCTGCAGCAAAGGAGTCTTTTCACTTTAGTTCAAGGGATTATTTTGTAACAGAGGTGAAAAGTGGTGCCCTTAGAGCTGGGGTTGTTGTGTTACTTAATGCTGTCACCCTCACGGCATCACCTGAAATAGCCAGTTTAGGAATTGCTTTTTTAACTGTGGTCTTGTAGCTGTAGAGATGGAGCAAGATGCGCTAGGTGGATAACAGAGGAGCATCGATGACTGCTGTCAGTGCGTGTCACAGCTATCGGTGATTGCAAAACAGTCATCCTCAAGCTTGTCAAGGGATAATTATGTAGGGTCGTTAAGATTAAGCTTTGCCTTAGTATTTTTTTGAGGAGGAAGCAAAATCTGCACATGGCTGTTCTCGTTCATCGGCAGCGTGTTCCCTGGAGCTGATGCCTCGACCTGGTTTTCGGTCGTGATTGACGCGACGCTCCTGGGTGTAGCTAGATCCTGTTCTGAACGGTCACGAGATGGTTTTAACCACCAACTTGGATGTGAATTGAAGTTGGAGCTTGAAACGTGATGTTTCCCAGCCTCTTGCTGCTCTTGTCCTGCTCTGCCCTGATAAAACACCTGCTTTAAATGCTACTGGAGCTTAAACCGGTTCCTGGTCGCTCCCTGTGTTGGCACGAACCCCTTGGCTCTTTTTCTTTGCTAGATGGATGGTGCTCTGACTTTGGCACTGCCCACTGCAGATGCCAGCCCTGTGCCAAGTACTTGAAGATTTATTTATTCTTAAGGCAGCAGGTCAAAAATCTTTGCTAGCAGCTTTAAGATGTTCAGATCTTTCATGTAAAATGAGGCTAATGCCCTAATGAAGATGCATGGGGGAGGAAAAAACAGCCCTCCCCAAACCAAATGAACGTGTGAAACATAGTCGGAGTACTGAGGGGTTAATGCTTGAGTCATGTCCAGTTTTATGGTTTCAAGTCTTCATTTTTCTGGCTAGCACAAACAATCCTTTCAGCTGGATTGACAGCTGAATGGTGTCTTTAAAGCTACCTCTTTCCCCGGCTTTGTATATGAGCTTGTTATTCGGCTCCTATGGAAAATAAAACACTGTGGAGCAAAGACCGAAGTGCTCGTGACTGGGTTTTGAGGCTGCAAGTGGAAATTCCCAGCCTCTTGGCACATCCCGCCCAGCAGAGCTGCCGGCCGTGGTGCTTCCATCGCTTCCCTCTGCAGTGAGAAACCCTCTGGGGCAGCTGCTCTCCCAGAGTGTCTTCCCGGCCCCTTTGTGCTGCTCCTGCTTTGGTCCCAAATGCTGGTTGTAAATTATTACCCTCTGGGGGGTTAGTGCTGATTTCTTCCACCAGAAACGTTTTCAAGTTTTCCCTGTGTCTCTGATGCATCCTCGCTGGCCTCGCTTCCCTGCAGAATGTTCCTCTAAATGCAGCAGAGGAGGAAGAACTGCACAAGTCGCAGCCATGGGTAAGGCAGCAGCAATAGTCCAGCTTGGCCTGCTCAAATCACGAGGATCTTGGGACCTTTCCTACCTGCCCTTTCAACATGATGTTCCTCGAATCCTTCTTTTTCATCCTCTTTAGGAGCAGCAACATCTTCAAGTGACTCCTCCACTAACACTGTCTTCAGGTACCATCTCAAGCTCTTGCTTGGCCTCTGCAGCGGTGCTACCCCATAGAGCAAATCCATGGACCTCAGGAGTTCCCCTTGCTCTTGAATTTTCCATCAAGAGGTGTAACTTTTGAGGGCCGTGGGATAACATTGTTGCTCTTTTCAATAATGTTTCCTCCTCTTCCTAATCCTCAGCCAGCTCTGGCAACTCTCTTGCTCTTAGTTTTTTAAAACTGGTTAAGTCACCTTCCATCTCCTCAATCCCAGCAAAGAGGGCTCCATTACTCTCCAAAAGACCAGCCAGCACTGCAGTAGGGTGCTTGGTGTTCCCGAGCTGTTTTCCAGGTGGAAAACAAGCCAGCTGAGCAGTGCTCTGGAAAATTGTATCTTAGGAGCTTGTTTGTGCTTAAAGGGAAGTCGTTGTGTTCGCGGGCTAGGGTGGGAGGCTGAATCCATGTTGACAAAAGGAAACATCTGCTTATCAGGGAGATAACATCCTCTGGGGTTGCTGCGTATCTGAATAGCCCCCACTTGCTGCTTGTAATGGTCCTTGTGGTATTTTTAAGTGCTGGATTCCTGGCAGCTTTGTTATGTTGTTACACCCAAACACAGGAGCCAAAGAGGAGAGGATCTCCTTGGATTCTGCAGGCGGCCTCTCACCGAAGCCAACAAGTTCAGCAGCGCTTGGTGACTGCAGCCCAGAGCCCAGCAGGATGGTGCCGTTGTCACCCACCTTCGGTGGCCCTCCGGCTCCCACGTCCTTATTCCTGAGATGCCTCTTGAGATTGGATATTGCAAATGCTGACAACTCCCAGTGCATTTTGGAGTTCAGCGAAGGTTGCACCATCGCTCTGGTTCAGGAATGGTCTGACAAAGTTTCTGCCAAACTCCTGCTGAGCTGCTTAAAGCTGATACAGGCTGCAAGGGGCTGTTGCTGTAGTTACAAGCTGTGCGTGGCCTCCTCGAGAGGCCTGGAAGGAGGAACGTGTCAGTTTAACTTTCCTCTTCCTCGCTTGTCCTTTAATGCCTATTCCAGGTGCATCTCTTCTGAGTTCTGGTTAAGAATTTGTTCCAGCAGTGTCCTCGTTTCCCTTTAAAAACTTTCAGATGCTGCAGGGCTTTTCCCCATTAATTGGGAAGAAAAATTCCTCACCTGAAGTACGGATTAATCCAGTTTTGAGCTGGTTTTAGCAAAAGCAGTTAAGATTGCTTGTAGCTTTGAAACAATGAACAGCTTCAGTGCTGTTCCTGGAAAATTTGGGCAATCTTTGACCTCTCTGTTTATTTCTCCCCTTTTTCTAAGCAGAGCAAATCAAGAAGCAGTTGTTTTAAAAGCAACCGCTTGCTGCAGAGACCTGGTGAGTTGTTGGGGTTTCCAGCTCTTGCTGCAGGAAAGTGCTGCAGGGAAGGTGCTGATGCAGCAGAGGAGCAAGGAACAGCGAGTGCTTTGGAGCAGCTGAGCTGCCCCTCGTTTCAATGCCGAGCAAATGGAGCTTCCTCGCTGCTTATTTGGGGGAAGCTGCATTTCAGCAGCAGTTTTTCCACTGAGTTACAACATCCCTGTTTAGAGCAGCCTGGGTTTCTTGTGACGAAACATGATCTGTGCACGACTGGCCCAATCCAAGCAGAAAGGAAAAACTTGCTATGTTTTGCCAGGGAAAAATGTCCTGATAATGCTCTGACTTGGATATCTTTGAATCCTGCAACATATGGGTTCTTATTTTGTGATTTTTTTCTTCATTTTATTTTTTATTTTTTGAACTTCTGACAGTTTTTAATTCCCCATCGGTGCTTTCCCTTCTGAGTCCCTAACAATTTCAGGTGTAACACTACCCAGTTGTACTCCTTTTCATTTCTAATGCTGAGCATCAGCTTTCCGTAGGCTGGAAAAGCACTTCAGTGGCATTTAAATTCCCATTTTTTTTCCCTACCAAAGGTGCTTGGCTGAAGGTTTAAGCTGCACTCTAAACATGTATCAAGAATAACCGGAGCTGGGCCCTGGCAGGGAAGAAGGGGTGTGAATTAAACAGTTTCCCAAGCTGATTTGGCCCCAAAATGGTGCTTGTTATACAAACCTTTTACAGCTATTCAAGTGAGCTGGGGGAAAAAAAAAAAAAAAAAAAAAAGAAGAAAAAAAAAGTGGCTCGCCCAGTGCTTACAGCTGCAAATATTTAGAGAAATTTCAGGTGCCAAAGATCAGGAGTGAAGTCTGGAGAAGTCAGAGCTGTGTTTGGAAAGGAAGACTAAAAATGCAAATGGTTTTGCACCTAGTTTGGGGCCTAACGGGGGAGATGAGAAGCAAAACAGATGCATGGTGAGAGCGGAACCTGCAAAAGCTTTTTGCTGTACGTGAACACATTGCCTCGATCTCAGGGGATGGACCAGAGCAGGATTAATGCTTTTATTTTGAGCAATTTGGGCCAGGCGTTGCCTGGTGTTGGTCAAGTCCCTGCTAAGAAGCTGCCAGCCTGGCAGGAGCTGGAGGGGAGGGCTTTTAAATGTCTCTTTAATGAGCTGCCCAGTGTCCATGGGACAGAGGCCGAGATGGGGACAGGCCTGGAGTATCGGATAAACTTCCTGTAGGAGCAGCATCCGCAGGGAGCGTTGCACTGTTTGGATGCGACTGTCATCAGCGGGTGCTCTCTGAGATCTAAGCAAAGTTTGGAGGATCCTGCTTAAAATTTACCTCCTTCTTCCTTGTTGGTGCTTCTCAAATGGCTTTAAAGATGGGCTCTGGCTTATGGGCCTGTTCTGTTTGAGGCCGAGCTGGAAGTATCTTTAGGGCCTTTATTTTAAGTCTTGAGGGAAGAAAAATATTAAATTGGACAGAGTTATGCCTAAGAATAATTGAAATGTCGAGAAACCAAAATGTTCAGCTCAGCAGCAGGGAAGAGTTTTGGCCTGAGTAGCTCTAATCTGGGAACCCTTTGGCCTAGACTAATTACAGTCATTTAGGGGGATGTTAAGACAAATGAACTTGAAGCATTAGCTGAACAATGGGCATCAAAGTCCTCAGTGCTTGTAGATTTATATCCTGGTGCAGAACGCGAGGTGGATGCCCACTCTGAGGCACGTGGTGGTTTGTGCTTCATCTCCGAACCCCCCCATGCTGCTCCTGCTGCCCAACGTGGGCCCAAAGAAAAGGAGTGCGAGTCCGGTCACAGCACGATCAGAGGAAGGAGATGCTACTCTGACAACTGTGAGTGGGAATAACAAACAAACATCCCCCAAACCCTAAATTCTGGCTCCTTTAATGTCATCCTTTTTGATGGCTTGAGCCCCTGTCATCCAAACATTGGTCCTACTAAGAAATATCTTAGCATATGCCATAAATTAGTAAGAACAGGAAATTAATTTGGATATATATTTATATTTTTAATGAAGTGGTCTCACTTTCATTCCTTGTTTGTGGCACCATTCCCAGAAGTTGGCTCTCCCCTGGGTTTAAGGATGCAGGAATGTGCCTGGGATGCTGTGTTGTCATCCCGGGGTGTTGCAAGAGGCTTGAGAAACTCTTTTCAGGCAGATTGTGCTTCCCAAAGAAAGGTTTTTCATGGCTTTAATTTATTAATTTGGGCAGGCTTGGCATGCAACAGTGCAATTTGTGACAGCTTGAAGAAAGGGTTCCAGAAAGCTGCTCTTTTTCCCCAGTTGATTTGATAAACTAAAGTGTATCCCAGGATTTACCAGCTGGGGCGTGCGGTGCCTTCATGCTGGAAGGGAATGGGATCCTGTGTCCCATGCTGAATCGAAGCAGGCTTTCCTTCATTCCTGTGCTCTGGGAAACCCTGTCCTGTAGCTTCGAGGGAGCCTTTGGGCCCAGGAGCTCCTGGTCGGGCCCGTTTGGGGGGAGTTCCTGGCGTGTGGATCCGTGAGGTCGAGGAATTAATGTCCTGCATCTGCGTGGGGCTTGGCGGAGACTCCAGTAACACGGTAGTTCTGCCTCCCTGAGGAGCCACCTGCGGCCTTGGCTGTCCGGGTGCGTCACCGGAGCGCTTGGCAAACCCGCTTCACCAGAGCTCCCTGCGTCTACCTCCTATGGCACAATCCATGAGCGCCCTGAGGTTCAGAAGCAAAATCCAGGACAGAATTTCGCCTCCTGCACGCAGGTAGGGCCTCCCCGTTGATCGGCAGGAGCTCGGCCAGCCGCATTCCGGCCGGGCTCCGCATGCCGCAGCCTGCGCTCATCATCCCAAGCGCTCATTTCCAAACTCAACCTATGCATCTCTGCCCTCCGTTTCCCAGAAACACAACCTTTGTATTGTGGGAAATGCTCGAGAATAGAAGCTGTTAATCAATTAAAATGTGCATTGTGTCTCGCGTGGGTGGTGCGTATGGGTGTGCCAAGGTCCCAGGGTTGTCAGGTTGTAGCATTTGTCTCTGGGAACCGGCGTTGGTAGGAGAAGGAAACCAGGTCTCAGATGTTCCCGGTGCTGATTCACAGGCTTCTTAGCTGCTGCTTCAAGTCTAGACAGGCACCTTCATTGAATTTGCTTGCGGTTCTTTAGGAGCTACCCTGCCGGAGGGGAGATATTGGTGCCGTTACCACAATGCTGGAGTAAGAGCTAATGGGAATGTGCCTGGTTTTCCACGGAGAAACAAAAGCATTGGTTTGAATCATTGTGAGCAGCCCTCAGCTCCCTCTGCACTAAGGGATTTCACATGGTGGGTTAAGGTGCTCTCCCTTTGCCATTGCCGCGCCGGACTTAACGTCCTGAACTGCTTTACCTCGAGTTGCAGAACAATTTGCTTGTGCTCCTGAGCTCGTCTCTGCTGGCCCTGCCTTCACCTGATTATTTAAGACTAGTGTTTCTATCTTGCACGGCTGGGTAATGGTACGAAGGAGCAGATGGTGTTTATGTGCTTAGTTTTAGGGTCCCTTGGACTACAGCTGAACTGAGAGGTGTTGTATAGGCTGGCAGACAAACCCTTGTCCCATTTTTTTTTATATAGATGCTAACCTGGCTTTTTTTGTGCTTTTCAGGTGCTGGAGAGTCTGGTAAAAGCACCATCGTGAAGCAGATGAAGTAAGTGAAAGTGCAGGTGTCCCAACTGCCCTTTTGTACAACATAAAATAAGAAATCTGTGGCGCCCTTCTGCGTTCCCTTGGGAATGACGACTTGGTGTTTTTTTTTATTTCCAGGATTATTCACGAGGATGGCTATTCAGAGGAAGAATGCAAACAGTATAAAGTGGTTGTCTACAGCAATACCATCCAGTCCATTATTGCGATCATACGAGCCATGGGAAGGCTAAAGATAGACTTTGGGGAAGTTGCCAGAGCTGTAAGTATTTCACTTATTTCCCTTAGTCTGAGCCTGTGCTGTGAATTATGTCAATATATCCTAGAAATTCTATTAGTCATCCTCACAGTGGAAATACCTTTCTGGAAAGACGTGGTAGTGAAAGACCTTTAATCCCTAATATATTACTAGGACACTGTGGATTATTTTACTGAGATTACAGATGAGACATTTAGCAGCTTTGCCTCTCCCCCACATAAAAAAAGATTTAAGTCCAAGCTCTTCAAGTTTTTAACAAAATATCCAGTTTTTGTTTAATTTGCTTGGCCTCTGATGTCACTGCCTGGAGTGTTTCAAAGCCCTGGTTTTTATGCTGAGCCAATTAGATCTTGAATGTGAATTTACAGGAAAATATGGCCCTATACTAAGATTTCTGGGAAGAATCTCTCATGCTCTAAGACTAAAATACTCAAATCCTGATCAGAGTCTATTCCATCTCATGGGAATTATTAAGAAATTGCTTTATTAAGAAATTGCTGCCTCCTTTGGTGCAGATAGCTGTTGAAACAAAGCATAGTTTATCAAAGCTTTAAACCTGTGATCATCCCAATCTCGATTTGAAACTGAAATTTTCCTTGCTCCCACAATATACAACACTGTGCTGTAATAAAGCTTTTCTGTTTAAAACTATTATTTACAGTATAATTCTTCCATTAGTCCCTAATAAAACACTGTCTTTCTTGCAAACCCCTAATGTTCCAGAGCAATTGTCACATGTGCATTTTCAGATTACTGAAACTTGTATTTCTGGTGCCAGCGCTGCCCGCTACACTGGAGCAGTGCTGTGGAAATGGTGTCTGCCACCTCTGGGACAGATGTTGAGGTTAAACCCTGCTGAGTAAAGCTGTAAATGGTGGTAGATCCTAACTGGGTTTGGTTTCCCCTTCCTCCCGCAGGACGATGCCCGCCAGCTGTTTGTGCTCGCTGGGAGCGCGGAGGAGGGTGTGATGACCGCTGAGCTGGCCGGCGTCATTAAGCGCTTGTGGAGAGATGGAGGCGTCCAAGCCTGCTTCAGCAGATCCAGAGAATATCAGCTCAACGACTCGGCATCATAGTAAGAAACCATTAACAAATGCAGAAAGAAACTGTTAACAAATACATTAAGAAACGATTAAAAAATGCCAGAGTTCACGAAGGCCCCGTACGCCAGGAAACAAGCGGGGTATTTCGGTGACAAAGGTGCTTCCCCAGAACTAGTCTGTTTTTTCACCAGGATGTGGTTCTCAAGATCACTTTGTGCTTTAGCTGACTAAGGTCCCTCTTACCGTTTCTCTTCCCTGTACCCTGGAAAGATTACATTCCTTATTTTGTCACTAGGCAGATCTGGTTTTAGTGGAAGAACAGCTTGTCTGCTGGCGGTAAAACAAATCATTACAGCTGACGACAAGCTGCATGGCCTCTGTTTATCCCTAGGAAGGAAGGGATAGACCAGAAGGAAGTTGGGCTCCTGAAATGGTGTCTATTTAAAACACCAAATTTGCCAGGAGTCGCAGTTTTTATTGGGGAAATCTCCTAATAGTGGCAAATCGATATTCACACAGTTCTTGCTGTAACAACTGCCGTAACAATTGGAAAATTATTGGAAGTGCTTTACAAAGAAACCATAAATGTGTCATGGCTCATTTATCTGCAGGCTCTCCCTGTACGGAGAGTGTTTTTAACCAGAAAATAAGTAAGAATTTCTCTAAAATTGTGGCAGATTGGCATACTATCGTGAGTCGAGATCAGGGTATCTGAATTGACAGCAGGAGGCTTTCTCAGACTCTTGGGTGCCTTTGCATCGTGCAAGGAAGAAACTTCATATTTAAAAGGAAAAAAGATCTGTGAGGAGGGGAAATGACCAAGAGAACAGACTTGATGAAAAGGTGGTGGTGGAGAAGCAAAGATTAAGGACTCCTCAAGCAAAGGATTGAAGGCAGAAAACAGTTGTAGGGATGAGATAGGCAGGAGCCTGAGGAGGAAGCTCTAATCGGAGGAAGCTCCTTGGGGTGGTCTTGATTAGCTTGGAGAGAATCAGGATCAGGAGGAAGGCAGTCTGGAAGAAATGGGGCAGAAAGGGGTCAGTTTGTGGAGAAAGGGAGAAAATATCATTTTCAGTGGGTGCCAGCTCCATCCTGCTGCCTTTCAAATACTGAATCCCAGACACTTTATTCCTTGCGTCCCAACTCTGGTACCAACATGGGCAGACCCACGTGCTCCAGGGAGTCGTTCTGGCCGGCTGATCAGACCTGCACGGCACAGCTCTCCTCTTGGCCATGACCTACCTTATTTTCAGTTGTTCCTCACTTACTTCCAATGTCCATGATGAAAGGTTGCAGGGCTTACAGGCTTCCTCCCAGTGCTGATTGCGTGTGTACCCGCTTTCTGCATGATTTTCCTAGGGCAATTCTACTTCCTGCCTCCTTTTGACTCCTCTCCCAAACAGGCCTGAAAGCCCTGTCTTGGCATCCCATAAGTTTATGCCCTGTTCCAAAGTGCTGTTTTTCTCAGCCAATATTGGGCTGAGAAATGAGCGTGGCAGTGAGCGCTGCTCCCCGCTCTGCATGGGACCTCAGGGCCTTTTGCGAGATGCCCAGGAAGAGAAGAACACGTGAGGAGCGATCACCTATGGAAAGGAGGTGCCGTGCCCAACGTCGCGCGGCACTGCGGTGGCCAAGTGCCAAGACAGCGCCCAGAGCCTCTTCCTGCCTCGCTGAGCGAGCGGCCACATGGGAGGGGAGGAGGCAGCTCTAACAACACACTGGCAACACCTGAGCTCAGGGGACCAAGTCGTGGCGCTCATTAGGGTGACGAGTCCTGCGAGCTCTGCATGTTTCCTCCTGCTTTCCAAGGAACCGAGTGACTCGGTGTAGAAATGGGGCTGATTGAAGGTGGTTGCGGGTGAGCAGGTAGCAGCCCACTCGCGTTGCCGTCCTACAACCGTGCCACCGGCTGCCCAGTGTCATATCCCAAACATCAGTATTTTCCTTGCACTACTGCAGCTTCACCCTCTTTATTTAACTGCCATTTGAGAAAAGGGCCCTCTGTTCCCATCTCTAGCACAATCCTTGCTTTATTAGTGGCAAAGCACACACACACAAAAAAGATGTTTGGAAATGTAGGTAAGCAGATAATGCTCTTAAGTTATCTCACTTGCTGGTATTGCTTAATGCAGTTAATGCAGAGTTAATGCAGGCAGCAGCCTGCGGGTGCTGTAGGTGATGGTCGCAGGCTTGCAGGCAATTAGCACTTTCTGACAAACTGTTCTCTCTCGGCATATCTCATCTTGCTTCCACATGGCAATTTTGGCCTGAATTTCCTGACACTCGTGATGCTGGGTGAAAAAACACACAGAAATCTATTTTTTTTTTTTTTTTCTGCTCTAAGCGTGTTGTGTAAATCTCTTGGAGCTCTGGGCTGTTTCTTTCTGGCCTTGAAAGCATTTTTTTTTTTTCCAGCACTTAAAGGAAACAGAGGGAATTGTTAGGAAAATAATCATGGCTGGGCTCATGCGAGGCCGAGAAAGAGGGGAGCTGCATTACCTGCCCCAGCTGAACTCGCTGTGCTCCACGACGTCCTGTTGCTGCTGTTGGGGTTTCTGAGCAGAGCGGGGAGAAATCGGTTCCCCCTCTCGGGGTATTTGGAAGGCGATGGGTTTTCTGAGCAGCCTGGAACCACAAATCCTTGCCCGTGGAAGAATTGAAGCAGTGCCGGCACTGGCTCAGGATGTCCTGGAAGAGCTTGGAGGGTCACTAAGGCAAACATGAGCTAGGCCTTTCAGTCAGCATTTTTTTTTTTTGTGTCCAAACTGTAATTTCTAGGGCGTAAAACAATTTTGCAAGCTTGTCTTTGCACAGTGCCATTAAAGCATGTGAAAAGCATCGAGTAGCTCTTTGAGTACCAAAAACCCCTGTGCACCAACTGCTTAGGCTTTTCACGGGATCCTGTGTTTATTTGTCCTTCATCTTCCTGGAATTAACTTGGCCGAGGGTGTTTTTCTTGCTAAGGGACCCTGCAGATGATGCTCAGTTTCATCTGATGCACCTGGTTCCCTATTCACTATGCAAGCTTTTGGGTGGCACTTAAAAATCCATCTGATGGAGCTTGCCTGAGTCTGGTCACTCCTCGGTAGCTGCTTACACAGACTTGAGCAGTTTTTTTTACCAGTTTCACGGTCCAGTCTCCTGATGCTGAAAGCTGGCAACTACAGGGAGAGAATTTACAGCTCACACATCCATCACGTAGGCGATTCGGGCTGTTGCAAAGCCAAACCGCTAAAAGTTGCGGGTTTGGTTTTTGGGTAGCACTTCCATCTCCCCCATTAGCTTCTGAACAAGCAGGCCTTGGTGCTTACTGCTAATGCTGTGGCTTAATTCATTTCTTTTCTTTGCTTTCTGGTCTGTAGTGTTCTTGGCTTTGTTTTTCCAGAGTGTTTTGTTGCTAGGGAGGTTGTGGTCTAGTGCGTGGCTGAAATACATTTGCAGCTAGTTGCTCTAGCTAAATTAATACTGATAGGAGAAGAAAAACTGGGTGTGTTATTTCCTCAGCAGAAATATTTCTGAACTGATGCAGTCTTTACCAAACTGAAACTAAAACTGATGCTGAGTGTGAGTTATAGGCTAAAACCCCCCTGAAAATACCGGCTTTTTGAGGTAAGCTGCACTCTGCAAAGCAGGAGACGGGAAGGAAGGTTTGGATCCTCCTGGGATTCAGAAAATAGGTCAGTGTTTTTCAAACATCTGCTGGTGTCTTTGGCCTGAGGAGTCAACAATATCTCACAATATTGTGCAATATGGTGTCAGATAAAACACTCCTGGTGCTCACAGGGCTGGAGTGGTTGGGAATAACCCTGTTGGGCATGAAGGAGCTGGCACTTGCTGCCAGTCCCCTGAAAACGCACTTGGATTAAGTAATGTTCTCACTCTGTGGAAGCAGAAGGCCTTAACAGGAGAAAGGTAGAGTGGGATTTACAACTCGCTCACAGATGATGTGTGGCTCTTGGGTGCCGTGAGCCCAACTTTGAAGGGGATGTTCCCCAGCTGGGCTGAGCTGGGGGGTCTCCGTGGCTGTGGTGAGACAGACAGTGGATTTGTGCTTTGATACAAGAGACCCTGATGACTTCAAATTGCCCCCAGAGATACTGGGCTTGGCAGGGCTCCTGCATCTGCAGTCCCTCCCTGTTGTGCTATCTTGTTGTTAGACTTTGCTCCCTTTGCTCTTCCCAGCACAAGCCACAAGGTGATAGGAAAAAAACTGGGATAGAGCTGGGCAGGTGTGGGCTGTATGAGATCTGTACTGCGTGGCCAAGGTGAAAAAATTTCGTGGTGACTTTCTTCTGCAATTCATAAAAGATTCATGGTGAGCACGCGGATTGAAAAAAGCGCTCCCTGTGTTTTCTGTTTTGGTTTAGTTACCTCAATGACTTGGATAGAATATCCCAGCCGACCTATATTCCGACTCAGCAGGATGTGCTGCGCACCAGAGTCAAGACAACGGGCATCGTGGAGACTCACTTCACCTTCAAGGACCTGTACTTCAAGTAAGTGAAGGGCACTGCTCATCCCGGGGGACTGCAGCGATTTCTTCAGTGCTTGGGGGCAGTTGGTTCCACCTGTGCACTGCAAAACCTCTTGTTTGAAATGTCCTTAAACCTGCTCTGTAGCGACCTCACTTGCTGCAGGTACCACTTTGACTTTTATTTGCCTTCTTCTGTTCTTTTCAGCTGCTTTTATGTTGGGATCACGCACACAGGTACTTGCCTGCTTGTTTCCAGGAGCCAAACCCTACTAAAAGGACACTGGCTGGCTTTGGAGTTTTGGATTTAACCCCTTTTTTTGCCATGGAGGACAGAGTCCTCCCTGGGATGTGCAGGAGTGGGCCAGGGACTGGGGGCCATTGTGTGACACCGCAGAGCCTGCGCTGTCCTCCCTCTCTGCATGCAAATCCCAGTCCTAAAGAGTTTGGCCATTAAGCCTGGCCTTGGCAGTGTCCCTTAAGTATCACTAATGGAGCTCTCTCTAACTTTGTAGCAACTACTAGTATGCAGTTTAGCTCTCTCTTCCCCTTGACCTGCTCCTTAGAAAACCTTCGCTTTGGATCCCGAGCGCGCTCCCCACGTAGAGCCCAGAGTCCTGTTTGCTGGCGCTGGTGTTGTCGAGTGGAGGCAGGAAACCGCAGTGTCCATGTCCCGCGCCAGTTATGCTCCCCTACAGCGATGTTTTCAAGTCTTTATTGCTCGAGGCCTTTAAATAAGCATTTGTTTACTTATTTCCAGCTTGTGTTTGAAAACAGTTTGAAACAGATTTTGCTATAGCAAAATTCTATTTCTTTTCAGCAAAATCTGAGTGTTGCTCATCAAGCCTGATCCATTTGCACGTTTTTTGGGGGAGAATGGTAGCGTTTTGACTTCTGAACTGTGACTTGTGAATTGCTTAATCAAAAAAGGCTTAAGTGCTTTGTATCAAGGGCTGTTTATGCAGCAGCTGGTTAGTCTGGGGGAAACTTGTCTTCCATCCTGATGTACTGGGATTAGTGTTTCCAGCTGCAGTGCTCCTTGAAAAGCATTATGTCTGACAAATGGAAGAGTGAGCTGAAGGTAATGGGTGTCCTCTGTTTCATCACTTGTCACCCTTCACTTAAAGTGAAATGATTGAATCCTTAGCCTGCCTGCCTAGCAAAGTAGAGAATTGCCCTTTCCTAAGGCTACCAGGAGGATCTGGGGAGGAATTGGCCTCGAGGCACCAGGCCCCTCATCTCGGTGGGATTTACCCCGCAGAGGGACACACTGATACATCTGAAACCCTGAAGCTGCCATCTTTCCTGGAGCAGAAGCCTTGATGTTAAATCTCAGGCATTAATAACAGGCTGAGGTAGCCTTAGTAACACTGTGACTTGAATTCGAATTAGCAGAGTTGTCGAGGATGCTGTTTCTTTCCAGATGTCTCTGCACGAACAGCGGAGGATAATGGCAAGTAATACAAGGGAAGTAAATAGCCTGTAACTATAGGAAACTATAGATTTTCCTCTTTCCTGCTGCAGTCCATTGGGACGGTTTATCTTAAACAGAAGATTGGAGTTAGCTGAGCTGCCCTTCTGGCTCCCTTGCTTGGGATCATTAAATTGAATTACTTGTGGCCACTCTGGGAAGTTTCTCTCTTGCCCATCTGCTTTAATAACGAATTGATGTTGATGATTTTTGCAGCTCCTGGACATTGACTTGTATCCGACTTAATTAAATCAAGTCACAGCCCATCAGAACGTAGTCAGGAATATTGCTGCTCCTCCAAATGCTTCAGCAGTAACTCTCCAAGAAACTTGCTTTAATTTGGGGGGGAGGGGGCAGAAATTCAAGTCTTCTTTCTGAAGTCTCTACTCTTTCCTTTTTTTAATACATAACTGTTGCTTAACCGCATCAGTTTTTCTCTGGATCCTATTAGTAGCGTGCAGGTAGCATGTTCCAGATAATCCCTTGGCAGACACAGATTTAATTACCTGGAAGAGCTGCTGATGAGTAGGTGTTTGGAAACCAGTCAAGCAAATAGATTGTTGCTAAGGAAATAGGAGCCTGGGAATGAAGGAGAAATGCCCTAGGGAATCAGCAGTCTTTGGGATAGCGACGCATGTGAACTTCTAGTTCTTCCTCCTGAAATTGTTTGTGGGGAGAAAAAAAATGTGTATATATATAAAGATCTACTCGGAATCCTCCTGACTTATGCCTGACTTGAGAATTTGAGTATTTGGCCTTGCTGATGGAAGTTGTACATCTGTCTTCCCCTACCTCCTGCTTCTTTGAAAATGTGTTGATGGATGAGGCTTCTCCATGCCCTGTAGCACAAGGTGGTGCCAGGGAGGGGGTCTCCAAAGCCTCTGAAATGGTTCCTCTGCCTCTCCTAGGATGTTTGATGTCGGTGGCCAGCGCTCAGAGAGAAAGAAGTGGATCCACTGCTTCGAAGGGGTGACAGCCATCATCTTCTGCGTGGCCCTCAGTGATTATGACCTCGTCCTGGCTGAGGATGAGGAGATGGTAGGTGCCTGAGGAGCTGCTGCTGCCTGGCCGCATGGCGCTCGGGACGAGTGAGCTGGAAGCCAGTTCAGCCCATCTCCTTGATGGGGTCTGCAGCTCTGTGTTGCTCTATTTGCTTTCCTGCTTCCCTGAAAAGCTGCTGCAGGGCGACTGTTTCATAAGTGCCCTGGCAGGAGAGCTGTAAAGAGGAGTGCTCCCATACAGCAGCCTGCAGGATCTTGCCCCAGAAACTGCTGCACATAGCAACCTCAGCTCAGGGCCATGGCCACGCTCTTCCTCATGAAGTCACCACGGCCGTGTCTGGCATCTGTGTTTCAGCAGTAACACTTGACACTTTAGTCTGTTGACTTTTGTAATATAAAGTAAAACCGGTGTTTCCCCCCACCCCATCCTCCCCTAACAACTTCAGAATGATGCATTTCTGTTTTTCTTTCGCTTTTTAGAATCGGATGCACGAGAGCATGAAACTCTTTGACAGCATTTGTAACAACAAATGGTTTACAGACACGTCAATCATTCTCTTCCTGAACAAGAAGGACCTGTTTGAAGAAAAGATTAAGAAAAGCCCACTAACAATCTGCTATCCAGAGTACACAGGTAAGGCTGGGCTGAGGGAACTGCGTTTTTTTGTGTCGCCAGGACCAGAAATGAGTCAGTTAAAGCCTACGCAATCCAAGATAACTTAAAAGCTTGTCTTCCTCCTCATTTCCTTTAATTTGGTCTATTTTGGAGCTGTCCAGCTAACTGATAGAGCCATTTCTCAGGAGGGATGTGCTTTTGTGCTTTTGCGTGTCTGTTGTTCAGAACAACATTCGTTCCTGTGCTTTGTGGCCTGGAATACGGATAGCACAGATATTTCATGGCATTGCACTTAGGCAAATTGGGATCACTCTGTTTTCTACATCTTATTAGGACGATGCTTTAACTAAACTTGGTTTTAGTTTATTTTCTAAATTCTTCTGATGTGAACTACAGATTTCTAGCTTGAAGCCTTATTGGTGGTGGTATACAATGTTCCCACTATACAGCATTCCCTTTGGGATCTCCTGGGTGTTTTCCAAGATGTTGATTCCCGCCTCCAGGCAGGGAGGCTGCAGTGGGGAGAAGTCGGTGCGTTGCCGTAGCAAATGACTTGTCCAAGGTCACTGTCCAGGCCGGAAGCTGGGAATAGAGTTCAGATTTACAAGAAAGGGTTAATGGTGGATTTGGATTTGTAGCTGGATAAGGCAGATGGTTGCAAGCAGCTTAATATGTACTTAAAAGATCTGTGTCAAAACTCTCTGCTGTGAGCCGCTGGCCCAAGTAAGGGATCTAATCTTTTTCAGGCTCCAACACGTATGAGGAAGCAGCTGCATACATCCAGTGTCAGTTTGAAGACCTGAACCGAAGAAAAGACACCAAGGAGATCTACACACACTTCACCTGTGCCACTGACACCAAGAACGTGCAGTTCGTGTTTGACGCTGTTACAGATGTCATCATTAAGAACAACCTGAAGGAATGCGGGCTCTACTGAGGAGGGCTCTAGGAAGGAGGTAAAACGGAGCTGCTTGGATGCTCGTCGAGCTGCAGCATTTTGTTCCAGCTCGCTCTGATGCTGCCTGTACCTCCCTAACGCTCGCTGCTCTCGTTTCAGCTTTTGCGCTGTGGCGTTTGGAGAACCAGCCTCTTTGCTGCCTCGTGAGGACAGCTGCAAGCATGAACAGGACCAGGGAAACGCAAGCAGCATGCGGAATCGTTGCATTCTTTAGCACAATCTTCTGTATTAGGGACCTTTTTTTATTGATATGGGATGTTGAAGTTAGATCAAAGTGGAACAACTGTTAGTGTGACTAGATCATCCGGGTGTCATTTGGATGACATTGCTCTCAAATGTGTACAGCTGTTGTGAAGTTGAGGTGCTGGATTCCAGGCCTTCAATATGTAGCTTTCTCTCTTTCTTTGGTTAACAAGCCACCACTAGTCTGTTTTTAAGGTTTTTTTTTTCCCCATCAAGAAAACTATAACTTTACTAAATTTTATTTCTTTGCAAACAAATCTTGTTTTAAAAATAAAATAAAAAAAAATCAAAAAAAAAAAATCACTTAACTATGCACATGTGACCAGATCATGCAGAAAGTATTCCTCTTAGAAGGAACTCTTTGTTTTTAACACTTGGTATGGTCAGAATTTAATATTTCTGCAACTACTTAACGGATCCTTAGAGCTCTTATGGTGATAGCTTCGGCTTTTTCTGATGTGTAATTTGTTACCATCCTGCTACAAATACCATAAGGCTTCTGAAAGAAGCTTCTGTAGAAGGATTTAAAAAAAAAAAAAAAAGTCTTTCTAGCTTGTAGTTGGGGGCAAATGTGGTTTATGCTGGTATCAAAATTGGGATTTATACTGGTGTGGTAAGTGGAAAACCAGCTTCTTGGGGAATGTGTACCTGGGCCGGAGAGGTGAAACGTGGAGCTGCAAACTGGATGGAAAATAAGTGCTGCTACAGAGCTACTAACTCAGCCACTTGGATTCTTGTGCATTTTTTTGGTCTAAACCAGTGGGCAATTTTGTAAAGGGTGCACCTCGTTCTGCATTTACCATGGCCTTTTCTGTTCAGAGACTTCTAAACTGTAATGACAGCATGCCTTTACTTTGTATATGTGGTGCCAAATTCCTGTTTGCCATTGTTTTTTACTGTAGTGATGTTCATAACCAGTCAGTACATTCCTTTGCTGAACCATCGCATCGAGACTCTTTTCCCACTTTGTCACGTGTACAGTTTCAATCTGTTATAGTTGTTGGCAGTATTAAAATGGTGAGTAAACAATTTAGCCTTTTCCCTAGTTTATTCTTAACCGTTCCAGAAATACCCCCTCTTTGGGGCGGTCTGGCTGGAGGAAAGGAGGGAGGCAGTGCAGTGGTGAGTGGGTGTAATTAAGGGGACAGGCTCAGGAAGGGCCCTTGTACTTTATCATATGTTGGCACTGCATGTGCAGCCAGTTCTGCTGCTCCCGAGGATTCGGGTAGTGCTGGCACAGATGGAAAACAGCAGCCATCAGTCATTGTCGGGATTATTGGCAGATTTTTAAGCCTGCTGCTTATTAATAGTGCGAGTCTTATTTCATCTTTCATACTTGATGGAAAAATGACTGTTCAGGGCTGCAGGTACAGGATGCAGATGTAACCTGTCTTCAAAGATGCTGAAGAAATACAGCCCTGCAAAAGTGATGCATTTCAGGGATGCTGCTAGGTCTTGTAAACACCTACCCGCCGCCTTTGCAGAATTTCTGATGTGCAGTAGTGCTCAGTAGCTACAAAGAGTGCGGATATAGTCTGGATTTCTTTTCCCAGGTTTACCTTGGGCTCTCAGTGTGTAACAGTTCCCTTTTAGCCAAACCTCAGTGCTCTTCAGCCACATAGTAACGTGTAGAAGAGCTCGCCTGGCCTCAAAACCCATGCATGACTCGGACCACGGATCCCTGTATCCATGTGGTGCTTCCCAGCCATGCATTGGAGCTGTGCTCCAGGCAGCAGTGTTGTTCCTGTGGAGCTGAGCTGATGCTTTGGCTGCTTTCAGCTCCAAAGTGGAATCCGAAGCTTTGCCTGGAGTGCCTGGCACCGGTGCATCCCTCCGGATCCAGCACTGCAGAAGCTGGCAATGGCCCCGCTCTGGCTACACGTGGTCCCGCTTGGTCGCAGTGGGGGATCCATGCGGGCACTGACTGTGGAATGCGGCCCAGGGCAAAGAATGTAAAATATTCCTTGATCCCAGGTTTTGGACGCAAGGAAGGGGCTTGGATTGGAAGCAATTGCAGAGAGATGGAAGGGGCAGTAACGATAGACATCCAGCTCATGCATATTTCTTTATTTCCTTTTCTCTCCTACAGTTAAATGAAGCTGTATGTGATTCTCTGCAGTAACCACTGAGAAGATACAGGGCTTCTTGTCTACAGGAACAGTACGGGTTTATTTACAAGCAGTAGAGCACAAATACAGCTGTAAATAGCAGAACGAGAATCTTTCAAATAACCATTTCCTCTTTGACCCTGTTCCTCTTCTCTAGATGTGATAAATTATCTAGCCCCTATTGCACGTGCTGCTTTTTGCCTGTGTCGGTGACTCGGTGCCGAAGCCCTGCGGGCTCCGGAGCAGGCAAAGGCGGAGTCGGGATCTAGCGTGGCTCCATGGACACCGGGAGAGATGGGCTCCCTATGGAGAGCGGTGGCTACTCAAACTCGTCCCTCAGCTACTTAAGGCTGTTGGGGGGCACAGTTGCAGGGAGCTGTGGTTGTTAGCATTTTTTTTTTCCAAGGGATTTTTTTTTTTCCTGAGAAGTTTTGGGACTTATTTACATCAGAGGGAATCTTCCCCAGCAGGACTGAGCTTGGTTGGCAGGAGTTGACTTATCTAAGGGGGCTTCATCCTAGCATCCACCCTCCCCAAAACTTCGCCCTTTGGTCCAGCGGAGCTTCCGTGCGGTGGGAGAAACCGGCTTTGGCCCGCGGGGAAGAGCTGGGGAGGGAGAGGGCAGCAGCTCTGCCTTCCCCCGGCTCCCGCAGCGTGTCGCTTCTGCGGAAGTGGGACGGATCCGGTGTTATTCCGGTTGCTGGAGCAGGGCTTGCCTTCTCCTCGGGGTGGCAAATCCC
Source organism: Nothocercus julius (assembly GCA_013398735.1). Taxonomy (NCBI): domain Eukaryota; kingdom Metazoa; phylum Chordata; class Aves; order Tinamiformes; family Tinamidae; genus Nothocercus; species Nothocercus julius. Next base: position 42,501 of record VZSV01000557.1, read on the forward strand.
TCCCGAGCCCTCCTGGAAATGCTGGTATTTCAAGCAGAGTAGAAGATTTTCTTTCTATATATATATATATATATTATATATATATTTTTTTTTTTTTTTTTTTTAAAAAAAAAAAGGAAAGGGCCATGAAAGAGCAGGAAGTTCAGCCCCTTCCTATTTTGGTCTTGCAAGTCTGTGGCTTGGTGGGGCTGCTCTTAGAAAAAGTGGGGTCCAAGTAACTTTTTTGCTTAATCCTTTTGGTTCTGCTCAGCAGAATGGTGATGCTGAATAGAAGTAGTTCTCTCTTCTAGCAGGAAGGAAGAAAGAAGAGGTGGTTAAACGCTCGCAGGCACTGCAGCTGAGGGTCTTAACTGAACCGCGCAGCCCTCGGCGAGGGTTATTGCAGAGCGGCGCTGCAAAACGGCACTGCCTTAAAATAGTCTGGGCCAGGCAGCAGCAAAAAGCCTGCAGGGAGGGATGGCAGCGCCATGAAACCTGCTCTGCCCGAGCTGCTCGACCTCTGCCTTGCCCTGGAATTTGTTTGTCTCCTCTCTGCTCCGGGTGGGCGCTCACTTGGCTCCTTGGGAAGAAAAATAGCGGAGCAGGGAGCTGCTTTGCAAGCAAGAGGGGAAAGAAATTCCCCGCTGCGCCCTCGCCACGCGCCACGAAGCAACTTGCACGTCTAAAACCCTCGCGGGGCAGCGATGGGTTCCCTCGGTTGCATCCGTGCGCTTGGATGTAACTGGAGGCCCTCGCGCTAGCCCAGGACTGCGCTGGAAGCGGCGGCAGGTGCAACCCGCCCGGCACCGCGAGGCCCCGCCGTTTGGCCTCTAACCTCTTGTTTTCATCGTTCTGGCTGCCACCAAGGGTGCGAGCGAGGTGGGGGCTTCTCGGCTCACTTCAAATAGCAGACGGGAGCTGGGAAGCGCCCCAAGCGCGCCGAGCTCCCGCCGGAGCGAGCGGCCCTGCGAGCGCTGCGCCCTGCCAGGCACCCTCTGGGACACCAAGGGGGCTCTGACGGCCCTCGGCAGCCAAACCGCGGAGCCGGGGCTGGCTCGGCTGCTCTGCCCACCGCTATCCCCCTCTCCAAGCTCATTTTGGGGCTAAAAGCTGTTTCTAACTGAAACTCAGAAGGTACCTGCCATGTGGAGGCTCAGAAGAGACCGCAGTCCTTGAGGTTCTCTTTGATGATGACGTCTGTGACGGCGTCAAAGACGAACTTGACGTTCTGCGTGTCTGTGGCACAGGTCATGTGGCTGTAGATTTCCTTGACATCTTTCCGCATGTTCAGGTCCAGGAACTGGGTCTTGATGTAGTTTCCCGCGTCTTCGAATGTGTTGGGACCTGGTGTGGGCGGAAAGGAGCGGGCTGAGGGGATGCTCCACTCGGGAAGACTGTCCTGCCCACGACCTGTCCCACCTGGGTCCCCAAGCCCCTCTCCCCGCTTGCTTTTATGCATTAAATCTCTGAAATCTTCCTCGTAGGAGGAAGAGGAAGGCTGAGGATGGCAGGCAGTGCCCCTGCTCCATGGCAGAGAAAATGGGGGGGAAAAACGCGCCTCACCGTCGTAATCGGGGAAGCAGATGCTAAGGTGGACTTTCTTGATCTTCTCCTCAAAAAGGTCCTTTTTGTTGAGGAAGAGGATGATGGAGGTGGCGGCGAAGAACTTGTGGTTGCATATGCTGTTGAAGAGGTGCAGGGACTCGTGCATGCGGTTCTGGAAGCAAACACACGCGTCGGAGCGGCTCTCCCGCCTCGGCCCTGCCGCGCGGCCCGGCCCCACCACCTACCACTTCGTCGTCCTCCACCAGCACCATGTCGTAGGCGCTCAGCGCCCCGCAGAAGATGATGCAGGTGACCCCCTCGAAGCAATGGATCCACTTCTTGCGCTCCGAGCGCTGCCCACCCACATCGAACATCCTGCGGAGGGGACAGGGAAGTGACGCGGCTGGGGCCACCACCCCAGCGCACGTGGGACGGGGTAACCATCTCCGGGGCCGCAGTTGGGTCACGCAGGCGGAGTTGGGGGACGTCCCTGACCTGGCGGGGCACTGGTGGTCCCAAAACATCATGGGGACTTTGCTACGTTCATCCATAACCCTGTGCTGGAGGGTCTCTTGGTGCAGGAGACCCGTCCTGGAGCTCTGGGCTTTGGACCCCTCCATCTCCAAAGGAGGGAGGCAGGGAAGGACCAGACTTTTCCATGTACCCGGTGACATGGGGCTTCCTCGCCAGCTGGGACCCCCACGTCCCTCCCCGCGCCCACCTGAAGTTGAGGTCCTTGACGGAGAACTTGGTCTCGATGATGCCCGTGGTCTTCACGCGGGACCGCAGCACGTCCTGCTCATTGGGGAGGTAGTCGGGGGCCGTGATCCTGTCCAGCTGGTTCAGGTAGCTGGGGACAACGGGGAGGGAGCAAGACGTGACGGGGCGGCCGCGCTGAGGCCGGCGCGGCCGCGCGCGAGGCGCCCACACTCACTAGGCGGCCGAGTCGTTGAGCTGGTACTCGGCGGCGCGGTCGAAGCAGGCCTGCACGCCGCCGTCCTTCCACAGCTTCTTGATGCAGTCCACGAGCTCGGGGGGCATCGTGCCCTCCTCGATGGAGTCGGCCAGGTTGAAGAGCTGCCGCCCGTCGTCCTGCGGGGCAGAGCGCGGCCGCTCGCGGGGATCCGGGGGCTGCTCCCCATGGAGGACTCGGCCGCGGGACCAGAGCCACCGCCACCCCCGTGGGGCTTCCTCTCCGTGGAAGAGACGGGGTGGGATGAGGCCACCACGGTCCCAGCCCTGCTCTGGGTGGCCCGGGGGCTCTGGGTGGCCTCCTTGTCCCCCCCAGGCCTGAGCAGGATGTCTGTTGTTCAAGGACGGGAGGGACGGGGACGCTGTGGCGGGGTGGCACTACTGACCGCTCGCCCCGACTCGGCGTAGTCGATGCCCAGCGTGGACATGGCGCGGATGATGGCCAGGATGGACTGCAGGATGTTGCCGTAGATGACGGCCTTGAACTCCATGCACTCCTCCTTGGTGTAGCCGTCCTGGTGGATGATCCTGGTGGGCGGCAGCGCGGCGCTCAGCCCCCCGCCCGCAGCGCCCGGCTTTGGAGGGGGCAAACGGGCACCCGGCACCCTCGGGGAGCCCCCCGCTGGGATGGGGGCCTCCTACTCACTTCATCTGCTTCACGATGGTGCTCTTGCCCGACTCTCCGGCCCCTGCGAAAGGGAGCGGAGCTCAGCCCCGGCGCTCGCGTGGTGCCCGTCACCGCGGCCTCGGGGCTGCTCTGCAACCCCTGCATCCCGCTTGCCCCGGGCCCACCGCCGCAGACAAGGCTCTGCTTCGCCGGGGGGCTCCCGGGGGGCTGCGGGACCCCGTCCCCGGGGGGCTCCCGCCCGCCGCAGGCGCCGGCGGCCCTCGCGCGGGCGCCGTAAGCGGCTTAGGGCGCAGCAGGAAGCCGCTTAGAATTAGGGGGCTAATCGCCTTGATCCCGCGGCCCTGCCGTCACCTGGATAAGTCCCCGCGCTGCCGCTCCCCCCAAGGCGCCGCTCCCGCCTCCGCCGCTCCGGCCGCGGTGGGGTGGCCTGGGAACGGGGACCCTGGTCCCCATCCCATGCCCCCGGGGGGTGACCACAGGGTCACCTCGAGGTGGGATCGATCCCCGCAGGTGGCACCCAGGTGTCCCCCTCTTGCAGTTGCTCGAATCCCCGGTGTCCCCATGGGTGCTGGGGACGTCTCTCCGGTGGGACGACCCGGGCAACCGGCTAGTGGGAGCTGGTGTGGCCAACGGGAGCCACTGGCTGTGCTGGCAAGGAGCAGAGGAGCCGTCCCCGTGTCACCATATCCCTGGGTCCCCATGTGCCTGGGTCCCCATGTCCCTGTGATCCTGGGTCTCCGTGTCCCTGGCTCCCCATGTCCCTGTGATCCTGGGTCCCCATGTCCCTGGGTCCCCACGTCCCCATCCCCTCTCCCCATCTGCTCAACTTGCTCCTCTCCGACAGCTCCATCCACCCAGTGTCCCTGATGGTCCCTGGTGCCGAGTGGGACCACAGGGCCCCCGCTGTCCCCCGGCCATCCCCACGTTGCCCCCTTACCCAGCAGCAGCAGCTTGACCGTCTTCGCCTCCTTGTCCGCATCCTCCTGGAGCTTCTTCTCCAGCTCCTTGGACCTCTTGGCCATTTCCTTGTCCTCGGCACTGGCCCCGCTGCCCATGGCCTCGTCGTCGGTGCCCAACTCCTCTAGGAGCTCCTCTAGGTCCCCGGGCTCTTCCAGCTCTTCGTGGGGTCGGTGCGGGACAGCCGAGGGGACCCCAAAAAGCCGAGGTGGGTGCTGGACACGGGGGGGTCCCGAGGGGCTCCCTGGGCGCGCGCCGGCCACCTGCCCCCGCGCTCTCTTCTGCCTTCGTCGCCCGGGGGCAACTAACCCAATTTCTGGGGCGCCCGGGGGCTCGGGGGCTTTTTATGCCGCCACGTGACGCCGGGGGCGAATCCAATTAGCCGAGCCCAAGATGGCAAAGATTAGGGCTCGGAAAAGCCACGGGTGAGGCCGGCGGGGGGGTTACGTAAGGGGCCGTGGCGCCCATGGGTGCCCACTGGCTCCTTGGGCGGTACCGTGGAGGGTCCCTCGCACTCAGCCAGCACCCAGGGGGGCTCTGACCTCGGGGACATCATTGGGGGACCTTGTTGTTCCCCATGTGGCTGCCTCCCTCCCTCCCTCCCAGGGCACATCCTGCTGGCCCTTAATTGCTGCAGACTAATGACCACGGCCGGGGCTGCCGCCCCTCGGCCTCCTGCGGCCATGTGGCAGCTCAGCCTTCCTCCTCCTCCTCCCAGTCCTGGGACACCCAAATCACTGCACCCCACAGCAGGATTGGTTATTTTATGGCCTGTGACGATTTCCCACGTTATTTGCCCCATCTTCCACTTGGTCATGTCCCTGTCCACCCTCCCCA
>VZSV01000558.1:0-30159 GCA_013398735.1 Nothocercus julius
CCAAACTCTTCTCCGTGGTGGCCAGTGACAGGACAAGGAGTAAAGGGCGCAAATTGAAACACAGGAAGTTCCACTTCCATGTGAGGCAGAACTTCTTTCCTGTGAGGGTGCCAGAGCCCTGGCACAGGCTGCCCAGAGAGGCTGTGCAGGCTCCTTCTCTGGAGACCTTCCAAACCCGCCTGGATGCCGCCCTGTGCCACATGCTCTGGGTGTCCCTGCTGGAGCACGGGAGGTGGACTAGATGATCTCTAGAGGTCCCTTCCAACCTCAAGCATTGTGACTGTGTGATGCTATGACCACTGCAGTGTTTTTGATGGTCTGCTTGCCATTTTCAGTATTCCTCACCTTAAATCCATGCCAAATGTGAAATATTTCCTTTTTTCCAGTACATCAGCCTCATCAATGCATCCGCAGTGTCCCAAGCTGCATAGGATACCAGGCAGCTCTCAGAACATGAAGTTAGTACTTCTGTGTGCATTTTTTTTTTTTGCTAGAACAGCTCATAGGATTGTAAGTTTTTGGTTTTTTTCATACCCTGTCCAGCAAATTTCAAAACACGACTTTTAGCTACCCCATAACTCTTTTTATTTGCATACTTCTCCTGGCAGTAATCACAGCCAACTGTTTGCAGCAATTGCTAATTTACAGCTCGCATGCAGTATCTTTATTTATTGATACAATCATCTCTGCCAATATTAAACTGCATTACATCATCCACTGAAACTCTTGAGGAATGTTCTGGACCTCACAGACAAAGTACCACTTATTCAAAACACATTGCTGGCATAATAGCATTTATTCAGGAAATTTGCTGTTTCATCAACCATAATTACATTTCACTTTCCAGGAATACTATCAGCAGTGCCCTCAGGATTTTATGATGTGCAGTTTCCACGACCGGGTTTTGAATGACTGGATTTATAAACTGAGCCTCTTCCTACCCCATCTGAATATTTGGGTATTTTCTTGTATGCCAAGAGAAATACCATGTAGTCTTTTAATTAGCACTTCCCTCCTTTTTTTGAAAATAACTGAGAAAACTTTCATTTTGCTGGCAATCTTTAAATGGGGTTCACCAAGTTGCAGTGTCCTGAAGAGCAGAGGTGCATCTCACATGTGTCCTAAGGACTTTTCCAGGTAGTGACTCGAGGCTCTGCCTGGCTCTGCGCTGCCTGTGGCACCTCAGGACAGTCCTGCCACTGTGCCATGGGATGCTGCCAGGCATTAGGCTGCCAGGCATTGGGTCTCTTCTTCTGACATGGGTGCATGAGGTTGTCTGCATGCTCATGGAAAGGAAGAAATAAAAAAAAAGTGAAAAAACGAAAAAGCTCAAAAAAGAGGGAAAGGCAAAAAACAAAAGTGTAAAAGAAGAAAAGAAAAAAGAAAAAAAAGTGAAAAATGAAGAAGAAAAAAGTGAAAAAGAAAAGGAAAAAGAAAAAAGGAGAAAAAAAAGAGGAAAAAGAAAAAAAGGAAAAGGAAAAAAAAAAGAAAAAAAAAAAGGAGTTTGTGCCTCAGTACCCTCCCTTTGGCTGGACAGTGGTTCAGCCTCCGCCAGAGCTCAGCCTGGGCTGGGAGGACGTCTGGGCGCTGGCGGGGGCTGCACCGGCACCAGGGCCAGCCTGAAGGGACCTCCTGGGAAGGGAAACCTGGGATGGAGACCAGCGAGAGGGTTTTCCTCTTCGTTGTGCACTCACGTTTCAGCCAATGGTCCTGTCCACTAGCCCAGGGGCTTTGTTCCTGCTGAAATCCTTTCATTTAGTGCACTAAATCCATACTGGAGCAATGAGTAAACTTTTATAGTTACACAAAGTTGTTCATTTTCTTCCCTCAGGATCACTGCATACTTCATGCAAAATAGCTCACCTCCCACAAAAGCTCCTCAGTTTTATTAGAAACAATCCATCAAAACAACAGCAGGTTTGGGAATTACGTACAAGTTTGGGGGATGACCCCTTCACTGCAGATTTTCTGTAGACAACACTGCATTTAAAAAAACACGATGGATTAACTTGGGTGTCTCCTTCTCACTGAGTGGATATAAATAATAAAAAGGAAAACTAATTATGCTTAAAAATCTGAGCCCCACCCATGGTCGCATCTTTCATCTAGTAAATACTAACACTATTGTCCCATTTTTAATATATTTTGGGAGAATAAATACATTGAATATTGAGAAGCAGTCAGAAAATACAGTAACCTGCTCAAGAGATTTTTTTTTTTCTCTAAAAAGCTTGTGAGGAGAAAAAAAAAGTTCACTCCTTTAAACTCCAAAGACAAAACAGATACTGCTTTAATAATTCTGTTTTAAAATACATTTCTGCTTCTGAGCCATCTTGATAGCCTCGCATGACCCTGCCAGACTTTTATCTAAGAGGTAGATTTAGAGGCCCCTCTTGGGTCTGACGGCACAAGTTGAAATTCTGGCAGCCACAGAAGTGCCCTGCCTTGCTAAAGTCAGAATAAGTCACAGCCAAAGCCCTCCCCTCATCCACCGAGCTGGTTATCTTGTCACAGGCTACCAGGGCGGCCAAGCTTAACTGCAGAAGACTGCTTTAATAATAATTCTGTTTTAAAATACATTCCTGTTTCTGAGCCACCTCAATAGCCTCGGAACAGTTGATCACAGTCTGAGAACAGCCTAGGAAATTGTTACTTTTACTACTTTATCCTCCCTAGTTAAGCAAATTCTTACTTACGTAACTTGTTAGCCATGGCTGACAAAAATGAAAAACAACGTCTTTTGAGCGCACCCTAGTGAAAATATCGTTGAAGTCTTTTTTGGGTTTAAAACCATGAAAACATCCATACAGATCTCTCATTTTTCTGCCTTCATGCTAAGGTCTAGATTTAAAAAAATGCTAAAGAACAAAAACCCTGCATAGAGAGTTTACTTGCCTTTGAGTTATGGTACTTCCTGAAGTAATTCACTGAATGTGAATTACGCAAGTCTTCTAAAAGGTCTTAAAAATCAGTCATTTTTCTATGGAGTACATTCTTTTCTGCACAGATAAGTTGTGAGTGCTATGGAAACAGCTCTAGTCTCCATTAAGGAGCAATGAACCAGTTAAGTCCAGTCCAGTTACTTCATTTTTAAAGTCCAGTACGTTCCCTATGCAATTTCAAAACGCAACTATAAATATGGTTCCGTTGCCAAACACGTTGACAAAAAATGCAATACTGTCAACAGTAGGAGATTAAGATAAAAAATATTAATGCACCCTGGCCGTGTCTTCTCATGGCAACGTTATTTAAAAGCACAGTTACAAATAAGTATGTAAAATATATTATGGAAGGTATCGTACAAACAACGAGACCTTAAAAAAATTGTCTTGAAACCATTTTATCTGCAGGACAAACCCCTCAGAAGTGTTTGGTTAAAAAGTGCATAGCAAGTTAACCACAGTGAGGCACACGAGCTTTGATTTATGACCAATATTAATTCTTATCGCTGAGGAGATATTTTCAGTTGTTCCTTTGTAATTCTTTGAGCTCCGTTCTACACCCGGGTTGTGATGTGCACTTGCATGCCCGGCTAGCATCTGCGGGGCGGGGGGCATAGCCAGATATACAAAATAATTACAGCAATTCCCATACCTACAGACAGCTCTCTGCTACTTGAATGAGTTACCAGGACAAAAACAAAATCCCTGTCTCTCCCAGGTTATTTTGTGCTACTACTGAACTAGCAAACTCCATCTAATCCTCACCTGTCCCAAACGCCCTACACAGCTACCTGCATCAGTAACAAGCACAGAGAGCTGTTACAAATAACATACATTTACATTTTCTCATTTAACATGAATGTTTATTCTGGTTTTAATAGTAAAGACAGGAAATGAGGAAGAACAACAGAAACAGGCAAAAAAAAAATGTGTCTTATTTCTCTCAAGTTAATATTTTATTTAAAAGTAGTCATACAAAAAAAATTCAGAGAACTGCACCTTTTATAGAATGTTTTCAATTAGTTTTAACTATTAGAAAGAAACTATTTTAAACTTGTTTTAACCTGAATCTCTTGAAGTTAAAACTTTTTGTAAAACTTAGCCTCTTGATGTGACCACAAAGTCACAAGCACTAAGTTGTAGATACTTTCCAAACTAAACTAACAATGTCAGATAAACTAGCATGTAATATAGCATCACTGCAAAAATATATGTTAAGTTTTCATTACAAAGATTATATCTAAAAATTAGGACAGTGCTTGTTTATAAGGTTATAAATAAATCCTTGTCAGCAAAATCAGTAAGTGTCTGAATTATGTTAACAGTAGTATTAAATATTTTTTAGTACAATAACATACCATGTCATATAAAAATAACTCTTTAGAAAGGTTATATTAGATATATATTCACTGAATACTTCTGTACTACAGAATTCCTATTATGAGTGGAACAGTTTAGGGTATGGACATTTTGTTTTGTAAAATGCATAAAAACTGAATACAATTTGGCCACATATACGTAAAGCAAGTGCATAACAAAGCAGCTGTATAATAGAAAGTCCATGAAGATGTATTAACGTGATAGTAATCACAGCACCATATGCATACATACTTAAAATTTCTTCTCCTGTAGCCTGAAGACATAAGAGACATTTTCCAAATTCTTTCAGTAAAAAACAGCAACTCCTTCCCCTTAAAAAGCACACTGAATCATATCTTCCTTGAGAGAATTATCAACATTTGCTTCTTCTATCATCAGTATTACGTAAAGCTGGAAGTGAAAAACAAAAGCAAAACATATGAACTACAACATATTCTGAAGAAATAAAGCTAAAGCAGAGGAAATAAATCTAAAAGTCATTGTGCTATAATATATGACTATCATTACTAAGGGTTATACCTTCATATATGAACCTTTGAAAAAGATCCTAAGAAAAGGGAACTTAGTAATATCTCTCGAAATACAACAAGTTTTGCCAAAGCTACAAGACGGTCTGCTACCAGACACTCAAACAAAAGTCAAATCTGACTTCCTGACATGTGAAATATGTGCACATGTGTAGCTTCTGAAATTTTTCATTTTTTAGCAGTTGCGCTTAATTTCTGCATCAAAAATCTGCTTTCAGCTGCAGCAAGCCATTAATCAAGAAAATGTTATCTCTAGTGAAGTTGTAATCTACCAAAAATGGGAAAATATTTGGTTCTTTTCTTCATTAACTTTTTTTTTATTCAACTCAATAGCTATATAGGAGGAAAATGGATATTTATTCTGCAGACTACTTTTAAATGTATTTCTAAAATTTTATCATTAACTACAGCTTTTCTTTGGGGGGAAAAAGAGGGCAAAAAAAGTTATATTGAGGAGAAATATCATTATTTTCTGTAAAGGAAATGTCAAGTCATATTCACTACTCAGTGCAATCCTACAGCCAGTTTCACCAATCTCTCTTCTCAAAAATCTGTAACAAGAAGATATAACTACGGTTATAAGACAGCAGCAGACTGCTTCATGAAACTAATATATCCTACATTCAGAAGTTGAGTACTGCATTCAAATACTATTTCTGGAATTCCCTGGGTGAGTTCCTCTCCCTCTCTAACTTCTCTCTCTCACTTTGTTCATGCACATTCACAACTTCTTCATCTCTCACATCAAAGCACAGGAGTTCAAGTCGGAAACCTTGGTCCCTTCATGGAAAAAGAAAAAATGTTCATAGAACACACATGAATTATTCCAAAAGTAAATTTTAGAACCAATGATTCAAGCACGCTGGTATTTTTTAACCGGCTTCTCCCCTTTCATCACATAACAGAATATAAGCATATTCGTATCTTTTCTAGAAGTCACTAAAATGCGTGTTTTAAAAATGAAGCATAACTTTTTTTTATTGGTACCCCGATGAGTAGCATGAGCACTTACTTTTTGCGGTCCTTGTCTTTCTTAAAACTAATTGGTGTGGACAGTAATGTCTGTGTTTGCAGTAATTCAGTAGCAGCTTTCTTCTTATTAAACAAGGCCATTTCATCTTCTAGAGTTCTTCGGTTTCTCTCTAGTTTCAGTCTCTCCTCTTGGTGCAATCGCTTAAGGTGTTCAAATCTAGCTTGTATCTGTTGAGAGAAAGCACAGAAAGTGCATTTCCAACTAGTTACACAAGGTGGTGATACCACAATATAAAAACACTGAAATTAAAAATAGTAACAGCTACTAAACTCGGGTTAAAAGTTACATGAAATGGCATTTAAGAAGACTAAAAAAAAAAAGCAATCCATAAAAACAACCAATTATGAAACGATAATTCTCATTTCAGGTGCCAGGCTACTTCACAGAAAGCAAGGGGTGAAACCATGGAAATCACTAAGCGAGTTACTAGATGTACTACAGGATATATAAACAGTCCTCCAGAAAGAAATGATTATCAACAAAATGATTAAAGCTCACAAAAATCACCTGATATTAACCACAGACAGAAGATACCGAGTATCACAGGCCCTGCATAAAACTCAAATGAACCTACTGTGAACATGGCCAATTATCCTTCTTATTAGATAACCTCACAGTGTTAAGAACTGAATCTGATTTTATTCTCCACAAGGAGCACAGCAAACCTAACAGATCAAGAGAAACAAGCATTAAAACCTCATCATACTTAAAACATGCATCCAAGCACCTCACAGAACACTTACAACTTTGCTGGGAGGCGGAGGTACAGAAATGGATAATAACAAATACATACAGTTTCCCGATTTTAACTTACCCAGTGTTTGAATATAAATATGCATGACCATGTTATAGTCTAGCAGGAAGTAGATGTGAAAATCCTGTTTTGCCAGTCCAGCTTGATAGGACCAAATCTTTAACAACATATTCAGAATATTTTCCACGTTGCCTGGTATTTGACATATTTCTTATCAAACATGAATTTTGAAGGTGCAGTATGTTGAGATTTTTCACTGGCTACTAAAACACTTAGGCTGCTTGGGAATAGGTAAGATTAAAAAAAGAAATCCTCCAACCTCTCAACACAAGGACTGCACTTCATATTAAATAACCGAAGCTGGAGGTCACACAAAGGTATATACCCTTCTACCCTATCCATTACTGTTTTCCAAGACTGAATCCTTCTTCACTCTGAAAGTGAGAAGAGAGTCAATGTAGCTGTAGCAGGTGAAGGCCATGTGGAAAATGAGCCCAAAGCTGCAGCTAGTACAACCCTGAAGGGAATATAACCAAGTGGAAGGAGCCCTGAGCAAGCAGATTGAAGGCTGAGTTGGAGGAGCTGGCACATGGACTAGCAGCTTGGACACAGAAGGAGCCATGGAACCTGTCATAAATGCAAGTAGACTGGTGAAGTGTGCAAGTATGGTCTGGATGAAATTAGAAGAAACAGGACCTGATGGAAGAGTAAGCTCACAAGCCCTTGTTCCTCAATTGCTGCACCAATTGTACCACAACAAGTCAGTCCCTCATGGGATGAGAGATAGAAGGCAGGAATATCCCACAACAGCTGTCATGGTGTTTTTTTTTTTTTTTTTTTTTTTTTTAACCCTCATCACAGAATTTATCTGTATGTAACATACAAAGAAAATTCCAACTTTATAACCTTATAATGACTAGCCCAGAGCAACCTGCAAAGAGTTGCAAAAATGTCATTTTTAGAAGCCCCAGTACACAGCCTATTCTTCCAGGAGCCCTCCTCTGAAAAGCACAGATTCCCAGAATGGTTGAGGTTGTAAGGGACCTCTAGAGATGATGTAGTCCAACCCCCCTGCTCCAGCAGGGACACCCAGAGCACATGGCACAGGGTTGTGTCTGCAGTCAGATAGACTCTAAGAAATGAGAAATAAATTACATGAATAACACTATAGAAGTTCCACAACCTAGTTTTGGAGCTGTGCAGACATGCTGTACCAATGGCTTTTAGCTTACTGAGAAAGGAAGACTAAGAAAATCACAATTTTGTTACGTATCACTCTCCTGCTATTCCATTTTTTGTCCTATCCACCACATTGTCCCACCTATCCATCATCACTTTAGATGACAAGCTCCCTCCTCCCAGAGGAGAATTATTTGCTTGCATCTAGCATTGCATAATCCACCTCTTCTTGACTCTAAGCACTACTGCCATTTAAATATTATGAAATCATAAATCTTGGCTTGCTGTGATTCTCCTAAGCACTCAACTTAAGTGTTCCAAATATCAGGGCACAAACTCTAGACAGACAGGAATGAATGCTTACTTCTTGCTCTGCTTCTTTCAGTATTGTTTCTTTTTCCTTCACTCTCTGCACAAACACTTGTCTCATCTCCTCCTCTTTCCTCTGCATCTCAGTGTAGAACTCGTGCCTCTTCGCCTCATAGGCCTCCTGTAGACTGAAGTCCAAAAATGTAAACAGGTCTCCAGGATACCGCTTTGTTCACTGTGGAAAACCCAATCTGGGACATTCATTAAACAATTTATATTAATCAGAAACATACACATCAGAAATATAAACATCTACACTTTCCTACATAAAAAGTTATAAACAAACCTAACCAGAAGAAGGGTCTTACCTTTGTAAGTTTTGTTTAAGTAAACAACCCCAAATAATATTATTTAAACTATCAGCTCCCAAGAAATCTACATTTCAAATTATAGCATTTTAGGAATCTCAGCTTCTAAAACTCAGAGTTACAACTTTCTGTCTCCAACCTTTTGCTTTAAGTTACGTGTTAATGAGACAAATAGCCAGAAAAATCCCCAAGGATTTCCACATTGTGAAATCCCTGCACTTAAAATACAATGTTAAAAAAGTATCTGAGCAGTAACACAACTAACACATTGATTATTTCCATATGAAAAAGAAAAGAAAATGAGACCTTTAAAATACATACACCACTCCTAATATAATGTCAGAATCTAAAAATGGCAGAGCTGCATAAATATATAATAAATGCCATTTTCTAAATATTTCAATATTTGAAAGATGGACTTACTTTCCAGCATTCATCAAGAACCTCAAGACTGCTTTTTTCTTTCTGAATCCCCTCTCATAAACCAAATGTACTCCATACCTACCATATTTATATTTGAGACTATATAGGTGTAAATTAATTGAGGTCACTGAGCGAACATCAGGCAACATAACAAAATGGCAAGTAATTAAAAATATCTTCATTTTTAAGTCTGTGCCTCTGTTCACATTTCTTTTAAAAAAAAAATACCATACATTTCAATATGCAAGGCGCTTGTTTTCCTTCAAAAAATACATGCTGGAAATGGAAAAACTTTCATATCAAAGCTACCTTGCAAATTGACAGATATTGGTAATTTATTCAAATACTCCTTGTTATTGTTGCCACCACTACCACGCAAAGCTATTTGTTAGAAAAAGCTCAACTTTTCTTTCTTACTTAGTACTTTGTCTTTTCATGAAAAAAAGAACGCAGCTTGCACACAGATGTAACTCATATGGCAAAGAGCACAACAGTTTTAGAAAGCATGCATCCTCAGAGATAAGAGTTAAAAAAAAAAAAAAACACAACTGTTTTTTTAAGTCAGAAGCTTCCACAAGAACAGAATTGGTAGATCAGGACCAACCAATGGTTATAATTTAGAAAAACAAAAGAAATCTGTTCAGTATCTTGTAGGAAATAAGGCTTACAAAAGGACTGAGATAATGGTAGTGTTCACTCTTTATTCTAGGACTATTTCTGGGTCCCATTCTTCCTTTTACCATTTCCCAAATGCTGACTAGCCATCCTCACTAGCTATCACCCTTGGTCAGCTACCTCATGCCTTTCATTGATGCAAAAACTATGTAGCAAATATTTAAAATTGTACTGTATTTTATATATATTTAGATACACTTAAAATGGAAATTTAAATATTTTATGAACATACATAGGTACACACACACACATACTCACATACCCCCACACACACACTTTTGTACCAGTTTTTAAGTCTCATCTTTAACTGCTTCTATTACCTTTATAAATGGAAAAACTATGGAACAGAATATGCAAAACCTTGATGATTTAAGTAAACAATAGGGTGAAAATTCTCTCTCTTTTCTACTTAAGTTTATGACAAGAAAATTTCCTTACTTATTTTTATTCAAAGTAAAATCTAAGAAGAGAGAAGAATTATCTTGAAATTTGATGTGCAAACTTAAAATTTTGCAAGATTTCAAGGTCAGAGCCCCTTTCCTACCCTATCTTAACAGAGCCATACATCATGGTTAAACAAGTTCAGAAGACCAATCTTCTTCATCAGCTGTAAACTAAACTGGGTCAAGCCTCAAATTCTAACTATCAGGTGAAGTGAGGGTAAGCTTTCACACAGGTATGTTTAGTCAAATTATCTTTAAATTTAGACAGCACATGCGTAACAACAAAACTGCAGCACAGGCTTTGCAAGTACTAGTAGTCTCACTACACACACTTTCAGACCCTGTGACTGCTAATGTGCTGACTCAGGGACAAGAAAGCTGCTAAAGCCAATGCTAGACTACGATAACGCACTGCAATCCCACCTACTTTTCACTTTATGGACACCTTTAGACTCAAACTAAGCTAATTTATCAGGATGAAGTAACACAGGGCCTGTTTTGAAATTCACATCAGATTAACATTTCAGACACTGGATTTACTAAGTAATCAGACTTCATGTATAAAGAAGATAAAATTTACTTACTTTTTTTCTCTCCCCTCCCCTGCACTGAAATGTTTTGAAAATCAAACAAAGTTAACAAAACAAATCAAACAAAGTTAAAATAAATTTCCCCTTTTATGTTTGCATATCAGCACCCTAATAATCTGAAGATTCTTCCATTTAAAAGGGAAGGGGCAGTTTATAGTTCATGAGATTTTAGGCTGACACTATCCTTTCAACATAACTGCATACATTGCAAACAGTAAAAGGCTTTTTACTTTACCCAAGGCTGGTTTCACTGCTCTTCATACAGCACATCAAGAAAGACAAGTTTACAGGTACTCTCACTCTTCTCTGTTGGACCCCTAGAACTTTATACTCCGTACTACGCCATTTGCAAAATTAAAAAGTTAAAAGACAGTTATTTAAAATAATTTATTCCTACAGAGGTTCTGAAGAAGGGTGAGAAGGGACTTTGAAGAAAGCGTATACCTTACTAATCTATCACATACCTCATGGCAGCACTATCACCTACCTTTCTAGAGAAGCAAAGCTGTGACATACAGTTTTTCTATCTGTGTGACATTTAGAACATGGATGCCTAAAAACAAAGACGCAAATCAAACAAGTTCTGTTGATAAATAAAATCCCTGGTTTAACTGAATTCAGCTCTTGGAGGAAGACAATGTTGCATATTTGGGGCAATTTGATTTGTACCATTAGAAATCAAAAAGACAGATATTTTATAGTTTGTTCACTTAAAAACAAAATCTGAAAATTACACAAACTTTATGCATAACATTCCAAGATTACTTAAGGTATATCAGATCAAAAAAAAAAAAAAAAAAAGAAAGTGTAAGTTAATTGGTGACAAGCATTTTTAGCACAGTTCATAGTTCCTTGACTCAGCGGCCTTCCAAAGCTGATATATAGCAACCCTTAGGATGTGGGAGATCCAAATAGATGCCATTTTTCCACTAAAGACTTGGAAAAGAGGCATTTTGGATGGGGTTTAGTCTTACCATAAGGAGGTTAAAATATTTGGCTCAAATGCAAAAGTCTATACTTGGTCAAATGATCTTCATTCCTAAAGTGACCTGTTAAGGAAAAGTTTTAATACTCTTTTAGATATGGTAGTTCCGTTCTCAGATAGGGTAGATACAGTCATATCCATCTTCCTCTACATGTGAGTTTACTGATGTCCCTGAATTCTTCCTGTTTTCCCTCATCATACAGACTGGGAAATAAACATGTTTTTTTCCTGAGAACTGTAAGATCTGAATACACAAAATTTGGGGGAGAATTAAAGCATAGAGTGATAACTCTAGTTGGGTGCATTCTGTGCCATTGCAAATAATTGAGATCACGATTATGAACCCAGTGAAGTAACTAGAAAATGATTAACATCACAGAATCCAAATGAACAAGTATACACATAAATATTAATCTTTGCCTACTTTCCACAGACCCTGGCCTTTCACTTTTCTTCTTTCAAAGGAAGAATGTTCCCTTCAGTAACAACAGAGATTAGATTCAAAAAAAAAAAACAAAAACGAGGACTTTCAAAATGTCCTACTGCAAAGCAGAAATAATCCTCTCTTCCCTTGCAAACATCTAAACTTACTAGGCAAACAGAAATTTGTTTTGACCTACAGTCCTCTTGATGCCTAAATTCATATTCATCTGTGCCCCAAGTTTTCTCATTCTGAGTATCTCATCAGTTATCTCTTGCTGATACTGATTTGGATCCAGGAATGTTGCAATTTTTCCATCTAAGAGTCCTAACAGACTTAACTGAACCATCAATAATGCAAGACTAGACCATCCACAAAAAAGAGGTCTGTCTACCTCTGCACTGCAACATACTACACAAAATGCACAAGCCGCCCTCCCAAATTCTTTGCTGCCCATTAATCTCATTTTGCAAAATTTGCAGTAATGTGCTTTCCAAACCTATTGCTGATTGGTTGCTTGAAACCCAAATTACAACTATATGACTAAGCTTTGCCTTAGATAGTGTTCCGTTTATTCCCTTACACACCAAATGACAGATTCTTAATTTTTGAAATGGCTCATCACATATAATTTTTAATCTGATATAGCACTTGATCACATGCAATCTTTAATACCTTTTGGAAAACCCTACTACATGACTTAACATGACTTCTTTTCACGGAAAAAAAAGAGTTTGTATACTGTTTTTTAAAGGTGTAAGAATAAGATTTGTTTATATGTTAATATGTTTATAACTGCCCCAGAATTTAAATTATGCTAATTATTATTATTACTTAGTTATCCAATATAACTATATACATTTTTTTATAAAATCCCAATATAAACAAGGTGTCCTGAAGCAACAGGATATGTGACATGGTTTAGGAACATGGTTTATCAAGTATAGTGTTGAGAGGCTTATAGTTGGACTCAATGATCTCAAAGGTCTTTTCCAGCTATAATAATTTTCTGCCAATGCTTCTATGCCAACAGAATTAATAGCCTTCATCTCTGTGGATGACATTTTATGTTCTGGTAGTCTTGATCCAAAGAATGCAATACCCCAAAATTCTGCTTATGTCCTTACACCTTCTTAACTGTACCATTAGTGTTCCTCCATACTTCCTAAATACTCCTGACTTATGGGGAGTATCCTCATGGACGTTCCTAGCGCAGTAGCCTTAGGTGCTTTTAGGTGATACATATTCACTGTCCTGCTCTAACAGACGAAACAACCATAAAGTAGTTGGAAGAGAGTAGTTGGAAAAGACGAGATTACAGAATTGGTAGTAAAATATTATGTGGCCAGATACAAAAATAGTAAATATCTCCTGCAGAAAGCAGTTTTATTACATGAAACAATTAAGTGTCTCTGTGCCTCTTCTTAACTTTCCTTTGGAATCCTCTATTAAACTTTCTGTACAGTCTAACAAGGCATTTCTTGATCTGAAAAGTCAAGCTAGACATTTGGCATTACGGGAGACAAGGTGGTAATTTAACAATGCAATCAATTGTTTTGTAAAAGTTTTTGCTGCAGATCCTTCTGAACTCTGACTCCAATTAAAAAAGTAAAACCAGCAAATTAATATGTGATGAAAGCTATTTAAAAGGCATAAAATGTATGTTTCTAAAGAAAATAAACATTCTCTATAATGAAAATTAAAATCCTTAGCTTTATTATAAAACAGTATTATTTTGGAAATACAACTAGTCTGTATGTCTTTAAAAACAATGCTCTAGTATTGATGGACCAGTATGCGGAGTCTGAGTGAGTGAGTGGAAATGTACTTACTCTGCTACGAAAACAATTCCCTCCCCCTGGAAAAACTCTTCTACATATGAACTTTACTCCCCGTCGATATAGGCAAATGTGAATGGAAGAGATAGTGAAGCCCAGCACTGACCATGGAAGCCCCTCACCTGACAGGTTTGCTCTCAGGGCTGGTGTCCCTGAAGCCCATCTCCTCCAGCCTGCAGCGTCTGTACAGCTCGTAATGTCGTGCGTGAGTCTGTTCTCTTAAGTCTTCCATATTTGTGCAAATCAGCATCTCACGAAGTTTTACAAAGTCACAGTGGTTCTCATTTTCCACTGCTCAGTTAAAAGCAGGAGATTTGATTATTATAGACCAGTAGTAAAACCATTAAAATGCATTTTAAAAAGCACTGGGTTCATTTTATTTATTTGTTAACTGAATATACTTTCTGAAAAAAAAAAAAAAAAAGAATACTTATATTCAGCCTCATCTTAATATCTCTATACACATGCAAACACTAAATTTAAGAATTGGTGAGCATGACCCAATACTTCATGATTTCCTTTTTGAGTTGAATAGTAAACTTCTTGGTTTTGGTTCTGCATTCTAACAATGAAAAAAAAATCTTTAAAATTTAGTGCTGTTAGAGCTACTTCTACAATACTAACTTATCCAGGTATTGCACCGACCATCTCACAGCTTGATTACAAAGATGTGCTGATGAAGCTACCAGTTACCACATACCTCAAATATTAATTGTCAAATTCTTTAAACTGTTGATGCAAAATACAAACAATGTGGCAGATGATAGGCAAATATAAGACCTCCTTTTTAGTTTTGGTGATTTTTATTTTAACAAAAAAAGTTAATTCTCATTAAAAAAAAGAGAGAATTCATTTACCTTGCACAATGCCCCAAGGGTACTGACGAGCTTTCACCATTTTGTTTCCAACTTTCACCTCTTCTGTACTCCCTACTACAGCAAATGGTAAATGTCCCTGTAAAAGTCACATCCATACAGCTTTATCTCTTAGCATTCTTATGTAAGAATAGCAAATCAAAGTGTTGAAAAACTGGGGGAAAAGAGAAATATCTTTTCAGGAAAATCCAAAGATTGTAGCCATAAGCACTTTCAAGCTGAAAAACTATATCTAAATAAATGAGTAGCTAATCAAGCTACTGCTACAGAAGCCAAGCTGCCATGCAAAGCTGGACCGGGTGGTTGAGACAGCAAATGTGTGCTGTGATTCAGAGGGACCATGACACGCTGGAGAAATGGACTGGCAGGAACCTCACCATGTTCAGCAAAGGGAAATGCCAAGTCCTGCATCTTGGGAAGAATAATTCCGTGCTCCAGGACAGGCTGGGGCTAACCTGCTGGAAACCAGCTTTGCAGAAAGGCCTTGGTTGTCCTGGTGGACAGCAAGTTGAGCAAGACCCAGCAATATGCCACTGTGGCAAGGGCAGCTGGCAGCATCCAAGGCTGAATTAAGAAGCATCAAGAGCGGGTCCCAGGCGGTGATCCTGCCCCTCTGCTCAGCCCTGGCGAGGCCACATCTGGAGCGCTGCGTGCAGGTCAGGGCTCCCCAGTACACGAGACACATGGACACTCTAGGGCAAATATAGCAAAGGACCTCAAGAAAATTAAGGAAGTAGATTATCTCAAATATGACAAGAGCCTGAGAGCACTGGGACTGTCCGGCCTGGAAACAGGGGCTATGAAGGGTGCATAGGGGGGAAAAGGTATCTGTGTATAAGTACTTGATGAGGAAAGTAAAAATCACAGAGTGAAACCGTTCTCAGTGGTGCCCAGTGACAGACAAGAGGCATCAGGCACGTACTGAAATACAGGGAATTCCATTCAAACATAAGAAGAATTTTTTACTGAGAGGGTGGTCAAACACTGGAACAGGTTGCCCAGAGAGGCTGCTGAGTCTCCCTCCTTGGAGACAGTCAAAACTTGACTGGACATGGTCCTGGGCAGCCTGCTCCAGTTGACCCTGCTTGAGCAAGGACGGTTGAACTAGATGATCTCCAGAGGTCCCTCCAAGCTTATTCTGAGATTTGGTGAGGTCCCAGCTTGCCAAGGCACAAGGGAGCTCTGAGGCTTCAGCAGAAGATCAGAAACATCCTCCTGTTCTTCAAAGCTTAGCACAATTACCACTGAGCACATCAGGAAGCAGAATCTGAGAAGGGCACTCATCATGTTCTGCATGGATGCAAAAGGTCAGTAAATAAACTCTAGAACACGTGTGACCAAAGCTAACGGCACCAGTAACGGTCATGACACAACCACAGGCTTGGACCCAAGGTACTGCTACTGTTAGGGGGGCTGCCAAGTGGCCAGAAATACAGCCTGGGTACTGTCTGGCTGACCCACAACTACTGTCCAAAAAGAAAATACCATTAACTGGAAATGAAATCATTAGAAGAACACAAAATTGGCAAAGTTGCAAAAAAATAAAAAAAGAAAACTTCCTCACAGTAACAGACTACTCGCAAGTGACAAAGGTTGGGACTGCAGATTCATATACCTCTGCACACCAGGTCCTTCTCCCTGCTTTGAAACTGAAGATAAGGACATATACACACAAACAGCAATTCAAACAGCGGGCGCAGAAGAGAGGCAAGTAGCTTCACAAGCCTAGTTTAAGCTGACAGATACTGCTGAGACAATCTGGAAGCAAAACAGTTCTTTAAAAAAAAATAGTTAAGTGAGAATGCTATCTCACTTTTTATCCCCAAAGAAAATCTGGAAAGGAAGTAACAAATAAAAGGAAAAAGCAGATGGAAAAAAAGACTCGCCATCATCAGAAAAATAAATAAATAAGTGAAAAAAAGAGAAATGAGTGACATGAATATCTTTCCTAACAGATGTAAGGTAGTATTCATTAAGGAAAAGAGCAAAGCCAATCTGTCTGTCTGTGTTAGGAATTATATATTGATTAACCAAAAATTAGAATAATTTGAGCAGGATCCCCTTTACTTTTCTGTTGTAAGACAAGAAAAATAAGAAAAGTTTCCTAAAACACAAGGGATCAACAGCAGAGGGATACAAGGATTTGTGAAAAAGGAACACAAGAACAAATGCGTTTTTCCTCAAGCATAAGGACAGAGAAAAACAAACAACTAACTTGTTACAAATGCAAAGCCTCAAAAGCCTCAAAAATATCATGAAAGAGCAGACACAGAACTTTGCAATAAGGATGGTGCTTTAGAACAAAAATATTAATGCTATAGCCATTTACTTACATTCATGATGGCATTAATTTTAGAAACAGTTTCATCCTCAGTTGGAAACTGGTAGATCTGGACACCATTAGTAACCAGTTCACTCATGAGCTTGACCTTGAACCTCTGTAGCTCCGTTTTAGAAATGCTGTCTGCTTTCCCTATAATTGGTATAATGTTCACCTATTAATAACAGAAATATAGCAAATGTGTGAGGCTTCAGTTTTGAGGTGACAGTTTATGCATTAAAATTTTTGGCAAGAAGCTCTTTAAACTCTCCTCTTCAGTTGATAACTGATTGGTATCATAAGCAATCAAAGAAAGCTTCGCACATCTTTGCTGCATCTATTCACTGGCATCATTTAACAAAGTAACATCACATCGTTTAGTGAACTTGCTCAAAATTAACTGCTTTGGAAAAAAAGAAGGTCTCACACAGTGAGTAGTTAAAAAAAAGCACAGCAGCACCTATTTACTAACTAAATTCCCCAAAACACTATTTTTAACAGGGTTTTAAGTATTTGCTATATAGATTTGGGGGATGTGGTTCAGATTTTAAGTGCAAATCAGTGGTTTAAATACACAAACCAAAGGAAGCTGAAACACCACTGTGTGAGCCACTATGCCTCTTCTTGGCTTCCTTGCAGCTATAACATCTTCTTCATCTCACCACTTAGCCTAGACACTAATACAGCAGTGCGTTTCACTCCTATCTGCACATAATAGAGGAATGATGAAGACTCAAGGATCTTCCTTTCCAGTTTTTGTTGGTATTCAATATTCAGAATTCAAATCCAATCCTACTACGGCAAGTTCCCAGCGATGATGACAATAACCTGGTATTTTTAATTATACTCTGGCATCTCCTGCCTGCCTATCATCACTCCAAGATACACATCTTTCATAAGGTGATACAAAGAATTAATGGCTAAATATTTGACAGTTTTTTTCCAGACTTTTTTGATGATAAATGTAAAAAGGAAAACAAAACAAAACAAAACCCACCATGTGCACATTCTATTTATTCTTCTGAATATTCTATCTAAACAAAAGCACTCAATCATGGAGTCTCACTAACTGATTTTTTGTTTTTTAAACAAACACAGTATGAAGAGTCTTCCCAAAACACTGAAGCATGTCACAAGAGAAAAAAAGAGAAAATAGTACAATAGGCACTAAGTCACTCACAGAAATAATAAGCCTCTTGGAAAGGTAACTACTTATGCTGACAAATATTTGCAAGATAGATCATAGCCTATCGTATCAATACTTCAAGAATATTTAATGAAAATTAAGTTTGTGCCTCCATCACCACAGTTCTATACAAAAGCCATGATGCTATGGTTGAATAAATATTCTGTCAAGTTTGGTAATATTAAAATGAAATAAACTTTTTTTTAATTAGAAGCATCTCATCCCCAAAAATCTTTTATCTTCTCACCCCTACAGCTCTCTCAGCCCCAATTTCCTCCAGTGCAAATACCTTCCTTAAAATTAAAATCCCAATCCGGACAACCGAACTGCAGGATGTAGCAAGTTTTTAAAATATACCTTCTATCTGTAATTAGGTTTTCTGCTGTACAACTTTAAACATGGATGAACAACAGAGCCCTCAGACTTAAATTAATGTTTGCTCTGTCTTAGGATTTCAACACAGAAGTTTCTCAAATAATAATTAACTGGAAAAGCATCACTTGCACAGCAAATAACAAAAAACTACTGGGGAAAAAAGTAAAAAAGAAACACAAAATCACCACAAACTGTGTTTATAGCTGTTTAAGACCAATGTTAAATAAACTGTTGTATTAAAATCTAAAAGCAATACTCCTCTGGCTTTAGAAGGAAAAGTTACATCTGCTTAAAGTTTGCTTAATCTTTTAAACAACATTTATTTCTGCTTGCAACATCTAATATTTACTTGAAGACTGTTGTCTCAGTACTTCCTTCCAAGAACATCCAAGAATGTTTGTATCCACAAGAGAGTGCAAACCATTTTGGGCCACAGGGAGATGTGCAAACATGAGAGAGGCACAGGAACATTCCTGCAGGGCTCCAGGTTAGGTGTCCATACATCCAACCCCTCCACAGAATCCCAGAATGGTTGAGGTTGGAAGGGACCTCTAGAGATCACCTAGTGCAACCCCCCTGCTCCAGCAGGGACACCCAGAGCACGGGGCACAGGGTGGCATCCAGGTGAATTTGGAAGATCTCCAGAGAAGGAGCCTCCACAGCCTCTCTGGGCAGCCTGTGCCAGGGCTCTGTCACCCTCACAGGAAAGAAGTTCTGCCTCACATGGAGGTGGAACTTCCTGTGTTTTAATTTGTACTCATTATCTCTTGTCCTGTCACTGGGCACCACGGAGAAGAGTTTGGCCCCATCCTCCCTACATTCTCCCCTCAGGTACTTGTACATGTTAATCAGATCTCCTCTCAGTTCCAGCACTCTCCCCTTAGAAACCAGCTGACTCTTCCCAACCTTATCCCCAACTACCACTTTTCACTACTGTAAAACTGAATTTTGTTATAAAACTGCAGGCCATGATTACAGAATCACTTTAACTCTATATATAAAAAAATGTTCTTGCAACGAAAGCAACAGCCCTGCCCTTTCCCTTCCTTGCAGCTGCTCTTTTCCAGATAGAGCTAAGTCTGTGCAGCAGAGTAGGGAGAGAGATGACTTGAACAGATCCCTAACCATGCAAATATCTTAAGAGTTAGATTTAAATAGGTTTCCATACCAAGGGAACTAACTGGTTGCCCAAAACACTTAAACACACACACAAGAGGAAGAAACAGCTGACATTGCCCCATTCACTAGCAGTGCAGAAACATGTTTCATTAAAGTGACCACATGAAAATCACCAAGATAAACCTTACACCTTATCCATGCACATTATTCTACTGTGCGCAGCATCAAATCTAGCCTTCTGATCATCTTGCTAAAACCATATTTTTACACTGAATTAAGGTTTTCATGTAAGGAGGCAGCAGATGTTTTGGTATTAGAGAAGGAAAAATATACTTGGAATTATTCCTAGTCAATAACTTGCAGGCTAATTTAAGTATATTTATAGGCATCTGTGTGTTAAGATTTGCACTGAGCTCTCAAGTACATAATCTTCTGTTTGAATAATATTTTGGTGGAATGATTCTCTTCAAATTTCTTGTTTTCATGCATTAAATCTGTACAAATAAGGACAAGAATTTCCAAAGACTATGCGTGAAAAAGGAAACCCCAAACCCCACAAGATACACTCACCTGGTTTCCTGACTTCTTAGTGATCTGTACATAATTCTGGAACAGTGACTTAAAAATATAGGCATGAATATTTGCTAATTCATAGCAAGAAACCATACAGAAGTGGATTTCCTGAATCCCTGGATGAAAACTGGCTGATCTCTACTGATCCCTAAGCAAAACAACCTTTTAGACCTAAGCAAAACTACTTTCCTAAGCAAAACTACTTTCCAATATCTGAAAGTCAGATGCCAAGTTTTTAGCTAGTCTTTAAATTTATAAGCAACAGAAAAAAAAAAAAGAATTGCCCTCAGATATGTTTGTTTCTCTCCAATGATTATAAACAGAATACATGTTGCGCTCATCCTATTCCAAGTATCCTCCCTACATCTAATCTTTGTAATCTGGCCCTGTTTTGCAGCAAATAGACATGATGAATGCATAGTACACAGTATATATTGCAGCTGATTTAGGAAGTAGATACTGAAGACAACATCTGATGTAGATTTATACACTTGATATAAGCTTACTGATGTACCATCTTCTCTTTAGGGAATACTGTACTCAGTGAATCAACCAAGAGCTTTCACATCCTGGGAAGGACCATCAGGGGAACACAGTACTTAAAGCATCACACACACATTCCATAATTAGATGGAAACCCAACTACAGTAAATATATATATATATACACATTTTTGTGCATATATATATGTACACAGTATATATATGGGTATGATTCGTAGTAAGATCAAACACTGAATCCACTGCAAATGGAGAGAACAACAAAGTTACATGCCTTTTATGTTCTTTCCGGACCAAAGCAAAGCTCAAAATATTTAAAGGAGCATTTAAAATTCCACAGAGCAAAATTTAAAATATTTAAAATTCCACAGAGCAAAATTATTTTATTTTTGTCCTGATGGAATGCCTACTCTTCAGGATGCTGGGACTCACGGACCTATTTGTTCCTGTTTTGGAAGAGATACACCACTCTTAAGCAAGTTCAATCTTTACTGAAAAGCTAACACAACCAAGAAACCAGTTTAGTGGTTCAACACAACCTGCAGCCTCACAGCTCCCTTGGAGCAGCACAATGTGCTCCAAGAGGCTGGCCCGTCCTCTCCTATCAAGGTCCTCCAGCTGCCAGGGCAGATCACCCAGTAGTTTCACAAACATCTTAGGCGGGCATAAACCAGCATCACAGCTGGAAAAAAACACCGTACTCTCCCCTACCAGCCCCGCTGCTCCTGCCCTTACTCTGTGCTATTGAGAGAGCTGAGAGTACGGGACTGCTTAAAGCCGTGCCACACTGCGCCTGAATTCATCAGCCAACAAAATCACAGCGACACCCGATGTGCTCATCAGTCACCAAGCTGGAAGAGACGGCTGATCTGACACTCATCTTGAAGAAAAATCTCATGAACAAGGAAAGGCAGACAGGAAAATTTAGGAGGAAAGGCTCCACTAAAACACAGGGGAAATGGTAATATATTTATCAGAGACACACTGAAGTTTTCAAATTTCTCAATATTTTAACAAATTAAAACCAAATGACATTGGTGGTCTTAAAATGGGTTAAATATTTAACTTCATCCACTGCACATAGCCTGATTTCAGGAGAAAAAAAATAAGAATTTGGTAAGTGCAAGTAATTACACTGAACACTGTTATTTTAAAGCTTTCAAAACAAATCAAGTCATAAAGGTTAAAACACTGACTGAGCTTATCTTAGAGAAAGCCACATGGGGAGAATTCTTTTTCTTCATGGCACTTGCTTCTTCAATTAGCATAATAAACTTCTTCACAGTGCTACTAAACTGTTTCATATCCAGACAAATCCTGCTGACTTCCAGCAGCCCCAAACATTTGATAGTGAACTAGAAATAAGCTTTATTAAAAAAAAAAGGTTATGCTATCTAATCACAGTAAGATATTTAATCACAGTAAGATTTTAAATGGTTTGTTACAAAAAAGAAAAATTATATGCACTTTTTTTTTAACTTGATGTGCTGCTTTTTTTTCCATCCTTGTCTTAAATGAAACACATCCCCCTATCCTTTTAACTTGTAAATAAACAGGTGATGAACTGCAAGCTACTTGCTGCGCCAACCTATTCTGAACTTAAGGTGCGCCAGTAATAAAAACAAACAAGCAAGAGGCTCACACAGGTATAGAACTGAAAGGTACTACAGGATCTAGCAGCTGCAAACAGCTTCAGAAAATACAACAAATTCTTATAGCTCCATTTCAAAGTCTTACCTTGCTGTCAAGGCTTTTCATGGTTAACAAATCCAGAGTTTTAAGGGAATGGCCTGTAGGTGAAATGAAATAGAGGCAGACATGGATGCGGGTATCATGGTAGCTATGTAAAGAACGCTTAATTTTCAGTTCTTCCTGGAGATAGGCTTCAAATTGTGCATCTATATAATCCACTATTGGCTGATAGCTGGAAGAAATAAAATAAATTCCAAGAACCAGAGATTAGCTACTCTTAAGCAGAGCAAGACTTAGAAGAAACCTGCCCTGCTGTTTTGTGGATTTTTGCTTACATCCCAACAGAATGCTCAACTATCTAAATAGTAGAACAGAAAATCAAATGTACTGAATAATCTTAATTTCTGAGATGCTACTTGAAGAACAAGAACTGTGTAGTCACTAAAACAGTCCCTAGTTACTATCAGTGAAAAAGCTCTGTGTAATTACTTATGCTTATTACTGATCTTCCCAATTAATGTTTTATAAACTTTTGCAATCAAGATGTGCAACTAAAGAACTCTCAGAAATACAAGAAAAGAAATAACAAGTAATCACCACTGCCAAGAAATAGGGCTTCTTATATCTTCTGAAAATGAAGTACTGTACACGAGAGAGCTCTTAACCAATGAACACAATGAAAAGGAAGAACACAAAAGAAGAATGAAAATCTGATTTGCAATATAAGCGCAGTTTAAGTATTCTTTATCTTGCTTAAAAACAGATTGTAATCTGTTCTCAATAAGAAAGTGTTGCTGGATGTATAAACAGCAAGCTTTTACTGTTCTGCTCTTGCATAAAATTTATAAATGAGACCAAAGGCAATGAAATCATAGAAGTAGTTGTTGCACACAAAACTAATACAGAAGGATTAAGGGACAACTCCTTGCAATATAAAGAGTTTTACCACACATTGAAATCTCTGGTGTCTGTATTAATATTTATTAACATCTCATTCATCAGAGCAACGAGCAAAAGCTATTTCCAGTTGTGTCACAAGCCATAGCTCTCCTGATAATCTTAAAATGACTCTCTAACCTTCATTTCTAACTGTCATCACTTGGCTTTTATTTAACACAGAGGATTACAAAATTTCTCTAGAATTAAGGTGGAAGAAACAACACTCACTGAAAAACAGTTCAGTACCTTAAAATCTTTGATTCATAAAAACAGAGACTCAAAGTAAGTTACACCAGCTTTATTCTTCTACACTTTAATGAAGCTGTTCAAAATGCCTAAGTCTTCAAAAATACACATGATCTTTCTACCAGCTTAAAGTCTTTAATATGTTCCACTTAATTTTTAAAAATCTCTGTAGATCTACTTCATACAATGTTATACTTATGTTTGGCTGTTTTAGAAGTCCCTTATTTGACCTTCTTCCTGTTTCCCCCACGCTCCCCAGAAGAAATTCTAGTGACGATTGCATATTGTATCGACATATATTTGTAAAAGCGTAAAATATAAAGAAGGGGGCAAGGTTGACAGTGATTTCTCCAATCATTTCCAAGATAAGAAAAACATATCTGATTTGGTACACTGAGAAAACACATGACCAATTTAGAACATATTTTAAAAATTTACTACAAAATCCAAAGAGAAAAAAAAAGAAAAACAGCTTGCAATTGAATTGCAATTGAAGACTAAAATCTTGTAGTATCACAACAGCTACACAACACTTACCTATCTTCCTTGTTTATCTGGTCCCCAAATCCCACCGTGTTTACAATGGTTAGTTTCAAATGAACATTGCTTTCCTGCAGGTCATATGTCCGGGCTCTAAGTCTCACATTTGGCTGAAAATGTGTTGACACAGGGTCATCAAAAGTGGTGTTAAATAAGCTGTCTATCAAGGTTGATTTCCCAGTTCCAGTTTCGCCTAAAATTAAAAAGGGGTAAGCAAGGGGTAAACAAGTAACCCATAAACATAGAAATAATTTAGTATTGTCATCTTGGGCTTTAGGATTTTTTAATCCAAAATTCTTTGCTACAGTAAAAATAGTGTGTGCTTCATACAGTAAAAATTGGGTGTACCCTATTTTACTCAAAAAATTCATAAATCAAAAAACACATGGCACCCGTCTGACATTTTCGATCTTCACATTAAATAAGAAATGCTAAATATGCAAATAGTGTATATGTGTGCACGTGAGTAAAACAAAGCCAGAGAAAGGAGTGGAATCATATTTCATACTTAACATTAAAGAAAGAATTTAAGGTTGCAACTGGATTTAAATGTCAGTCATGTCCTAAGGAGAGGTACAGTTTACAATCAAAGCTTTAAAGACTCCCAGGCACTACTTACCAATACAAAGAATGTTGAAGCTGAAGCCCTGTTTGATGCATTTGTTAACCAGCTGATCTGGTAAACTATCAAAGCCAACATGACCAGAGAGAGGTAAGGATCGATAGCCACCATTTTGCTACGGAAAAAACATTAAAAATATTTTAGAGAAGGGAGTTGCGATTAACAGAGTGGCAAAGCAATTAGCAACAGCAACAAGCAATTTTCTCAGTAACTATAACACATTCCTTATGATTTACATGAAATTACAAAAAGCAAAAGTATATATAACAACTTTCTGATTTTCTGTGGATAATTGGGTATACACACTGCTCACAAACAATACTTATCACCCTCTTTTTGCCTTGCCCAGGACTTGTTTGGGACTATAGTCTGCACTAACTCTCATTTTAGACTAACATAATACAAGCAAGGTGTACTGAGGAAACCAGGACTACAGCTGCTGTTCCTGCACTAGCTCAATGGAAAATAAGTAGGTTGGAGTCCTTGTAGCCATTAACTCAGTAACTCTCATTTTAAAAAAAATATTATTAATTAACATTCCTCTTCCAAGTTTGCTGTTTTTGGAAATTAAAATGAAAAATAACTAGATTTTCCACAGTTACACTGACTGCTTATAAATTTGACAAAATTTCTCTCTAAACAGGCACTAAGGAAAAACAAGTAAGTTTCAGAACAATCAGCTGTCTTCTTTGCATCTAGCTTAGCAAAATACGGCTTCATTTACAACACAAAAGACACCTAGCTATATCACTGTTCAAAAGTTTGTATCAGAAGCCTGAGATGTTTAATTTGTTTGCATTTCTCAGTTCGTGGTAAAGAAGCTTATGGGTGCATATTTCAGTCCGGAAACAGAGGGTGTTCTGAGACATCTCAAATTTGCTCTTTTAATAACAGTATATTTCCTCTTTCTTCAGCATGTGAAAGTTAATTTAATGGCTCTACATAGCTACAGGTGAAAACTGAAAATGTTTACTTTCTGGAAGCATAAATATGTAGAAGTACATGGCAATCCCTACGTCATTTCAGACACAAGGCAGAAAAGCTGTGGCACAGCTGTAAGACCGGACTGCAGGATGCAGTACTTGAAAATACTTCCCCAAGATAGCAACTGTGTTTGTGCGCACAGCTTAGCCCAGCACCATCACAGGGCAGTCAGAGGGAAAGACCAGAAGAACAAGAACATGAATCTCTTGCACCCAACCTGTGGTCCAGCATCATAATCACCAGGTCACTCTTTCACCTTCTTTCTGCCAGGAGTTAATGACATGGCAAAACCAAAAACTAACACCCTGCCCCAAAATGCCTCACACGCTCATCACCTTAATGATTGGGACTGTCAGGAGGAAAACATAACATAACATTAGGAAAACATAACAAAACGTAACATTTAGTTACGGTCATGAGAACGTGTTCAAATGGCAATGCCTTGTCACAGTGTTTGCTGAAAGAGAAGATTGCCAAGCTGAAAGATGATCAGAAAAGGGTAATTCAGAGTCTTGAAAAATCAGCTTTACAAACATGAAGGATGTTGTATTATTTAAATTAGTTCAAGGAAAGGACCAGAGTTGACCTGATTACAGTATCTACAGCAGGATCTCTGGTACCACAAAAAAAAAAAAAAAAAAGAAAACAAACAAACAAAAATCTAGACAAATAGTAAAATCTGAAGAAGAGAGAAACCAGAAGACACAGAAATTTATTTAATTCTACTTAAAAAAAAAACTTTTAAGAATTTTCACTGGTATCAAATTGTTCATTGTCCTAAGACAACTGATTACTCAGGAATAATTTCAAAGGGTTGCAGTAAAAAAACTCTTCATTTAAACTGGAAATCTTTCTAGAAATACTATGTAGTTAAAGTGAAGACAAAGTCTTTAGATAAGCTGATGTTGAAAAATATTTCCTTGTGCATCTATACTTGCTGTCCATGTCAACAAACATTACAGATTGAGACAAATTATTCTGCTTTGGAGGCTTGCCTCCTTCCAGACCCCTCCAAGTTCCTTACAAAGGAACTAATTTGTAAAACAGATAATTTGAGATAAATTGGAGCAATCTTCATACCAAAGCAATATGCAAAAAAAACATTTTTCCTTATGAAATTTTTAAAGGACGCTGTGCATCTCTCCCTCAGTGCCAGCACCTCATGAAGCATTCACTGTGCTTAATTTTTAATAGTTTATCAAATATGCAGAGACCTTAAATCCAGAAAAACAATTACATGATACCTGCATTCCTATTACTTTTCAAAGAAATAACAACAAATGGTTGAAAAAAAAGCAAGTTACTACTGCATTGCCATTTCAGAAAAAGGGTGACAACTCAAAAAATAGCAAATGTGAAATGCGCCAAAAGCAGTTAAGTCGCCACCACACTGGCTAGCCTTCCCAAACTGGTATTGGTTGGGTGGAGCACCTAAGTAATGCCTGAAGACAACACTTCATCCAATTTTATTCAGTGAACAACTAACTCAAGGCTTGTAATCTCAACACTATTAGGATTTAAGTCACTAAATACTTCCTGTTTCTCATCCCTTTTTTAAAATTAATGACCTCACCAGAATAGCACAAAATTCAGATGGCTTGAAATGGCTCCAATCAGATGTCATTCCTTCCCTCCTCATTTTCCAAGGGTTTGTAGCATAACTTTCATACAGCTCCATTTGGATTTCTAGCTAGTTCAGTTAATCACAAATATATTGGTCTTATGAAACAGCCTTGCCCATTAAGACCGCAGGACGCAAAGAAAAAGACATTGCTTGAGGCATCAGTAGCAGTTAATTTTGCCCAACATTTGGCGACACCACAGCAAGCACCCCGCCTCAGCCTACAACAGTCCTTCTCCTTCGGCCTCCTGCAGAACTGGCCTTGCAGTCCAGACAAGGGACTCACTGGCCTCTCTGCACATGAAGGGGGCTGAAGGGCACCCTGGAGGGACCCCGCTGTGAGGGTCCTGCCAGGCCTAAACGCTGCACACTGGCTGGGAAGGAGCCACGAGGGCAGGGGACAATGCGCAGCGTAGCCAGGGGCACTCCAGAGGGGACACTTTCAGAGCACGGACCCTTCCACGGTAACGAGCGAGAACAGACACTCATTCAAACAGAAAACCTATTTCAGCTTCCAGTACCACCAAATCACTATATTCTGCACCTCTCCTGCTACAATCAATTACTTTCTAGATAACCAAAGAGGCATTTAATGCAATAAATGTAGAAGGTTACCATTAATATATGAGCAAAGTAGATAGCTAGATTAATTCTGGAAGTGAATAGGAAAACATTTTACATTTCGGAGGGTGAAAATATTAACGGTAGATGTACGGATGTATGCATGGATTGCACTGAGATCTAGCTATATATGATACATGTATGAAAGAAAGACAGAGAACAGATGGGAAAAGTGGTAGGAACAGAAAGGAAGCCTTGGCAAAATAACACAGAAGAATGGGAATAGAAAATATAGGAGGAGAAGAAGGCAGAAAAAAATCAAGGAAATAGAAGTTCATGAAGATGCTGAGTAAGAATGGTAATACAGTACAAGTTACATGGAATTAATACATGAGTCTCGTCTATAAAAAGAAAAACAACATATAGAAGTGTGGGACAGAACTTTCAGTCATGCTGGGTCTGATGACAGTGATCACCTATTGCTACACTGAAAGAAAATGTGTGTGGTTTGGGGGTCTACGGAGGAAGACCTGTATAGCTTCAAGGAAGGAAACAGGACAAGCGCAAACAGCAACACAAATAAAGAAAGCAAAATCTGGTGCTGCCCTCTGAGATGACCTTGGAACAGCAAAAGAATTCCATGGGTATCTGCCCGGACAGCAAAACTGCTGTGACTTTCAGGAATTTGGGCTTCCTGGGCTGCGCTGGGCAAGCCTGGCGCGCCGCAGCCCCAGCAGCGCTTCCCGGAGAGCTGCCGTTCAGGCCTCTCCACGAGAGCCGACGCTCGGGACCTTCCTGGTCCCCACGAGAAGGCAATGCCGGTGCCGGATGCCAGCACGGCCGTTGCCACCAGCAGCCTCTTTGACTACAGCAAGGGTTTTCTTTCCTCCTTTTTATTCCTTCAATAACCGGCATTGTGTGCTGCCATGCAGGGGCAGTCGCGGCCAGGGCTTTCCCACAAGTCACATCTTCAGAAACCAGAAGCACTTTGTGTAGTCCAGTTGTAAAGAGATTTATAACGTGAGTTCAGACTGTGCGCTCATGCTGATTTGACATCTCTTTTTTGAAACTATTGAAAAGAAAACCCTTCCCTGGATACAGTAAAAAAAAAAAAAAGAAGCCACGCTTTGATAATTACACAGGATTTCTTAAACCAGCAAATATTCCTTAATGCCACTCTTCATTACTTGTGAACCTGCTACAGAACCAGCCTCCTCCACCACAGGACCGCACTAACCCTGTGTGCCGGTGAACTCCGCACCCGCCCGCTGCCCTACGGCCCCCAGGCCGCTGCTGCGGCGGAGCCTCCCCTCCGCTCCGCTGTTGCCGATTTATCGCATCTCGTCTCGCTCGATCAGCGCAGCACAGCATGAATGTCGCCCTTTCAGCCCCCGCCACGGCCGCTCGCGGCGGCCCGAGGGCCTCCGGCGCTGCCCCAACAGGCGACGCTTTCAGCTGGGGCCTCAAAGGGCCGCCTGTTTCCCTCTCCATCCCTGCGCCCACGCGCTGTGTCCCGTGTGGGACCGGGACAGGGAGCTGCTCCCCACGGGATTCACTCAAGTACGAAAAAGCTGCTTTTTTATTGTTTTAAAAAAGAGTGATTGTTGCTTCCCTCGTTGGCAGCTCGCAGGGCACCTCCACGCACGGCCTCGCTGAGGGGGCCAGCACAAGGCGCGAATCAGCAGCGACAGGTGTTTCGTCTGTCCGTCTGCGTGTCCCTTTTCCCGCTGTCAGAAAGCAGTAAAAAAGCAGCTAACCGTACGGCCAAAGCAGTGACTTCTCACCTGCGCCAAACCAATCCCCCCGCGCACCGGGTCCCTCCGGGAGCCTTCCCGCCGGCCAGGCACGGTGCATGGCACAAAGCGCACCTACGTCGCGAGCCCAGGGCTGCTTCTCCCACTCAGAGCTAGAGTGACCAGCACCCCGCACGGACGGGGAGACCGTTAACGGGCCGCTCGGCGCCCCCCCACGCTCCCCGCCACCGAGGCAACTTACCGGCTGCCGCGCGCCGTGGGAGGCGGCCATAGCGCGGGGAGGGAGGCAGGGAGGGGATCTCGGAGCGGGGCGCGGTGACACCGCGCGGGGCTCGGCCGGGACGGGGCGGCAGCGCCGCCGGGGCCGCTCCCTGCGAGCGCGGGA
>VZSV01000558.1:36084-60218 GCA_013398735.1 Nothocercus julius
CCTTGTTCTGCCAGTCATCCAAATTCATCCTTCCTGAAAGAAGAGGCTTGGCCGTTACCACCCTGCTTGATCTTCTGGCTGATGAGGTTGAAGACTCTAGTGAGAGGAAGAGGGAGAGGAAAACACCCGTGGAGGAGCATGGGGCACTAGGGCGAGTAGCTGAGGTTATGGGGGTAGCGGGGAAGGACTCCAATGAGCATGACAGCAGTCTACGTAAGCAACTTGGCTAGCAGTTCAGAAAACTGTATCCAAGCACAAATCTCTTCTACAGAGTAATGGTTGAGAGTTATGACTTGCTGAAAACTCAAAAGTAAATTAATGTCTCATGTTAAATATTTTAACTGGCATTCTTAACAATGTTTCTTGGTACAGCCAGCAGTGTTTGCAGAAGTATAAACAGCTCCTCCGTGTTGACTGTGCAGTAGAGTCCGGACATCTGATTTGTCCCACTTAGCTTTAGGCTTCTCATTGGGAAATAGACCCCTCATCACTGCAGTTTACTTAGTTTCCCATTGATAGAAAAAATTAGAAAGAATGGTACTGGGACTACAGTCCTGGCTTAATGTGCCTTGAGTGTACAGAGCTATGTGGATTACACCTGAACCTGAAGATGTCTGGAGATTTGAACTCGGAGGCTTCTTTTTCTGAAGAAAAAATAAAAGGAAGTTGAGCCAAGCATTTTGCCTTTTTTTTTTTTTTTTTGTTGTTGTTGTTGTTGTTGTTGGAGTTTCAAAAAAAAAATGCAACATAGCATTTTTTCCTATCTTCAGCTGCGGTGGAGGGAAGGAGGAAGAAGGCTTTACCTGAATATTAGAGCTTGGAAGAGGGACCGGCTGTTCAAGTTGGGCTAAATTGTGAACAGCTTTGGAAAAAAATCAGAACATACCATTTTAATTTTTCACTAAGCAAAGCTACCAGGTCTCGTTTATTTGGTTTTAATACAGCTGTGTTACTGTTTATATACAGAAATGTTTCATCTTGTGTGATAAAAGCTGAAAAAAATGGCATTTTGAAGTTTTACAAGGCTTTAAGCTTCTGGAGCCACGTGGAAATTTACCTTAAAAGCAGGTCAAGGTGCAAATGCACTCTGTGTTCTTTCAACCAGATTACTAAAATGTAGTGAGCTAATGTCATTAGTTTAAGGTATCTACCATTTTCTATAGAAAGCTCTACCCTCTCCTCCTCCAAATTACTTACAAACATGAAGAGAAGCTTAACAAGCCATATCAATCCATTTTAACATGCCCTGTATCATGAACAGGCATTTTGCCAATCCACGGTAGGAATGTCAACAAGCAAGAACAGTACCAGGCAACAGATCGGTGTTTGTACATGTGTCCGCACGAATTACTGCAAATAAATCATAGAAGCTTCTTGCTGCCGGTCTAAAGCAGACAACCTATATACCAGGGGTACCAAACAACCCTTGTCCGCTGAAGAGAGACTTTGGAAACTTAGTTTTGTATGTGTCTAATCACCAGAATAATTCAACTGTTCAGGTTTTATCTAGAGCTAGCCCTAACTTTGGCTGCAAGAGTGGGAATTTCCTCAGCACTCCTTCCCTGAAGCTAGAAGGCAGCTGAGCTCCCCAGCCATTTCTCTTTGAAGTTCTCTAGAGTACATGAGAAACGGGCAGTAGACAGTGGGCACAAGCAAGACACACCTCTTTTTGAAAGTTCTTTTGTTTTATTTCTTTTTTTTAAAAAAAGATAAAGGATTCCTGCAATGCGATATGTGTTGGGGGCCCCTCAAACAAGGAGGTGCTGCCACCATTATTGCTTTGAATACAGAAAGATAAACTATGCAGGTTGAAAAGAGTATCCTTTGTATACTTACCGTAACTTTATGAAATATTAGCCTCAGAGTCCCAGAAGACACCTCTGTGTGTAGCCCTCAAACAAATGAAATTTATATTTGGTATTTCTTTCCCTTGCCAGCTCTCACATACCATCTTATCCAAAGTATAGACTACTAACTCTGTAACTGTCCATTTAGGAGAATAAAATTAAAGGGTCTAACTGGCTCTTGCAGCTTTGACTTTCTCCTACAATTTAACCATTTGCCACTGTTTTTGCAGGTCTTCTGCCTACTGGAGCTTCCCCTTCCTTGATGGGGCTGGCTGGAATAGACTGTGAGCATCGTAGCTGCCACCATGTGCTTTCTTTGGCTGCACAGAGCAGGCTGTAGCCTCAATAAAACTGGAGCCTTTTGAAGCTGACAGAGTAACTTCCCTTGAAGGGGAAGAATGCAGAGGTAGCATTTCATTTTATCTGCTTGTATCATTTATACAAATATTACACTTCCACATACACATGGCATGAACTGAACTATAGATGAAATCAGAGTGTTTAGGGAGGTTTTATATTTAAGTGGCGCCAAATGCTTTGCCTTGCAAATATGGCTAATTGGAGTATGTTATTCATCTTTAGGCACCAGTGGAACTCAGTTGGATCAACACAGAGCAGTTGCTACAGGAAACTGCTACAGAGGGGATGCTGCAAAAATGCTGTGTCTCCTCTTAAGATCACTTGTTGAAGATGGTTTTTCATTGCACAGGAATTGCTCAGAATGAGTTAGTTGCACGGTGGGTAGGAGCTTGCAGTAGGGTATGCCAAGGTCATCTCTGAAGGATTGTTTAGTACCTCACTGACAGCTGTTTGGGTGGTGGGAAGTATTACACTTCTCTTTTGTAACTGGGAACTTTCACAGCCTCTAAAATTTGATGCATCTTCCTGCAGCAAACTCAACTTCCTTTCAGCAAAATTTTTGTCTTTAGAATAACCAAAGTCATCTTCAGAAGAGATCTACTTTCTTTGAAAAAAAAAATGCGTTACAACTGCAAATGCTTATGGCCACAGCTGTATAAAGGCTAGCATATTTTAAAACAAGATTATTCTTTAAATCCATTGGGAAAATGCAAGTCAGCTTGTGTTTGATCCGGAAGACATGCACCAGGATACCTGTACAACATGGGTTGCCAGCCAGTCTGCTCATTTACACTAGCTTCCTTTCTACTGGTCACCTCACAGGGAGAACTAGGGAAAGATCAATGAGAAGCTGGCCCAAAAGGTACCCACCTTTAAAACATTTTGACTCCTTGCAATTTCAAATAGCATTAAGGGATATTGTTCGCTAAAATCTTTAAAGTAACGACCTTTAAAACTGCTTGAAACAAAACATTTGAATTCGGGCTAAATTAATTTAATGTCCCGAGAAAGGAACCTGGCCCCAGCTTAGTCTCTCCATACACGTTGAAATCAACCTCCAGCACATTTTCAGCATATGACCACAAGGCTCGCTACGAGGCCTTAGCTGACAACTTGCGTTTACATCCTAGTTTGGCAACTTAACAAACCCAATGACAATTGGTACAGTAAACCTTCATCTTTGGGTCTTCCCACAGTACTGTTTAAAAAGCAATTTCAGAAAAAAAAAATCTGTTAAAAATTGACTTCTTGTTTCTTCTGCGAAAGAGATACTGCTCCTCCTGTTGCCAAAATACAGGTACAAAGACATGAACTATGAATTCTGAAAAAAGGCATTATAGCCATCTTCCCTTTCACAATCGCCTTCGGACAGTCACACCCTGAATGTTCCACATTAATTTTATTGCTATCATTGATATTTTAAATCTTTATATCTAAAGCAGATTTTACGGCAGCTCACCAAATTGTTTGGGTTGCCTGTCTCAGTTTTACTTACATTTGGATAAGATTACCTATTTTTACATTTTTCCCCCCTTTTTCCCAAGGTTTTTCCATTGTTACTGCACCTCAGCCCCAGCCTAGAACCAAGACTGGACTTAAAAGTACTCAAGTATGATGGAATGTAATATTTTTGAGTTTGGTGAAGAAAAGGGTACTATTGACTTTGAGAAAGATGCATGGGGGGAATTCCTGTATTTCAGGCTAGTTCAGAGGTCTCAGGAAGCATAGAGAAGTTTCCACCAGGCAGTCTACTTGTTGATGCCTGTATGAACAGAAAAGAGGACACCAAGGTCAGCTCATCACTTTTTATATCTTCCTGATACACTCAGTTACAGCAAGATCCCATACTTGCTATGAGAACATCTTAATAACCACCTGACCAGGTGATAGAGATGAGGAAAAACACTGAGAAGGAGCAGTAGGGAGGGAATGGGCATCTGCATCTTGCTGCTAACATTGCCACTGCAACTGTTGCAACTCAAGAAGCAGCTTTGGGCCCAATCTGAAGATACTTTTGCCATGTTTTACCTCATCCCTTTTTCCTCATCTCTTCATATTATTATAGATCAGTAGTGCTGGCCACATCTGAGCCTCTACCACAGTGGATAAAACAAAGCAGTGTAATTACTGTCTGATTTTCTCTCACTCTCTCCCTAGGGAAGAACTTAGAAACAGTGTAAGGGAAGAAGTGCAGGATGTTTTGAGATTTGCTTTACTTACTTTATACTATTGAAATTTGGTCTACTTTTGCACCATAACCTTAGCGCTAAACCAGTTAAGAATCTCACATGATTTGCTACACAAGTTCCTATTTTCCTTCTTAGCAGTCGTGGTGCCCTATCCACCCAGAGTATCGCCAGATTCGCTACACACGCTATTAACTTGCCTCCAATCCCCTTAGGAGATTGTTGGATATTACTGTAAAATATTATAAGCCTAAGGAAAGAGAAGGAACACAAGAGCAGTATGAGCTGTCCAAATTTGCATGGGAAGGGTGTGAATAAGTAGGAAATACGAACTTGTACTGTACCTAAAAATAGAGTCCAGCCAAATTCTCTTTTCATATTCAATCCTACAAACTCAAACATGGGATTCATGTGGGATTCAAATATTTGCTAATTTTAGAGCCTTCGCAAAACATCTTTAAAAAGCCAAAGTTTCTTCACTCCTGTGAATGATAATTTTGCATTTGCTACAGTGATCTCTTTTTTTTTGCTTTTTTTTTTTTCCTCCATCCTGTGGCTTACAGTGACAATGCGGCAATTCATGAATGCGTGGATGACATTAAATGTCACAGTTAATTCTAGCCAGAATTGATGTAAAAGGTCTATTTGTGTTTGCTGGTTAAATTTTTCATCTAGCAGAAGACATTTATTAGTTCTGCTGTTTGAATAATTGTTTCTTTAATGACACAGTAATGCTGTGTCTGATTGTGCACAGCAGCAGCAAAGACAGATGATGGAATTACAGTGCAAATTACAAATTGCAGTCTTATGGAAAGATAATCATAAAATTTTAGGGTTTGGGGGCTGAAAATTGCCTCATATTATTCTAATTTATGTACATTGCCTGTGATTCACTCTGGAGCTATGATTAACTAAAACTTCCCTGTGATTAACCTTAGCCACACTTTCTTTGTGTCAAGTGAAGGAATGTATTTGTGCTGTCATGCCTTCGCCAACTCATATTTTATTAGCAGCAGTATTAGAATCCTGGTTGAGCAGGATCTGATGGACTAATACAGTCATCATGAAGTTAAATGCCTATATCAGTTACTCTCTTTAATCGTTTGAACAGTCAAAGGAGGGACCAGGGATTTACAGAGGATAATTAATTTTAACCCAACATAAATTTTTAAGATAAGTGCTCCATAGAGAGAGAGAATTCTCCATCCTTTTTACGCCACAAACTATAACACAGCAAGTTATGGAAGAGCAGACCAGTTGCTAGGCCACAGATTAAAGAATAAATTGAAGAAGGTACTCGATACACTACGTTCTCATAATTGCATATTGAGCCAGACATAGCTTCAAATAAGTCATATTAGGAGCACCGTACCTCCATGTTAATACCAGCTGCTTCTTCATGAACTGCCATTAAACTCCATGACTCTAAGCTTATGAACTGCTTGCTATTTGGGACAAAAAGCATCTCACATTTGGAAGTGCTACAATACTTGAGAGAAAGCTTCATGTGTTGGGACTCTGGCCATCAGCAAAGTTCCTGACTAGCAAAGCAGCACCAGGAGGGCTGAGGCGGTTTCATGCAAACCTCCTGGTTGGTATGGAGACTGGGGACTTGCATTACCCCTGCGCAGGTCAACCTGGGCCTCTCCAGGGGAGACACAGGTTCCTTGTGCCCATTCCCTCTCCTACTCCTGACTTGGGGCATCTGCATCCTCTTACCCAGCGTCTACTGCCCGGGTGGGGAAGGCTCTTCAGCCTGCTCACCTGCCAAAACCCAGGTGCACTAGGAGTGAATGCTGCCCAAGCAGAGGGCCTCAATGTTCGAGGCGGGTAGCTCCATGTCAGGGTAGAGAGCAGCCAAGCAGGGGTTTTATGAAAGCACTTCTTGATTTAGATAGCGGGAAGTATTTAGGCACTGAAAGCCACAAGAGGACTTGGTTCTTACTTGTTCTCGCCACAGCACGTTACACAGAGCTCACACACATAGAGAGTGTTTTCTTTTGAGGGACTGGGCAACAGCTTCGATATGACTGGTTGAATGAAAGTGTTTTTTTGTTTCTAACCCTGCAATCACTCTCCTTAGATCTCAGGTCAAATCTATTATATTTTTCTTTCTTTTTCTCCTAGGAATTTAAGCAATTCAACACATAGTTTAGGGTGTGATCTCTTAGGCACTCTATACAAATTAAATATATATTTTATTTGTAGAAGTTTGAGTTTGACACCTGAGAACTTCCATGGGCAGATGAATTCACTGCTTTGCAATTCTTTGTCTGTGGATACTTCCAGCATACAGCAACACTCATCTGCAGCCTCTTTAAAATCTATGTAGGACTTGTCAATGACAAAGAACAAATCAAAAAAGAACACTGCTATACAAAAATAAAATGCGGGTAAACAAACCACCGACACCTCCATAGTTTCTTCTCCAAGTGCTGTATCAAGCTCAAATTTTTCTGATCTCAGATTTTCAGAGAATGGGAGCACAGATGTCAGAACCAGCAAGTTAATCTCTACTAATACAACATTTAAAAGAAGCTCTGGTCAGAGAGAAAGCAGTGAAAAATTAGCAAGGAGGAAGTGGTTAATTCAAATCAAATTTTTGTGGTTTTGACAAATAATGAAACCAGAAGTGGGTAAGGTTTTAAAAGAACTGCAAAAGAACCAAGTAAATGTATTTTAAAAGTTCCCTTTAAATTGTTTGGAACAACCCTAGCACATGGGTGCCTGCTTTACCAGAATATGAATGATAACAATCCAAGCTCCATGGATTCTGCCATTCTGCCATGGTCTCTAAAGGCAGCTTTGAATTTAAGTACTTGATTTCTTATTTTTAAAATAAATCTCCAGGGAAAGCATTCTGTTTTGAGTAATTTTGTATGTGTAGCAGCTTTTCTGTATTTCTTTTCATTCATTCTTTACTAATTAAATTTGTATTTGAAAAGCATCAGAGCTGGAGCTAGTACTGCTCAAGAAAAACTCTTGTCTCCTCCAGTCAAATAGTTTATATTCAAATCTTCTAAGATGAACATGGGGATTTTCTCATACCTTTTTAATGAAAGATACATAGCTAAGTCTCCTTTGCTGTTCTAAAAGTCCAAAATTAATCTTTTCTACAGAACCTAGACTTCCCCAAAACAACACATTTGCAGTTTTAAGCTGTTCTCTTTACAAGCCGTGTTCAGACTGCAGAAAGTCGCCTCCCAGGTGAATACCTCAGTTTCAGTTACAGCATGGTTTAGCAGCAGAGCTTGTTTGGTTGGTATGGCAGCACAAGTGGCAGTAACTGCATTAGGTATTGCTGTGTTTTGAGGAATAGGCTGCATAACTACATTAACTGAAAAAATAAAAAGAGTGACCTTTCTGCAGAAAAAAAGCTGTATTGAGCCAGCAGCAACACATACTCACATTGTTTCATTTTTATGGCATTTTTGAGCTTCTTTATATTATTTCTCTACCTTCTTGAGTGTTCACCTTGCAGATTGGACGCTGGTTTGTTCACATAAGGAAAGGCATTAGCACAGTAAATTCATAGGGATGAGGAACGAGGGGAAAAAAGAACAGCTATGAATAATTCTCTATCCAGATGGATTCTCTCAGACAGGCTTTAGAGGAAGAGCCACCAGCCTACGTTTTTTTAGAACATGCCTGCTGACTGCTCGAGACCTACATACCACACTGTGAGGGTGTAAACACTGTGCCCCCAAACCAACTGCTCTGCTTCTTTCTCAAGAAGCTCTACTGGAGAAAAAGCTGAGGCAGCCCGGTGAAGCACACAGAAGAGTTAAGTTCTCAGAAGAACTGAGTTCTCTTACAGGCAGGGAGCAGACACTCCGTTGAGTTGCACAGCTATAGAGCCCCATTCACACATCTTAGCTTCCAGGTGCAGAAACACCACAGAGCTCTGACGCCCTTTGGACTCAACAGCCACCAAAGGAGGAGGCACCGTCCTCTGCCAGCCTCCCTCATCCCCCACACCAGGTGAAAGCCTCTGGCCTCTTCCAGCACCGGAGTCTGGGGCTCATGGGATGGAAAGAGGAACCCACTGAAATTGCTGTGCTGACCCAAAAGTAACCCTGCCAAAACAGGTGAGCAGCTTCTGCCAGGCTAGCACTGCT
Source organism: Nothocercus julius (assembly GCA_013398735.1). NCBI lineage: Eukaryota > Metazoa > Chordata > Aves > Tinamiformes > Tinamidae > Nothocercus > Nothocercus julius. The sequence continues at coordinate 44,596 of VZSV01000558.1, forward strand.
TCGCCACGCAGGCTGAGAGCCAGAGCTGATTCAAAGCAAGGGACGCAGCTACGTGGCTGCAAGAAGAGAGAGAGGGATTATATTAGGACTGGTAGAGAATGGGCAGACTCTGCTTTCTGGAGGTGGCAAGCCACTAGTAACCCTCATATGTTCTGTGTAACTATACCCCTATCATAATGCATGCTTTTGATGCACCTCAAACAGAATGTTATATAGTTCAGTTTAAATCTCCTTTATTGCCATTCCCAGTCTAATAATAGTTACTTTCTCTGGAGCTTCCCAAGTTACCTTAAGGCTGGAATTTACACAGACATATTTTGCAAGTACAATTTCTGTGCCTTAAATTTGCATCTTGCTTAAGTAAATGCTAAAATATTTTCCATCTAGCCCAGCCTTTCCTGCCTTTGAGGACTTTTGTCATCTTCTCCCCAACACAAGCAAAGCCATTGCCTTCCCTGAGACCGGCAAATGCTACCAGTGCAAGACTCAGCAAAAAGCAACTGGCAGAAGCATGACCTGATAAACAAATAATTGTGTTACAGTACATGTAATCCACAGGGTCAGTCCCCTAAGTGTGCTCAGACAGCAATAAGCACAAGGAGAGCAGCCAAAACAGAACAAAGTAGAATGAAGACCTCCTAAATGCTTAAATGTGTTTAGTTTTAACTGAGTACAATGGATCCTCACTGGCCAGAACCTGCAGCACCAGAAGAGTAGTTCAGCTGAATACTAGTCTCCTACTGCTCGGTGTCATTGTGACCAGAAGGATTTCTCTGCTAATATCTGTGCTTTAAAGTTGTTGCCTCTCTGCTTTGTCCAACGCCAGAACATTTCTATCCCCAGAATACACAGTATATCTGGGGAGCAAGCAAACAAGCAGCAATATGCCCTTTTAAATAGTGTCACAGTGCCAAAACACTCAGATTGGAAGGGCTCCACTGAATTATATAGGGAGGAAAGGCTTTATGCTTACTGCCATACACACCCTTATGGTTTCCATCATACTAGCATGAAGATGCCTCTGCAGACAGGTTACTCTTTCCAGAAATAAGCATTTTCATGTTAAGATTATTAGGCCAATTCAAGGCTATCCAGTTCAGGTGCAGATAAGGCTTTGGAGATAAGATATTCTGCCCTTAAGATTAGGGTTTTTTTTTTTTTTTTTTTTTTTTTTTGGTCAGGAACATTTACATTTCCCCCCACTGTATTAGCGCAGCAAATATCTCTTTGGCAATGGCCTTGCAAAAAGGGCAACATGGCTTTTAGGAAAATTAAAGCCATAAGACAAAGAAGCAGCCTGAAACATGGATTGAAAATCATCTGGAAAGTGGTCTGGAAATTCGGGATGAAGCTGGAGGTTTCATTAAAGCTGTACTTTGTGCCAAGGCACAGAGACCTCGGACCCAAGACCCTCAGTCCCTCTGCTTCTGGTGCATGAGGAGATGACCCACAAGAAAGAGGAGGGGAGGTCCTGCTCTCTGGAGTTGTCCTGAGTGAGGGCTGCACCTCAGGTGCCACTAATAAATAGCAGGTGATCACAGAAAAAATAATGTTGTGATTGCTATAGATGTAAGATACCTTATATCTCTTAAATAGACACAAGAGATCTACATGGGTTGTACTTTAAGAATTTCTGTTTGCTTCCATATCCGTATGGAAGCCTCTCTCTCACCAGATTAAATACTTCTCAAAACAAAAGGTTTTGACTTCCTTGCATTGGCTCAGGACACCTCCATCTGTGCACCACATAGGCTGGGAGCCCCAGACAGATTCACTTTCCCTAAGAGCCCTGCCAAAAAACAGGGCTTGGGCCCTTAGGGACCCTCAGCAGAGAAGGTGATCAACAGGCCCTGCCAGTTCAGTCTATTCTGGGCTATTGCATCCTCCTTCTCTCCACTCTCCTTTTCTTCCTACCAAGAAAGCAATTTGCCTGTACAGCTGAGGGGAATTATTTCTGGTAGCAACTTCTTTTACTAGCTCATGCAGCTTCAGTAATACCAAAACATTTTGTGAACTGATGCTGAGTTTGAATTGTCTATTTAGGGTGAAAAAAAAAAAAAAAAAGGAAAAAAACTTTTTCAGGGAAATGAATTGTTTCACTTCTGCTTTTTTTTTTCAAAATTAAATACATTTCAGCTTTCTGTTTTTGATAATTCCTTCATATTTACTTTCTAGGAAATTAAATGACTAAAAATGCTCAAGGTAGAGAAACATTGCATTTTAGGCCAATGCAGTGTTTAATTTATCCTGAAGTCATTATTTCTCAAACCCTTTTATTTCACCAGCCAGTTCTGAAATGACTGTTTCAGTGCAATCCAAAATTATTCTTTTCCTTATTTTTTTCTGAACTGGGATTCAAAATATCCTACTTCCAGATAACTTGAAACAACAAGGCCTGTTTTCAGGGAAGACTTTTTCATTACCAGTAATTTTATGTAGGGATTCTTAACTTTCTGTTGAAAGAAATGAAAGAATTTGTGATCCTTCCTCAGTAATGCTTGAATGCCAATAGGCAGAAAATACTGCTTATGATGAGGTCTGCAGAAACGTTACAGCATGTTGTATAAATCTGAGCCAGAAAGTAAAAGGACGTGAGAGAAGATGAAGCATCTTTAGAAATGCATTCAAATGCTGGATTCAAAGCATTTTCCTTGTCAGTTAAGGAGCACTGAGTATTTGTTGTTCAGAAATCCTCAAGAAAGGAATTTTAGATATTCAAAGTCATGGCATTCCATGCGGATTTAGTGTTTTGCTTACTTAAATCTTCAGTGAACATAGTCCCTGTGATTGAGTAAGTCTGGCACTCTGGGCTAAACCCCTGTAGCTGTTTGCAAAGTCTGGTGATAAAGGATAACACCGGTATTTTCCTCACATGGTCCCTTCAGCTTTGGATAACTTTCCCCGCTATGGATTCCACTTCTAGAACACTACCCCAGGAATGGGCTTGTTCACTGCTGTTTTGAAGGAGATGTTATTTTGTGCAGAGGAGCACATGGGAAATTAGTTTTAAACATCAGGGTGCACACTGGAACTCCTTATGCATGAGGAATGGTACAGATCGCTTACCCTGGGATTACAGCACTCTCACCCAAAAAAAAAAAAAAGAATCATAATGGTAAAAAAAACTTACTTTGCTGATAATCATCACACCTAAATATCTAATGTGAAAGAAGAAAAGGTCTGTTATTATCTAAAAGGATTTTACATCTGGAAGTGATTTCAAAAGCCAGCACATATGCCACAGATTTAAAAAGAAGCTAAACAAAGTAGACAGATGGTCAGTCACCAAATTAGATGCAATCAGAATATGGAAAAATAATTTATCATATTCCCTCCTCCCAGCTATTCATGTAGACACTGGACTTGGCAAGCTGTTAATCTCATTTTCTGATGAGAGCTTACAATGGAACCTGGTTGGTCTTAATACTGACAGATCCATCAGAAATTGTAGTTTTCAGCAGTCTTACTCCTATCAGCCACTTTTTTTGAGGTGTTGAGTGCTCTGACCTTTCTTAGCCATTTGCCCTCTCTTCTGTGTGCCCATGATTTCCCAGCACAGTAAATCCAGCACGAGGGCTCCTAGGGTCAAAAACATTGCAGCTCCAGTGCTGCAGCAAGTGCTGATTTGGGCGAAGCTTTCGCTGCTGGGTCAAGTTTCCACAGATAATTTTGCTTTGCTTAGTGTTGCACCGGCATATTTTCATATGAGATCCGGTATTGTTTATGCGCAGTCACCTATCATCTCCCACAGTCAGCTTGGAAACAGCGTAAATCTCACTCTTTCTAACCCCGCAGAACAGGGATCATTTACCCCTGCCTAATGCATGACATCTGGCCTGGAACCTGCAACGTACAAAACCAGTATGTGACACCATGTTTTCCCCTGCACAGATACCTTACCACTAAGTGGTATGTAAAAAGTAAAGTTTTTTTTTTTCTTTCTGTTTTGGGGTTTGTTTTGTTCTGTTCACTTCCCAAGAAGGTTTCAGAACAAGCCATTTAATCACAGCAGCACTGGGAATGGGATTTAGCAACAGAAGAAGGATGTGGGGCTAATGTAACTGTGAATTTAGGGAAAATTTTTCTCTCTTTCCATTTCCCTCCTCCTCCCTTTTCTTCTCTTTTGTCCCAGTTTCCACCGGGCTTCATCCAAGCCAGAGGCTCAATAAAACCCGCTCCGCGGTAGCTCCCACCACCTGCTCTGGCCCAGCTGCTCTCGGCCTCGCTGAAGGATGGGGCTACCGCTGAGACCTGCCCTTACTGCCAGTGTGGCAGCCCCAGCCGCCCATGAGCAATGCGGGTGCAGTTCGGCAAGGCAGCGTGTTGACTCCTGCAGCTCACTGCTGCCCAAGCAGAGAGAAGACCTGCCAACTGCTTTCCCAAGCCCTGCTGCTCCCCAGCACCTGCGTTCACCCTTTTGCTCACGGCAGCTTGTCTGGGCAGTTTTCAGTGGGTCCAGTTCCCTACCCCAGACCCAGCGGAAGGGGGATCGCTTTCTCTTTGCGGGGTAGTTCCCCACTGTCTTCATGAAGTGACTCAACTCACAGGAGGATGAGGGAAACACCACCATCAGGACAAAGTAATAGACCATAGCAAATACTCGGAAGACAGGGAAAGGAGGCAGAGGTGGGACTGCTGCTTTTGGCACTCCGGCTCTCCTGAAGAGGCTTAGCTGTTGTTGACTAACCTCACCTTTCGCCTGGCCTCCACCCATGAGCTACACGGGCAGCTACACCGGTTGTTAAAATCACTACATAAGCGATATGAGAGGCTCTTGCACTGGCTGGTAAATAGAGAAACCTTAAGCCAGAATTTAACACCGGGTCTGTGAAAGGTGAGAGCAAAAGAGGCTTGTGATCACTCAGCCATGCCTGTCCCTCTCCTGCCCATGCCACGGACAGCAGCTCCGCATTAATGTTTAGGAAGCATTTCTGTGAGAAACTTCTTTTTTTGCAAGGGGCAGGTTGGAAAGTTTCAGTGTGCTCTGGCCACCAAACACATTACTCCTGCCCACCAGCGGGGCCTTCAGAGAGATGCAGACTGCAGCTCCCACAGTCTGTTTTACTCAGTTCTCTCACTGGAAATTCAGGAAGGAAAGATTTTGTCCTGTTTTCACATGTCCTTACATCGTTCCACCTCAGTGCCATTACACTGATAGCGATGACTGAATTTCCATGGCAATACATGAGGCCACACTGTAGATCTGCAGCCACACGCAGGGTGACGGCTTCGCCCTGGTTAGTTTTGGCTCTTCCATTTCCCACCCCACTACAAAGGTGCTGCAGAGCATGGCAGCAATGTGAGTGCTACCGTGAAGAGGAAAACCAGGCAAACGCCTTCTACAGTGAGTGCCCCAGCCCTGAGTGGGCCAGGAGGAGCTTTATCCACCGTTCTTTTGCCTTATTCCAGGTAGGCACAAGAACTTTTCCTGCAGAGCAAGCAGCAGCTTCTCACATGCAAAGGTTGATAAGCTGACTGCACAGGTCCTCCAGCGACAGACCATGGATGGGCGAGAAGTGCTAGGAAAACAACAAAATCCCTTTCTTCAAGTGGCATTTCTCAGCTGTCAAAGCTTGGCGGTGGCTCCTATGCAACCAGAGGCCCCTAGTTTCTGGTTGCCAAAAGGTGGAGGATGAGCAGCCGATCTCTGGGAGCGCAGGGAGGAGGAGGAAGATGTGGAGGGGCTGCCAGCACGAGGGTTCTCGCCAGGGAGCTGCTCCGTCAGGGCCATGGCGCATCCTCTCTGATGGGCCCTGACTTTGTGATTTCAGGGATTTCTGTGAAGCTGCCAAAAGACAGACACGACAGCCAAGCAGTTCCCTGGGGTTTCCATCGCTCATCCTTCACTGACCTCCTCCATCTTGTTTATTGTCCTGTTGCAATATTGTTATATATGACTAAAGGTGGCCTTTATGCAGGCGTCTGTCCCCTTTCTGGTACTTTAACCTTTCGCTTTATCCTCTTTTTTACTGTTTTTGGTCCAGGGAGGAACACCGCTGAGCTGAGGGGTGCACTGAGGGGCAGCGGCTGCACGGCACGACATGGCAGCCAGGTGACATGGCGGCCAGGCAACATAGTGGCAAGGCCTCCAGCATCGCCATGGCAGGGCCAGCACAGCAGGTCCTGCTTGCAGGTCCTGCAGGTCTAAGGTTAGTGCCCAAATAAATTTGTCCGCTCTGCAGGCAGCAGGGGCTTCTGCAGAGACTGTCCCGTCGTTAGTCACTCCGGTACCATCAAAATGGTGGCACACGGGGTAGTAGGGAGGCAAAGGCTGGTGGGAGGCCGGGCATGGGGCCACTTCCCCACGCCTCTGTGCCGGCTGCTGCACTGAGCTCCCCAGCGTATTCAAACAGACAAAAACCTCCCTGCCTCCAATGCCCCAGTGCTCCGGGCATCCCGCGCTCCTGGCAGCCCCTTGACAGACACCAAAAACTGCGCGTTTCAGGAAATAGTCCCCTCCCCCCCCCTTTTATTTTTAACGTAGGATGAGTTAATGTTTGACTTGTGTTTTAGCAATCCTTTGGCAGGGTCCTAACCTCTTTCCTGCAAAACTGTGTCACTCGGGGGTTTCCTTCTCGGCTTGCGAGCGTGCCTGCAGCCTTTCCCGCCGCAGGCGCCTCGCCGAGATACACCCGATAGCCAGGGAATCACTCAGCCACCAGTGCAGGCTTTGGAAAAGACAGAGTCCTTCTACCCGATCCCGTGATAAGGGTCTGCTAAAAGGGGCTGTGCTTCTTGTAGCCAGATTTTGAACTGCCTATGGATCCTGCTGTCTACCTGGGGCCACGGGATGGAGTCCCAGCCCAAAGGAAAAGATCCCATCAGTCCCTCGTGTACCATACACTGTCCTAGATATCCTAGGGGAAAAAAAAATACTTTTAGAAGAAAACATTGCCTCCAGTTTTCATTTCTACGAGAGAGAGATGGAAGATAACCATTTACACAAGGGTGAACAGCGGCAGAAACAACTTGCCGATATGCGCTGGCCGCCCGGGCACACCTGCTCCCAACAGGCCACCGAGCTGCACTAAGGCACCTTGTCAGGGAGCAAGGTGGTTCCCGCTGCTGCAAACTCGTGCTTAAGGCTATCAAAACACAGCTAAGAAAACTTGTCGGAACCATTTCCTGCTTGGAGCAAGGCCCGCAGCGTGAATTTGTGAAGTTCCCTCCCCTCGGGATACTTCACACTCTGTGAAACCTCCTCCTGATAAAAATAGCTTGAGAAGATGGGAAAGGCTTGGAAGGGGGCACCCTTCCCCATTAGGGGAGCTAATCAGAAGGACAAAAGCCAGGAAAGACTGCTTTTCCCCTCTCTACTATTAAGACACTGAAAGTGAAGTTCAGCTCGGAGCAGGTTGGGTTCCAGTCCCCCCAGCTGGCACAGAATACTTCACAACTGGATTTGCTTTTCCAAAGGGATCTCACTGTAGAATGGCTGGGACACTCCTGTCCTCTGGCTAGAATGTAATCTTTAGCTTTTCTTTAGCTTTTTCATCTTTAGGTTTTTCCCTGTCTTACACTTCAGAAGGAATTGAGAAAATTTGTTTTGCTTTGTCATGCTTGGTCAGGCACAGCTGATCTCTTTTACTTATTTATTTATTTGTCAGACCAGAAGAAGTGAAAAGAAAGGAAAAGATAACTAAGGACTACAGGTACCATACATCTTTGCTAATTTTTTCCAAATTTGGAGAAGAGGGTTATTGTATTCCAAGCTGCATGAAGAAGAGCAGTGTGTGAGAATATATGAATTCCCACAGGCCTGCTTACCCATCTTTTACTCACCCACTTTCTACTGATGAGTTTTAGTGTTTATGAAACCAGCTATCTTGACCAATGCAGTGTTTGCAAAACATGTTGATTTTGTCAAAAGAAGAGCGTTTGGGAAGGGCATAAAAAGTCTGCCAGCTTTCTGTCATCACAGGAGGACCACAGAAAAAGCCTTTTGGGTTTCACTATGTCCTGCACAGACAAGTTCACACAGAAAACACTGTGAGAAAGATTTATTACTCCCGGAAACAGTTCCCTTTGGCTAAAGTGTTGCAGGCAATCAAGAGAGCAGCATCAAGGGGCCCTGTCATCCCAGTTTCACGTCCACAAATATCCTAATTCAGGTCCAGCACTGGCCCTTTAAACCCACCGCTGGGACAAGATGGGGAAAACATTGCAGAGAGTCATGGACCTTTTGAAGTGAAAAGCTCAAAAGTCTCCCCAAGCACATTTCCTTCCAAATCTGGTTAGTTACCACCAAACATAAATCCAGGATTTGCAGCTGGGTGATTTTCCCCCCACCCTACAAGGGGAAGAAGGTTCTGAGCCACGGTCTGCTCCAGGGTGAACAAAAAGGGAATTACAACGAAACAGCTACTGAAGGATACAGCTAGACACACCTGTGGCACCTTTGGCCCATTTGGCTGGCTGGCTTCGTCGTGGTGGGCGTACGGCCGGCACATTCCCAAGACTACCTCGGTGCTGCCCTGAGGTTACTCAGGTTGCTGTAAACAGGGAAGAGCATTCAGAGCTCGGGAGTTTTGCTCATGAGTAGCTGGTCTCTGAAATAGGTACGGGGAACTGCCTGCTGTCGAGCAGGGGGAAGGTGATTACCTTCATCCTTCCCCTTTCTTTGGTGGCAATGGAACAAGTTTCCACTGGAAAGTCATTTAATCAACTATCTGCTTTCTACTAAAAAGACCGTTTTGGGGAACTCTGCTGCCCAACTCCAGGCCAAAGGTGTATGGTTAGTACCAACACTGATTGCCCTGCTGCTTATTGCAGAGAAGGGGGAAGAGGCAGTTACCATCCCACAAAGAAAAGCTGAAATCCTAATGCCATCAATAAGAAATTAGAGGAAAGAATTATTTTACCACACCTGATGAGTGCTAAAACGAGGAGAAAATTGCCAAGCTCTGAAGCTGAATCCCAGTTTTATTGCTGAAACTAAACAGACCAGCACGCAAGCATTTCTAGCGACTGAGTCATTTCAGAAGTCAGTGATTTGCTGATACATGCCCACAGCAAACACTCACAGAAAGACATGGTGGTGACTACAGGTCCACGTACCAAACAGCAGACGAGGATCTATTTAATGCAGCTGTGTCATACCGAGATTGCTAACCTATTGAAAATGGAAACTTAACCCCAGATCTGCAGTGATAATGTCAGACTAGGATACTGTGAAGCATTAGATTTCTTCACACTCAGCATCCTACGCCTTCCAGATGGGAATTATTTGTTCTTGGATTCTCTAATTTTTTAATTAGATTGCTCAGAGATTTATGAATGAAAAGATCTATACATGGGCAAAATAGGAGTAATCATTATTCCTATAGAAATGTTCTCCACTACTGCTTTTATATATATATATATATAAAAGCAGTAGTGGAGAACATTTCTATAGGAATAATGATTACTCCTATTTTGCCCATGTATAGATCTTTTCATTCATAAATCTCTGAGCAATCTAATTAAAAAATTAGAGAATCCAAGAACAAATAATTCCCATCTGGAAGGCGTAGGATGCTGAGTGTGAAGAAATCTAATGCTTCACAGTATCCTAGTCTGACATTATCACTGCAGATCTGGGGTTAAGTTTCCATTTTCAATAGGTTAGCAATCTCGGTATGACACAGCTGCATTAAATAGATCCTCGTCTGCTGTTTGGTACGTGGACCTGTAGTCACCACCATGTCTTTCTGTGAGTGTTTGCTGTGGGCATGTATCAGCAAATCACTGACTTCTGAAATGACTCAGTCGCTAGAAATGCTTGCGTGCTGGTCTGTTTAGTTTCAGCAATAAAACTGGGATTCAGCTTCAGAGCTTGGCAATTTTCTCCTCGTTTTAGCACTCATCAGGTGTGGTAAAATAATTCTTTCCTCTAATTTCTTATTGATGGCATTAGGATTTCAGCTTTTCTTTGTGGGATGGTAACTGCCTCTTCCCCCTTCTCTGCAATAAGCAGCAGGGCAATCAGTGTTGGTACTAACCATACACCTTTGGCCTGGAGTTGGGCAGCAGAGTTCCCCAAAACGGTCTTTTTAGTAGAAAGCAGATAGTTGATTAAATGACTTTCCAGTGGAAACTTGTTCCATTGCCACCAAAGAAAGGGGAAGGATGAAGGTAATCACCTTCCCCCTGCTCGACAGCAGGCAGTTCCCCGTACCTATTTCAGAGACCAGCTACTCATGAGCAAAACTCCCGAGCTCTGAATGCTCTTCCCTGTTTACAGCAACCTGAGTAACCTCAGGGCAGCACCGAGGTAGTCTTGGGAATGTGCCGGCCGTACGCCCACCACGACGAAGCCAGCCAGCCAAATGGGCCAAAGGTGCCACAGGTGTGTCTAGCTGTATCCTTCAGTAGCTGTTTCGTTGTAATTCCCTTTTTGTTCACCCTGGAGCAGACCGTGGCTCAGAACCTTCTTCCCCTTGTAGGGTGGGGGGAAAATCACCCAGCTGCAAATCCTGGATTTATGTTTGGTGGTAACTAACCAGATTTGGAAGGAAATGTGCTTGGGGAGACTTTTGAGCTTTTCACTTCAAAAGGTCCATGACTCTCTGCAATGTTTTCCCCATCTTGTCCCAGCGGTGGGTTTAAAGGGCCAGTGCTGGACCTGAATTAGGATATTTGTGGACGTGAAACTGGGATGACAGGGCCCCTTGATGCTGCTCTCTTGATTGCCTGCAACACTTTAGCCAAAGGGAACTGTTTCCGGGAGTAATAAATCTTTCTCACAGTGTTTTCTGTGTGAACTTGTCTGTGCAGGACATAGTGAAACCCAAAAGGCTTTTTCTGTGGTCCTCCTGTGATGACAGAAAGCTGGCAGACTTTTTATGCCCTTCCCAAACGCTCTTCTTTTGACAAAATCAACATGTTTTGCAAACACTGCATTGGTCAAGATAGCTGGTTTCATAAACACTAAAACTCATCAGTAGAAAGTGGGTGAGTAAAAGATGGGTAAGCAGGCCTGTGGGAATTCATATATTCTCACACACTGCTCTTCTTCATGCAGCTTGGAATACAATAACCCTCTTCTCCAAATTTGGAAAAAATTAGCAAAGATGTATGGTACCTGTAGTCCTTAGTTATCTTTTCCTTTCTTTTCACTTCTTCTGGTCTGACAAATAAATAAATAAGTAAAAGAGATCAGCTGTGCCTGACCAAGCATGACAAAGCAAAACAAATTTTCTCAATTCCTTCTGAAGTGTAAGACAGGGAAAAACCTAAAGATGAAAAAGCTAAAGAAAAGCTAAAGATTACATTCTAGCCAGAGGACAGGAGTGTCCCAGCCATTCTACAGTGAGATCCCTTTGGAAAAGCAAATCCAGTTGTGAAGTATTCTGTGCCAGCTGGGGGGACTGGAACCCAACCTGCTCCGAGCTGAACTTCACTTTCAGTGTCTTAATAGTAGAGAGGGGAAAAGCAGTCTTTCCTGGCTTTTGTCCTTCTGATTAGCTCCCCTAATGGGGAAGGGTGCCCCCTTCCAAGCCTTTCCCATCTTCTCAAGCTATTTTTATCAGGAGGAGGTTTCACAGAGTGTGAAGTATCCCGAGGGGAGGGAACTTCACAAATTCACGCTGCGGGCCTTGCTCCAAGCAGGAAATGGTTCCGACAAGTTTTCTTAGCTGTGTTTTGATAGCCTTAAGCACGAGTTTGCAGCAGCGGGAACCACCTTGCTCCCTGACAAGGTGCCTTAGTGCAGCTCGGTGGCCTGTTGGGAGCAGGTGTGCCCGGGCGGCCAGCGCATATCGGCAAGTTGTTTCTGCCGCTGTTCACCCTTGTGTAAATGGTTATCTTCCATCTCTCTCTCGTAGAAATGAAAACTGGAGGCAATGTTTTCTTCTAAAAGTATTTTTTTTTCCCCTAGGATATCTAGGACAGTGTATGGTACACGAGGGACTGATGGGATCTTTTCCTTTGGGCTGGGACTCCATCCCGTGGCCCCAGGTAGACAGCAGGATCCATAGGCAGTTCAAAATCTGGCTACAAGAAGCACAGCCCCTTTTAGCAGACCCTTATCACGGGATCGGGTAGAAGGACTCTGTCTTTTCCAAAGCCTGCACTGGTGGCTGAGTGATTCCCTGGCTATCGGGTGTATCTCGGCGAGGCGCCTGCGGCGGGAAAGGCTGCAGGCACGCTCGCAAGCCGAGAAGGAAACCCCCGAGTGACACAGTTTTGCAGGAAAGAGGTTAGGACCCTGCCAAAGGATTGCTAAAACACAAGTCAAACATTAACTCATCCTACGTTAAAAATAAAAGGGGGGGGGAGGGGACTATTTCCTGAAACGCGCAGTTTTTGGTGTCTGTCAAGGGGCTGCCAGGAGCGCGGGATGCCCGGAGCACTGGGGCATTGGAGGCAGGGAGGTTTTTGTCTGTTTGAATACGCTGGGGAGCTCAGTGCAGCAGCCGGCACAGAGGCGTGGGGAAGTGGCCCCATGCCCGGCCTCCCACCAGCCTTTGCCTCCCTACTACCCCGTGTGCCACCATTTTGATGGTACCGGAGTGACTAACGACGGGACAGTCTCTGCAGAAGCCCCTGCTGCCTGCAGAGCGGACAAATTTATTTGGGCACTAACCTTAGACCTGCAGGACCTGCAAGCAGGACCTGCTGTGCTGGCCCTGCCATGGCGATGCTGGAGGCCTTGCCACTATGTTGCCTGGCCGCCATGTCACCTGGCTGCCATGTCGTGCCGTGCAGCCGCTGCCCCTCAGTGCACCCCTCAGCTCAGCGGTGTTCCTCCCTGGACCAAAAACAGTAAAAAAGAGGATAAAGCGAAAGGTTAAAGTACCAGAAAGGGGACAGACGCCTGCATAAAGGCCACCTTTAGTCATATATAACAATATTGCAACAGGACAATAAACAAGATGGAGGAGGTCAGTGAAGGATGAGCGATGGAAACCCCAGGGAACTGCTTGGCTGTCGTGTCTGTCTTTTGGCAGCTTCACAGAAATCCCTGAAATCACAAAGTCAGGGCCCATCAGAGAGGATGCGCCATGGCCCTGACGGAGCAGCTCCCTGGCGAGAACCCTCGTGCTGGCAGCCCCTCCACATCTTCCTCCTCCTCCCTGCGCTCCCAGAGATCGGCTGCTCATCCTCCACCTTTTGGCAACCAGAAACTAGGGGCCTCTGGTTGCATAGGAGCCACCGCCAAGCTTTGACAGCTGAGAAATGCCACTTGAAGAAAGGGATTTTGTTGTTTTCCTAGCACTTCTCGCCCATCCATGGTCTGTCGCTGGAGGACCTGTGCAGTCAGCTTATCAACCTTTGCATGTGAGAAGCTGCTGCTTGCTCTGCAGGAAAAGTTCTTGTGCCTACCTGGAATAAGGCAAAAGAACGGTGGATAAAGCTCCTCCTGGCCCACTCAGGGCTGGGGCACTCACTGTAGAAGGCGTTTGCCTGGTTTTCCTCTTCACGGTAGCACTCACATTGCTGCCATGCTCTGCAGCACCTTTGTAGTGGGGTGGGAAATGGAAGAGCCAAAACTAACCAGGGCGAAGCCGTCACCCTGCGTGTGGCTGCAGATCTACAGTGTGGCCTCATGTATTGCCATGGAAATTCAGTCATCGCTATCAGTGTAATGGCACTGAGGTGGAACGATGTAAGGACATGTGAAAACAGGACAAAATCTTTCCTTCCTGAATTTCCAGTGAGAGAACTGAGTAAAACAGACTGTGGGAGCTGCAGTCTGCATCTCTCTGAAGGCCCCGCTGGTGGGCAGGAGTAATGTGTTTGGTGGCCAGAGCACACTGAAACTTTCCAACCTGCCCCTTGCAAAAAAAGAAGTTTCTCACAGAAATGCTTCCTAAACATTAATGCGGAGCTGCTGTCCGTGGCATGGGCAGGAGAGGGACAGGCATGGCTGAGTGATCACAAGCCTCTTTTGCTCTCACCTTTCACAGACCCGGTGTTAAATTCTGGCTTAAGGTTTCTCTATTTACCAGCCAGTGCAAGAGCCTCTCATATCGCTTATGTAGTGATTTTAACAACCGGTGTAGCTGCCCGTGTAGCTCATGGGTGGAGGCCAGGCGAAAGGTGAGGTTAGTCAACAACAGCTAAGCCTCTTCAGGAGAGCCGGAGTGCCAAAAGCAGCAGTCCCACCTCTGCCTCCTTTCCCTGTCTTCCGAGTATTTGCTATGGTCTATTACTTTGTCCTGATGGTGGTGTTTCCCTCATCCTCCTGTGAGTTGAGTCACTTCATGAAGACAGTGGGGAACTACCCCGCAAAGAGAAAGCGATCCCCCTTCCGCTGGGTCTGGGGTAGGGAACTGGACCCACTGAAAACTGCCCAGACAAGCTGCCGTGAGCAAAAGGGTGAACGCAGGTGCTGGGGAGCAGCAGGGCTTGGGAAAGCAGTTGGCAGGTCTTCTCTCTGCTTGGGCAGCAGTGAGCTGCAGGAGTCAACACGCTGCCTTGCCGAACTGCACCCGCATTGCTCATGGGCGGCTGGGGCTGCCACACTGGCAGTAAGGGCAGGTCTCAGCGGTAGCCCCATCCTTCAGCGAGGCCGAGAGCAGCTGGGCCAGAGCAGGTGGTGGGAGCTACCGCGGAGCGGGTTTTATTGAGCCTCTGGCTTGGATGAAGCCCGGTGGAAACTGGGACAAAAGAGAAGAAAAGGGAGGAGGAGGGAAATGGAAAGAGAGAAAAATTTTCCCTAAATTCACAGTTACATTAGCCCCACATCCTTCTTCTGTTGCTAAATCCCATTCCCAGTGCTGCTGTGATTAAATGGCTTGTTCTGAAACCTTCTTGGGAAGTGAACAGAACAAAACAAACCCCAAAACAGAAAGAAAAAAAAAAACTTTACTTTTTACATACCACTTAGTGGTAAGGTATCTGTGCAGGGGAAAACATGGTGTCACATACTGGTTTTGTACGTTGCAGGTTCCAGGCCAGATGTCATGCATTAGGCAGGGGTAAATGATCCCTGTTCTGCGGGGTTAGAAAGAGTGAGATTTACGCTGTTTCCAAGCTGACTGTGGGAGATGATAGGTGACTGCGCATAAACAATACCGGATCTCATATGAAAATATGCCGGTGCAACACTAAGCAAAGCAAAATTATCTGTGGAAACTTGACCCAGCAGCGAAAGCTTCGCCCAAATCAGCACTTGCTGCAGCACTGGAGCTGCAATGTTTTTGACCCTAGGAGCCCTCGTGCTGGATTTACTGTGCTGGGAAATCATGGGCACACAGAAGAGAGGGCAAATGGCTAAGAAAGGTCAGAGCACTCAACACCTCAAAAAAAGTGGCTGATAGGAGTAAGACTGCTGAAAACTACAATTTCT
This sequence comes from Nothocercus julius, assembly GCA_013398735.1. Taxonomy (NCBI): domain Eukaryota; kingdom Metazoa; phylum Chordata; class Aves; order Tinamiformes; family Tinamidae; genus Nothocercus; species Nothocercus julius. Next base: position 59,870 of record VZSV01000558.1, read on the forward strand.
GATGGATCTGTCAGTATTAAGACCAACCAGGTTCCATTGTAAGCTCTCATCAGAAAATGAGATTAACAGCTTGCCAAGTCCAGTGTCTACATGAATAGCTGGGAGGAGGGAATATGATAAATTATTTTTCCATATTCTGATTGCATCTAATTTGGTGACTGACCATCTGTCTACTTTGTTTAGCTTCTTTTTAAATCTGTGGCATATGTGCTGGCTTTTGAAATCACTTCCAGATGTAAAATCCTTTTAGATAATAACAGACCTTTTCTTCTTTCACATTAGATATTTAGGTGTGATGATTATCAGCAAAGTAAGTTTTTTTTACCATTATGATTCTTTTTTTTTTTTT
>VZSV01000560.1:0-16813 GCA_013398735.1 Nothocercus julius
ATCAGCAGTCTTTTTGCATTTTAATAATTCAGCCAACCTGTTTGCTTTTTCTGTATACTTAGGGGCTTCGAGCTTTAAGATTCTCTCTGTAACCAAGGTGGTTATGGTTGTTGACAATGCGACTCTTTTTGCAGCTTCATCTGCTTTCCTGTTTTCTTTGATTACACTGGTTTGTCCAGGTTGGTGTGCCTTGCAGTGCATCACTGCTATCTCTTCAGGTTTGTTGACTGCCTCACACAGCAGCATAACCTCTCTACTGTCTCTCTAGTGTTTTTGATTGTACTTTTGCAGTATTCCTATGCCGCTTGTTGACCATTCCCTACTCCAGCCCTTGCCCTTCCCCAAACTCCCATCCCACCAAAGACTCTAAGCTCTAACAGAGTGGAGATGTTCTCAGTGTTTGGTGGAATTAATTCCAATGCGCAACATTCTATTTGGTATATGTTATTTTATTACGGTATACGTATTTAGATCTCACTTTTCCATTATGCCTATGTTTTCCACTGAAGTCAGGAATTATAGGATTTTGAAAGGCAAATGTTTCCATTTTAAGTTTTCTTAATCTCTGGTAATGAAACTGGCAGAACTTCCTCAGCTTTCAAGAGGGTCAGAGTGGGTCATATAGAAGCAGAAACAACTGTCATACATGTTTGTAAGTTTCAGTGCATGAATGTTTGGAAGTAATGTGACTGTTCTTCTAGTATATAGTTGCTAGTCTTTGAATGAGACAAACTTCCTAACAACAGCCCTCTCCTGAGGAATGGAATAGCCTAGAGGACAAATTCCATTGAATTAGTAGTCATTTGTCAGAAGGTTAACTGTAGCATTGATGTCAGGAAGTTCTCAGTTAGTCCTAGTCTCAGAAAGTCCTAGATAGGACTTTCTTTGAATTCCAAATGCCTGGATGCCTCTTAAATGTTGAGTTTTAGGCTGCAGTAATGGAATTTCTGGAAATCATTAAGTCATGTGAGAGGAAGCCTGGTGTTATATATTTTCAGAGTTCAGTGAATGGCCTTTCTGTTCAAAAACAAAACAAAAGAGAGGGAAAAAAAAAAAAAAAAAAGCCTCTTTTCTACTCCCTTCCTTGTTTCTCTTGCAGAATTTTCTAATGCAAAATATCATTCCTGAGCCATGGAGGTGCTGCAGTGTGATGGTTGTGATTTCCGAGCTCCATCCTATGAAGATCTGAAAGTTCACATTCAGGATGTTCACACTGCTTTTCTGCAGCCAACAGATGTCTCTGAGGAAAGCCCTAGACAGCTAAGGTCTGGGTCTATGAATGCTAGCAACCAGACTGAAGTTGAATTTTCTTCTGTAAAGGATGAATTTACAATTGCAGATGAAATAGCAGGTAAACCTCAACCCTAAACTCCAATCTCACATGTGACATTTCAGTGCTTTTTAATTTGTATGTTTCAGTGTGTGTTTTTTTTTTTTTTTAAGCTATTATCTTTATTGCTATGGCAGTGAAGTGAATGATGTTTAGTTACAGCCATGCAAACATGGAGTGTGGATTTGTCTCCTTGCGGTTTTTTCATGTGCTTCTTCACATTGCTTCTTTTCCTTTCTTTTCACCACCATGAGCTCTAGAAGAATTCTGAACTTATTTTGGAAGTTGCCCATCCCAAATTATGCACCATCCATTAGTTTTCTGAGCATTCACATATGTACAGATCTAAAAATAAATGAGGAAATCCTGGTGTGATTAATATGTGTTCAAGACGTGGTTATATTCATATGCATACAGGGTCTGGGTGGGGGGGAATTGTCTATTTCATTCTCCTTATTGACATTCAAATTTTTAATTCTTATTTTAGGGCAAAATGCAACAACTCAGATGGGGCCTGGAACTTATTATAGGCAGAGCCAAAGTTCTTATGGTCAGCACATGGCTCCAAATCCTAGACCAACCAACAAGTTTTTCCAGTGCAAATTCTGTGTGCGTTACTTCCGATCTAAAAACCTCCTCATAGAGCACACCCGCAAGGTTCATGGAGCACAAGTTGGGGGGAGCTCAGTAGGGCCACACACTACTGGATCCTTAAATTACAACATCATGATGCATGAGGGGTTTGGCAAAGTTTTCTCTTGCCATTTCTGCACATACAAATCACCAAGGCGCGCAAGGATTATTAAGCACCAGAAAATGTATCACAAAAACAACCTGAAGGAGAGTTCAATTCCCCTTGCTGCTGCCGCTGCTGTATCTGAATTGACATCTGCCTCTGTGCCAGTGCAGGAGCCCTGCAAGGAATTGCCTGTAGAGGTGGTAGAACGGAGCATTTTGGAGTCCATGGTTAAGCCTCTAACAAAGTCCAGGGGCAACTTTTGCTGTGAATGGTGCAGCTACCAGACACCTCGAAGGGAGCGCTGGTGTGACCATATGATGAAGAAGCACCGCGGCATGGTAAAAATACTGTCAAGCTTGAGGCAGCAACAAGATGGAACCAGTGTGCCTGATGTGCAGAATAATAGAGTCCAGAATGCCTGCCCAAACTCTAATTATGTCTCCATGAATATGACAGGACGTGATATGTCAAATGCCTCAAACTTCAGATGTTCTACAGGCAATTCCTTTATCAGGCCCAACTCTTCTACATCCTCCAAGTTTTCTAGTGTGTCTTATCCTCAAATGAAGTCCAAGATACCTCAAAACTCGAGTGTAGTTAATTTGTCAGACAGATCCTGCTATGGAGTTGCTGACATGACAAATTCTTCTGCTGACTTGGAAACAAGCAGCATGTTAAATGACTCTAGCTCAGATGATGAAGAACTAAACGAAGTGGACAGTGAGATTGGCTTGAACTCTGTGGATCACCAGACCTTAGGAATGTCTGCAGAGCAACTGATGGGATCTGATGGGAACAAACTGTTGGAAACAAAGGGGATTCCCTTTAGAAGATACATGAACAGGTTTCAATGTCCTTTTTGCCCTTTCCTCACAATGCACCGCCGAAGCATCTCCCGTCACATTGAAAACATTCACCTCTCTGGGAAGACAGCTGTATACAAATGCGATGAATGTCCTTTCACCTGTAAAAGTTCATTAAAGCTTGGAGCTCATAGGCAGTGTCATGCATGCCCAGTATCAGAATGGGACACCTTGAATCCTCAGAATGAAAACATGATCTCTTTGAATGACAACACAGTTTCTTATGATAGTGGAAATATAAATGGTAGGAAGTCAGCTACGATGATGGAGCCAGTGCAACAGCAGCAGTTGCCTCAACCCCCTTCACACCATCCCCATAAGTGCACAATGTGCAACTATTCCACCACTACTTTGAAAGGCCTCAGAGTTCATCAGCAGCACAAGCACTCATTTTGTGATGACTTGCCAAAATATGATGGAGTGCCATCCAACACACAACAGGAGAGTGAAGCAGATGCTCATACCACTGCAAACACAGTGAAGAAAAGCCAGACCTCAATTCTTGGGCTCTCGTCTAAAAATAATTTTGTTGCTAAGGCTGCTCGAAAGGTGTTAAATGACTGCCCTTTGGATCTTTCACCAGTGAAGAAAAGAACTAGAATTGATGAAATAGCAAGCAACCTGCAGAGCAAAATCAACCAAAACAAACAGCAAGAAGATGCTGTGATTAATGTAGAGGATGATGAGGAAGAGGAGGAAGACAATGAGGTGGAGATAGAAGTGGAATTAGACAGAGAAGAAGAACAAACAGAACCAATGATGGAGGTTTCTAGTTCTTATGCACCCCAGCAAATGTGGGGGAGAGAGACTAATGAGTCCCAGAAGGAGGCAAACTTTGGAAACATGCAGCATGATTATAATTCCACTAATGGAGCAGAGATTGAGCTCACTTTATCTGAAGATGAGGAAGACTATTATTCTTCCATTAGCATCAAAGACCAACAGAGCCCTAACACCTCTGTTCTGGGGAGCCAGCCAAATATGTATGGCCCTGATCAGAACAACAAAAATGTGGAGTTTAACAACACTGGCAGGCTTTATTATTGTAAACACTGTGATTTCAGCAACAAATCTGCTAGGAGCGTTAGCACCCACTACCAACGGATGCATCCCTACATTAAATTTAGCTTTAGGTATATCTTGGATCCTAATGATCACAGTGCAGTATACCGATGTCTTGAGTGTTATATTGACTACACAAACTTTGAAGATCTGCAGCAACACTATGGAGAGCATCACCCTGAAGCTATGAATGTACTGAACTTTGACCACTCTGATCTGATCTACCGCTGTCGCTTCTGTTCATATACAAGCCCGAATGTTAGAAGCCTGATGCCGCATTACCAAAGAATGCATCCAACAGTGAAAATTAACAATGCAATGATATTTTCAAGCTATGTTATTGAACAGCAAGAGGGACTAAACACAGAGTCTCAGACACTGAGAGAAATCTTGAATTCTGCTCCAAAAACTATGGCAACCTCCACTCCCATGGCTCATAGGGCTAGTGTGCCAGCATGTTTTAACAAAAGTGCCCCAAAGAGTTTTAGTTCTGAATATGAAAATGAGAAAGAGCCTTCAGTCAATACTGTGGTTGTTTATGACTGTGACATGTGTTCATTTGCAAGCCCCAACATGCATTCTGTTCTCGTGCATTACCAGAAAAAACATCCTGAAGAAAAAGCATCATATTTCAGAATTCAGAAGACCATGCGTATAGCTTCTGTTGAAGGCTCTGCCCTGGCTCAAATGTCTTTTGAGATGGGGGTGCACATCTCCCCAAAGGTGTCCAACTTGGCTTCCCAACCTCCCTCTCCCCCGCCTCCAGACCTTGCTCCTGAACTCTACTTTTGCAAACACTGTTCATACAGCAACCGCTCAGTTGTGGGAGTGCTTGTCCACTACCAGAAAAGGCACCCAGAAATAAAGGTCACTGCTAGGTATATCAGGCAGGCACCTCCTACTGCAGCAATGATGAAGGCTGCTAAGCTGCCATCTGGGATTCCGAGGCTGCCAGTGTTGATGCAACAGTTGAGTCGGGGCAGTTCTCAGAGCTCTGTGAATCCCCTCGAGAACAAAATGTTCTTCTGCCAGCACTGTGATTATGGAAACCGGACTGTGAAAGGCGTGCTCATTCATTATCAAAAGAAGCATCGTGATTTCAAAGCCAATGCAGATGTGATCAGGCAGCATACAGCCACCATTAGAAGCCTTTGTGATCACAACCAGAAAAAAACATCTGGCAGCATGCCTGCTCATACTTCCAGTACAGAACAGGACAAAACAAAGCTGAGAGCCCTCAAATGCAGGCAGTGTAGCTACACATCACCTTACTTCTATGCATTGAGGAAGCATATTAAGAAAGACCACCCAAATCTGAAGGCCACAGTCACGTCCATTCTGAGATGGGCATTTTTGGATGGCTTGATAGAATCTGGTTATCACTGTGAATGGTGCATTTATTCACATACAGAACCAAGTGGTTTGCTTGTGCACTACCAAAGGAGGCATCCTGAGCATTATGTTGACTATACATATATGGCAACTAAACTCTGGGCAGGTCCAGATCCTGACCTTCCTACTCTAGTGATGCCAACAGAGGCAAAGACCTATAAATGCAGAGATTGCAGTTTTGAAGCATCTTCCATTTGCGATATTACTAATCATTACCAGGCTTTTCACCCTTGGGCCATGAATGGGGGGGAATCTGTAGTGTTAGATGTCATTAAGGAGAAAGATGCTGTTGGGAAAACTGGCGCACAGCTTGATGAAGTTGGGACCAGGATTAATTCAGAAAAACAGGTAACATCACAGATGGATCAGGCTGCAGAGGACCCCAGACTTTCCCAGGAAAAAAATGTCCAACTGGCTTCTGCAAACCCTGCCATCTCTTCCACTCCATATCAGTGTACAGTTTGCCAGTCCGAGTACAATAACTTGCATGGCCTCCTGACACATTATGGCAAAAAGCATCCTGGCATGAAAGTGAAAGCTGCTGACTTTGCACAAGACATGGACATTAATGCAGGGGCTGTGTATAAGTGCAGGCATTGCCCATACATTAATATACGCATTCATGGAGTCCTCACACACTACCAGAAACGACACCCATCAATAAAGGTTACCGCTGAAGACTTTGTGCATGACGTGGAACAGTCAAATGACATTACCCAGATTGATGTAGAAGAGACAAGTAGGATTTTCAAGCAAGGATATGGTGCGTACCGGTGTAAATTATGCCCTTATACCCATGGCACATTGGAGAAGCTCAAAATTCATTATGAGAAATACCATAATCAGCCTGAATTTGATGTTTTTGCTCAGTCACCACCAAAGGTGTCTGCCTCAGTGGAACCAGACATGGTGACTGAAATCAAGGCCTCCCCAGAAATTTTTGATGAGAATGTTGGAGAAGTCTCTGTCCCAGCACCGCATTTCTCCAATTCTCCCTTAGTGTCTCACACGGTGTTCCGGTGTCAGCTCTGCAAATACTTTTGTTCCACACGGAAGGGGATAGCCAGGCACTACCGCATCAAACATAACAATGTTCGGGCACAACCAGAAGGCAAGAACAACCTTTTCAAGTGTGCTTTGTGTTCCTACACCAACCCTATCCGCAAAGGGCTTGCAGCACACTACCAGAAAAGGCATGACATTGATGCTTACTATACCCACTGCTTAGCAGCCTCCAGGACAGTAAGTGACAAACCCAATAAAGTGATCATTCCATCTCCTCCCAAAGAGGACACTCCTCAGTTAAGTGAGGAGCTGAGGAGTGCTGTGGAGAAGAAGAAATGCTCGCTTTGTTCCTTCCAGTCTTTTAGCAAAAAAGGCATTGTGTCCCACTACATGAAGCGTCACCCTGGTGTTTTTCCTAAGAAGCAGCATTCAAGCAAGCTTGGAGGTTACTTCACTGCTGTATATGCTGAAGAGCATGAAAAGTCAACTCCAGTTGAGGAAAGGAATGACTTTGAAAGGCCTGAGGTAGACAGTGAGACTCAGGAAATTGAGTGGCTTCCCTTTAGGTGTGTAAAATGTTTCAAGCTCTCCTTCAGCACAGCAGAGTTGCTGTGCATGCATTACACTGACCACCACAGCAAGGATTTGAAGAGAGACTTTGCCATACTGGCAAGTGGCACCCGCTCTCATAATGCTGTCTACCAGTGCAAGCACTGTGATACTAAATTGAATAGCACAGCAGAGCTGACCTCACACTTGAATAGTCACAATGAGGAATTCCAGAAGCGTGCCAAACGTCAAGAGAGGAGGAAACAGCTTTTGAGCAAGCAGAAATATGCAGATGGTGCTTTTGCAGATTTCAAACAGGATAGGGTAAGGATTTGTGTGTGTGGTCTTCTCTGCTAACAAATAAAAAACTATTCTTCTACACCCCAGGAGATTCTAAATTACTAATATCCACTTGCATGTTTTCTTTGGCAGCCAAATGACCACAGGCTTGTGAGTGATTCAGTGTGCCAATGGGCTCCATAAGTCAGTTACATATTCTACTTTCATTCTCCACCCCTGCCTAAACACATTAGGAAGATGTGTCCCTTCTAGCTGTTTACTTCAGAGTTTTCCCTACCTTCCTTCCTCCTACCCTTATGGAAGGCTATCTGTATCTGACAGTTATGTATTCTTCTATTGCAAGGCTGCTGTTTATTTATTTATTTATTTATTAGATTATTTAGCAATGTCCAATTTTCCTTGCTCATCAATATACCTTGAAATAACACACCAATTTTCTTCTCAAGCTTATCCCTTTCAGTACATTCTCCAATAAAGAACCTGATGTTAATCTGTATCTGTGCAATAATTTCAAGTTTTGGATATGTGCTCCTGCAAACAGAAGACCAAATTCTACTTTTCTGCACCCCCTTCCACCATCTGGAGCAACTCTACTTGCTGCAGAAAAGCTCCTCACAATTGGGGGCAGGATAGGGTGGGCAAGAGAGGGGGGATGGGGGGGAATCGTGAAAGAACATGGTTTGGTTTTGTAAGTTCAAACTGAATTATCTTCTAGGGGACCACAGTTATGCAGAAACTCAAAGTTTCTCCTGTGCATGTCCTGTCCACTTATTTTGGAGGCTTTAATAGAAGTCAGCACAAATTGAGGTTGAAGTTTTGCACAATAGCACAAGTGTACACTAAATGTAATTTCCCTTCAGATGCAAAATCTGGTCTGGACGCTTATTTCTAAAAGTCAGACATCAGAAGCATTTTTAAGTATTAAATTAATACAACTGATTGATGCTCATGCACTTCAATAGGCTTTTGGGCACTTGGAAGATGCTTCAAAACTTAAAGAGAGGAAAGTGGTTGGTTACAAATGTAAATTTTGTGTGGAAGTTCATCCAACACTTCGAGCCATCTGTAATCACCTCCGTAAGCATGTCCAGTATGGGAATGTTTCTTCTACGTCAGCTACAGTAAAGGTGAGAATTCTGTGAACTGACAGTATTTTTTTTCTGCTTGATATTAAGCCCTAATTGAAAGCCCATGGAGGGCTCTCATGGAGTCAAATGGGTTTTGGATTGGGTATTCTGAACAGTTAATCATGACATTCTGATTTAATACTTCAGCTTTCTGCAGTGCATTTTGTTTACTTTAAGATGCTTTACATTTCTTCAGATCTTGATCAGGAGCACAAAAACTATTTCTCATTTCTTATTTGCCACAAAGGAATTTATGTCACTGATGACTGAAAGGCTTGACTTATGAGACAGGAGCCTCTCTCTCAACTGTTCTGGGATACTTTTCTGCTTTCTTAGACCCTTAAGGTGTGGTGTGTTTGTTTGTTTGTTTGTTTGATTGATTGTTTTTTCTTCCTTCATATGCAAAGGTACACCTTTGCATGTGAAATTATAATGCTGGCTGCAAATACATATTCAAATAGTCAACTGAGCCAGGGGTCCCATTCAAGTGGTTAATTGTAAATGCACTGCTGTTTCTTCCCTGTGCAAGGAGAGACTGCCTAGAATGTCTCTGAGGAGAGGCTGTGCTCCACAGCCAGCTTTCCAGGATATCAGCAGGGTGAGTTCAGGTGCAATAAGTTTGCAGGAACTGGTTATGCAGTTCTTTTCTTGTGGCAATGAGCTCTCAGCAAAGTCTCCTGCAGTCCTCAGAATGTTACCTAAGTGTGCCTAATTCATGTCATCAACTGTGTGTTGTAAGGTAGTCCTTCAGAATCTGAACAGTTCAACTCAAGAGCTTTCATTGTCCTTCCAGTGACTTTCCTTTAGATTACCTAATACTGCTGACAGAATGGGATGCTTTCCTCCTACCAAATGATTTCCACTCTTTCCCTGCTTCCCAAGTAAAGTTGATGTGGGGTCAATACCATCTTCTCACTGAGCAGCAGGGAACCAAAACCAAAATCCAAGATCAGAAAAATATGATATAAATATGACTTTCAATTTTAAGGTTGCTGTAAAATGTGTGCTGTGATAATTAATATTTAGGAAAGGGAACAAGAGATTTATTTTTTTCTATTCATATATATATATACACACATTATATATATATATACTTTTTATATGTATACATATATATGTGTGTGTATAAATATACATATAAAAATAAATAAAAGACAACTCTTATTATACAGAAAGCCATTAGTGTAGTATGGTAGGGGTATCTTTAGAAAGTGGATGCAGTGGGAAACCTAGACATTAAAATTAACACATAGGAAAGAACTGAGGGGCAGAAGGGAGAGAGAATTGATGGCTTTGGGGGGGTATGTGTTTTTTAGCAGGAAGCTGAAGATTCTTCAAGCACAACTTTGGAGGGTTTTGAGGGAGCCAAAGACTCTGGCATTGTGGAATTTACAGAAGCTGAATCTGGAGCATCCTTGGAAGATGAAACCAGTCCTGGGGGCTACCACTGCAGCCAGTGTGACCGGGTTTTGATGTCTATGCAGGGTCTGCGATCTCATGAGAGGAGTCACTTAGCTCTTGCCATGTTTACCCGGGAAGACAAGTACAGCTGCCAGTATTGCTCTTTTGTCTCTGCTTTCAGGCACAAGTAAGTTATGTTTTTTGTTTTCAATAGAAGCATGAACTAGCACTACTGTTTTTCATACAGGTTTACATTGAAGGAGAGCACATACAATTTGATTGCAAGATATATTTTTTCTTTCTCAGGGTTTAGGTATTTTTATGCCCCCAAAACTTTTGCCATTGCCTATGACTATTTATAAGAAGTCCTAATTTTATATCTTCCTGAATTCAAGCAGGTCTCTGAAAAGATCTAGTTAATCTTTTTTCTTGTCATCTCTTATGCTGTGTAGTCTGCTGACCTCTTCCCATAGCTCCTTTAATCTGGTGACACAGTTCTTCAACAAGCACATACCTCCTGCAAGCAAGGAGACAATTTCCCTCTGCCCCATCTTCAGTAAGAAGCTCCAGGTACTGCTGCAGCCCCAGACCTGGAGAGCTGCATCCTCCCACAGGAGCTCTGTCTGAATACAGGCCTGTGATGTGCCAGGGATAGTTGCTACAGTCAATGCTGAGCTTGAGATATGCATTGTATACATCTTTGGCAGTCTTTAATTTTATACTAGCTCATTTCTCATCAGCTATTTAAAATGTGTGTTTTTTAAAGTGAAATATTGACTACAAATGTTCAATTCCTCTTATTTAGGAGACTTACTGACCTACTGGTACTCCAAAGAAATGGGGATTTTTTTATTTTTTTTTTTAAATCTTACCACAAACTCCCTGTTGGATTTATGATAAAATTATGTTCCTGTGAAATGGCCCTGAAATTGCATATATATTTTGTTTTTTGTTTTCACTATCATCAGATCTTTGAATACATAGACTCTGGTGTTAGCACTGGTAAACAAGGATTTTCTTGGGCCAGGCTCTGTCAGTGTGGGACTAAAGATCCTGTGACACTCTCTGTAGTTTGAGGGGCTAGAGTAGAGTCCATTTTATCTAGATTTTGATATGCAGTAGAAAAACAAACAAAACAAATCAGAACAATTTATGTCAAGTAATAGGAAATAAAGCTGATATATGCCTGGAACTATTAGGGTTGTGGTTGTTGCAGGGGGGGAGTGTCTTGTTGAATAAACCATCACTCTCCAAACTCGTTCACATTTTCTTCTTGTTTCACTTGTATGTGCAATCAGGCTCAGACTACTGTTATATTACAAATCATTAATCTTTCTAAAGAAGAGGCTGTATTGGAGATGTCTCCATTCTGATCTGAAGCCAAGGAGACAGGTGATGGATCTTCTCCTTCACCCTCCTGATTCCAGGGTTTCTGTTGCTTTGAATTCCCGTGCAGAAATCAGCATCTGATCTTTTCCACCCCTCCTCCTGTTGTTGAGCTTCTACAGGATCTTTCAGTCCATTATGTCTGAAACTCTGCCACCTTTTACTCCTGAAAGTCATTGACCACAAACAGCTTGCTGGTAGCTTACCCCCAGAGCAGGATGTCTAGTCAGCTTTTGCTGTGTAACCAAATAAGTTTCCTCTGTAGATCTAGAAAAAAATATTTTCCTTTCCTTTAGGAGAAAAGAAGGCATACTTTCACAAAAACACTGAACAGAAGAATAATGCACTAATATTTTCACTGTTCTGTTTGTTTCTGGTTTCTTTCAAATAGCCTTTATCCTCTTCTGTTAATCTGGATTTGGCATAGTTTAATTGATATTAATTTTGCCCTATGAGTTTAAGCGGTTTGCATTCTGTGTGACAAAATTGGTCTCAGCTCTTTCTCAGATTAGATTCTGATTTGATCTGTAAGAACACCTGTTTGATATAAAGAGATAGCCATCATGAGAAAGGATAGCTGAGCCTGTCCTGCTCTTATTTATTGTCATTACTAGTTTTTTGGCTTGCATTTGAAGGAATAGCTGAAATGATTTACTATTTTGTTTTCTTTTTTCTGTTTGTTTTCTGATCAGTCTGGATCGCCACATGCAGACTCATCATGGACACCATAAGCCATTCCGTTGCAAACTCTGTCCATTCAAGTCCTCTTACAATAGCCGTTTGAAAACCCATATACTTAAAGCTCATGCTGGTAAGTCACTTGCTTACGCAATCCTTCCGCCTTGGTCTCCCTTTCTTGCCGTCAGTCTTGCTCTCATGTGCTCCCTCTAGTGTGGCTGTGTGCTCCCTCTTATGCAACCTTGCTCACAACCATGTTTGCTCACTCTCCCTCATGCATAGTCTTTTCTTTGCAGTCTCTCACACAGTTGCGAGCTCTCCCTCTTGCAGTCGTGCACTTTCCTCTTGCATGTGATTGCGCACTCTCTCACTTGTGCAGTCATTCTCATTTTATCTCTTTCTAGTCATGTTCTCCCTCTGTCTCACATGTGGATGCGTACACTCCCTTCCTCTCTCTCTTGGTCACATGTTCTTCCTCTTTCTCTGTCGTGCTTTCTGAGGTGAATGCGCTTGTTCTTCCTCTCAGTTGCTCCATTGCATGTTGTCACATGTTCTCCTTTTCTCTCACCAAGTTGCACTCACTTTCTCTTGCTTGTGGTTTCTCCCTCTCTCTTCCAGCACTTGCTGTCTCTTGCTAGCTTTACCTCCCTCTCTCGGTTGCAGTCACATGCTCTCTCTGTTATGTACCATCTCTGTTTCTTGCAGTCACATGCCTTGTCACATTCTCTTCCTCTATCCATCTCTAAAGTGATTGTGTGCTATTTCTCTCTCTGGTGCTTGATGTCTTGGTCTCTATCCCTTGTCACTCTGCATCTAGAACTCTGTCACTCACAGTCTGGGACTGTCACTCATGTTATGTTGCTCTTGCAGTCTGGGTTGCGACTCCCTGAGTTACGCTTGCTCTCTGTCTCTTGTATGCCTTCTCGTTCTCTCCCTCATGTGTTGTCTTGCATGCCCTCACATTTCTGTCACACATGCCCTCTTGGTCATGTGTTAGCTTTTGCCTGCTCTCGAGTTCTCTCACTCTCACATGCCTTCATGTTCTCTCCACATTATCTTGCACCTGTTTGTGCACCTTCAGAGTCACGCTCATTTTGTCACATTTGATTTTGCACGCTCAATCTCCTGCCCTAGTGCCCACGTGACTTTTCATACACCTTTGTGCTCTTGTCTTTGCGATTAGTCTCCCTCTCCTTCATGTGTTCCCTTCCTCCTGCATTCTCATTCTCCACAAGCATGTGTGCAGAAGCGGAAGTCTCGTGTTCTCATTGTTCTGCACTCCTTATCTCCTGTGTGTTCCTTCGCATTCTCGTTCCATGCTCCCTTGTGTGTGTGCTCTCTCCCTCTTGTGTTTTCATTCTCCTGTGCTGCCCCACACATGGTCTCTCCTCATCACTATCTCACATTGTCTTGCACATGAACTCAGCTCGCCCTCATGCATGCATACTCTCCTCACTGCGCTCTTGTACTATTGCAGGCGCTCTCCCTCTGGCATGTGTTTTCTCTATCTTAAGTGCATTCTCTTGCATGCGATTTCTGCTCATTGCTTTCACTATTCCTCTTGCATGCCTTCTCATGCATGCAGTCTCTCCCTCCCTCACATTTTTTGTGTGGTTTCTCACCTTCTCTTTCTCTCTCGTGCTCTCTCTCTCTCTCTCTCTCTCCCCTCTTCTCCCCCTTTCCCCCTATCGTGCCTTCACCCCCACTCCCTGTCACCCATCTTATGTCCTTCTCTGTTGCTCTCTCCCTATCTCATGCGTTCTATCACTCTCACCATGTTGCATATCCTCATTCTCTCTTCCCCTATCATGCACCCTTGCTCTGTTGTCCCCTCTGTCATGCACCCTTACTTTGTCTCCCTCTGTCACGCTTCTGCCCTCTTTCCCTCTGTTGTTCTCTGTCAGGTCATTTTTCTTCCTCTGTTGTGCTCTGTGTGCCACTCCCCCTGCCACTCATCCTCCCCCTCCCCGTCACGCTTCTCTCTCCCCCTCACGCTACCACCCTCAAGCATCCTCCTCCCCTTCCTCTATCATCTGTCCTTCTTCTGTTGCATCCTTCTTTTCACCCTGTATGCCATTTCATGGTTGACTTTTACAGCCTAGTTAGTGCTTTGTGTGATTACTTGTTACATAGGGTGTGACTGCAAGGGAGGCAAGAGAGGGTTGGATAGTGGTGAAGAGAGACCCTCAGAGTTCATGAGGGGTTAAACAGGATGGATTTAGTAAAGGACTTACACTCCAAGCTGCACAGGGAGACTCAGGAACTGCACAGAGGGATCACTGATGGGAGGCTGCTGGGCGCACAGGTCAGGCAGAACTCACTGTGTGTTAAGGGCTCCTTAAATCTACTAGAGCTATGTCCTCATCTCAGCTGTGCTAACCTTGAGTAGCTGCTGCCTGGGAAGCAACTAGGCATTGTTGACAAAACAGAATAGGCCTGCCTGGCCCTGATGGGAATTTGGTCAGTGTGTAGTTTCACATGCTGGAGTTGCTACCACATACTCTGCCAGTCACTGACTCCTTGACAGATCTTCTGCAGGTGTTCTCACTACAGTGGGTTTCCAAAGGTTTCTGATCTCTTATTTTTTTCTCAGCACATTTCTACCAAACTCATATTAATGAATTTGAAAAAATCTTCTAGCACTTATTCTCTGAGAACTATTTTTTTTTCCAGGCGGTTCTTCAGTAATATATCCTACTGAATAATCACTTTGTGGATCTTTTTACCGAATCTTCCAGTAATACAGTGGTTTTTTTGTGTGTTTTTTATTATTATTTTTTTTGTTGTTACCAGATTTTTTTTTCTCTCTCTCTGTAGCCTTGTTGTTATATTATTTAGGCTTAGAGATGTGCAGTGTACCTAAGAATTTGTGCAAAGTGTCTTGGAGGTTGTAAAAATCCTCATGTCTTTCACTCAGTCTGTTCACGTCCATTATCTTTTACAGAGTGGTCAAACTCCAGTTATTATAAAATGTATCCTAGCATAATAGATAGTACCATTCAGCATTAGCTATCATTTGTTCTCATTTAGTATGTTCTTCTTCCTTTCACATGGAGCAGAACTGTATGTAGTATGTCTAAAAGTGATGTTATTTGCTTTTATCTTGAATCACAATGTTAGCCAGAGTTTTTGTTCAGGGTCTTAATCATCTGGGACATGACCCTTTGGATATATCTCAGGTGTTGAGAAAGTCACATGGAGAAATTGAGAGATACTTATTTATATGTTCAAATGTCAAAACTATGATGCAAAACTAGCAGTACAAAATTTCCAAAGTCTTCTGTTGAGTCATATCAATGAAAGCAATAGTTTTTCCTCTGAAACCAAACATATTCTCATATGGTATTGTCCACCTGAACTGTTATTGCTGTATAGTGAGTATATTCACTAGTTGTGTTCCAAATTTTTAATTTGTAGTAGTCTTTGATTTGCTTTAATGTCTTGTTGGGATTCTATGCTATAAGTCAGCCAGGAATCTCTTATGGGGGTTTATATCTTTTAATCTTTAGTTCATCATGTTCCATTAATCAGCCTATCATATATACTTAATGAAAAACATTTTCTTTCTTTCTGCAAACATGATATCTCCATGACATAACATGCAGGTGCAAAATGTAATTTGAAAAACAAACAAACAAACAAACAAAAAAGCCCAAATAACAAAAAAACAGCAACAAAGCATATGGGACTTTTTGTTTCCCAATTTCAGACTGAAATTTTTCAGATATACCAATATGCTTTTCTAGGAGACTGTTTTTTGTCCCTGTGATTAGTATAGGAGCAGTATTTTTATTTAGAATGGTTGCCGATCTCTTCATGTGCTTGTTCTGGCTGGCTGTAATACTGTTTTTTTCTCATGTTATCTTTTTGTTCACTTATTTCTGATGTTTGAAACCATTTTGTTCGAGAACATTGTTTGCTAAATTTGTTGAGAAATGGAAAACATTTTTCTGCCTCTTTCATAACTAGAACTCGTCTTTCTGGTAGTGCTTATGAATATTTTACTCCTGTATTAGTTTTGGGATTTTATGTACAACTCGGACATAGCCAGTGTAGCCCTTGTACAAATGGCACTTCCAGAGAATTACTTGCTATGCATATCATATCACTTGTGTTCGACATTTTCACTTTTTCTTCTAGTTTCTTCAATGCTTAATGCAGAACAAATCTTGTCTTGGGAATTTGTTCTCCCCTTATATATATATTTTTTTTTATGACTTGGAATGTATTTGGAAACAAATTCACTCCTGTTCATTAGTGCTGTTCTTTCGTATCCTTCAGTGCTTTTCCATAATATGCTTCCCCTTAGCCCTATAAATATGTGCTGCTCTTGCCATGTCCATTTCTTGTGGTAAACCAACCTTGATTTGATTACTAGCTCTATGGAGCTTATTCCTGCGTGGAGGCAAGTTTCATATAAAGAAAATGGGACCCTCCTCAAATTAAGCAGGGGAGAGTTTGTGTGTGTGGGGGAGGGGGGGAGGGTTCTTTTTTTTTTAGGACCTTAGTTAACATTTTATAGTCTCCTTCTGGTTTCTTTAGTAATGACTCTGGATGTGTTGCATGGAAAAACATAGAGGATTTCACCCTTGTTATGCTCCCAAGGAAATTTTGAAATGCTCTAGTCAAGTAGCTTGGTTTTCATCCAAGATTGTGTTTTCCCCTTATACCATGCAATAGGGGCATGCGAAGAGACTGATTTTTATTTTCTGGCATCAGTCACTTTACAAGTATCTGCAATTATCAGAAAGCAGAACTTTGGTCCTAAGTAGGTGGCTGTACCTGCAGACTCCAAACTGTTTCAACAGGGAGATGCACATAGTTGTTCTCTTTGGGATCAGCCTGACACTGAAGGAATCCATAGGAATTTTACTGATGAATTTAGTAGGAAAATGATGGGGGCCCCATTTTGTTGCTTTTGTGAGCTGATGACCTGTATTTCACTCATCCAGGTGAACATGCCTACAAATGTTCCTCCTGC
>VZSV01000560.1:17013-33450 GCA_013398735.1 Nothocercus julius
TATTAAAATAAAATAAAATAAAATAAAATAAAATAAAATAAAATAAAATAAAATAAAATAAAATAAAACAAACAGACAGCTTGATTGAAAAGCAGCTTCCTTTGGTCATTAAGGAAAACCTGAAGTTGCATGGGGGAAAAAAAGTGTGTTCTAGTACTTGATCTGCAGTAGAAAGTCACTAGTTTGTCACCAACTTCAATAGTTGGCCTTTGGAATAAGTCAGGTTGGCTTTACTTTTCAGCAAAGATTTACAACATAGGAAATGGTCAGTGGCAGGGCTCCCATTAAAAGTCAGTAGGAAAGGGAGCATCTAATTCCATTTGTGCTTCTGAAAAACATCCCTTTATCTTGTTAGCAGAGCACTTTAGCCATATGATTGAGCGTAAAATGCAGACCTGTTATAATAGTAAAAATAATTATTCTCTTGCTCCTGTTACAGAGCTCATTAGAAAGTACCTCCAAATATTGTCTTCATCTGCTGGAAAGTAGCTCTCAGAATTGTTTCCTTCCCCTGCTTTCTTTGAAAGCTCTTGTGCCTTGTGTAAGAGGAACAGGCAGAAAAAATCTGGGAGGTAGGGGGAGGAAGGGGATTTCTGTGTGTAGTCAGTAGAAAAAATGCAAATGTGTAGGAGAGATGTAGTATGATACCTTGACAAGCTTTCAGATATGTTCAGTAGTAATTTATGCAACATACTTTGGGCTGCCAATTAAGGAAAGAATTGGTTCTTGGACATCTTGACTCCTGAATGAGTTGCCTTGACATTGGAGGAAAATGTAGTAGGACTTAAAAGATTCAGGTTTGTTTGTCGATGTTCCAGGAAATTGTAGGGGAGATTTTTTAGGAAGATGAAAATTGTTCAACGCTTTCCATCGGTTTGCGTTGCTTTTTGAAATATATTTGAAATATATTTCCTATCCCAGGGCAGTAGTGTAACTGTTCGTGTTAATCTGTAAAATGAGTTAGTGGAGAAAGCTTTGTTAGCAAGATATCATCCGAAGCTGCTGCTTTTTCTTGAGAAGACCTATTTGGATCTTCTGCGCGTTTTGTGATATTTTGCTATATAAAGAACTAGTTCTTTGTACCCTAACTTCTCTAGAGGTAAAATACCCAATTCTTAAAAACAAACAAACAAAAAAGAAAAGTGAAAGAAAATGTGAAAAAAGAAAAATGTGAAAGACTAGCTGATGGTAATCACTAGCATGACTTTTCACTGTTTTGAGTAGCATAAGGACACTGGCTGTCATTCTGAACAACAAACAAGTCCTATTGGAAACAATGTTTGCCATTGCAGTGAAAAGTTTTGTTCTTCCAGAAGTTTACAGGTATTTTTTTCTTCTGGGGGAAAAAAAAAAAGTTTTGTTTGTTTTCAGTTATGTGACTTGTTTGTTTGGGTTTACTTATTACTTTGATTTGTGCTGTATGCTGAAATGTGGCATAATGCTTTGGAGTTCTTACACAGTGAAAATGCAGCATAAATTGAAAGTTGTCAGATTGTTTGTTCTTTGTGGATTTTGTCTGTGCTCCCCCCCTGCCCAAGATCTGTTTTCTCATGTGTTTTCAATCTTCATTAGAACCCAAGCATATATATGAGATGATCTCCTCCTAGATGTGTTATATGCATTGTCATACTATAAAGTCGTATGTATCACAGAGCAGTACTGGAAACCCTTATCTGTGTAGGCTTAGCTCTGTTCCTGTTGACTGCAGTGCAAGGCAATGAAATCACCCTGTCTGCATTATCAAGTCATAAGAATATTAAAAGGCCCCCCCATTTCTGTCAATAAGGAAAGGTTGAAAGCAAGGTGGGCACATAAATATTATAGGACTGAACACTGGAAAACAGATGACCATGTGTTATCTGCAGTGTGAACACTAGCTGGGGAGAATACGCATGCTTGTTTGCATAATTACTGGTGTTATGTGCATTTGCTTGTATTTGAAGGCTATGGAGGTGGTAGACTGCCTTCCTTTCATAAACTGGAGAAATGCAGAAGTGAAACCTATTGTTATAAACTAAATGACTCAATAGATAAATAGCATTGCAGATATTTTTCTTTATAGCATTGCAGATATTTTTCTTTATCTCTTTAGAGATAAACTCTTCCCCAGTTTCTTTTGTCACATAGATGTGGATCTCTGTGACTCTGTAGTTGATGTTCTGGTATGGATTTACCAGAAAAGTATGATGTTTTCAATTTTATCTGCTTCTCTCTCCCTTTGGTCATTGAGCTATTTCTTTATTAGTACTTTGCAGATACAATATGCTTACTTTTCAGTTCATTCAAACCCACAAGTCTATTGCTTTACTTAAGCAATATTTTTCCCTCCATTTCCAAACCTGAATCTGCAAGCATTCACCTGGTGATGAAGCTGGGGAGCCTCGCAACATTCTCCTCTCTGTTTTGTTTGTGTATTTGTGTTTTGTTGTTGGTGGTTTGTTTTTCATTTCTAAAGCACATATAACTTCTGTAGCAGCAAGAAAAAGAAAGCATTTTACTCTCTTGAAAACAGATGGAAAAGTCTGTGTGCTGCATAGGCCTGTTTGCCTTTTGTTTCTCTTTACTAGTTGGTTGGAATGGATAGTACTCATTTCCCACAAATATGTGAGTTAAAGAATTCCTATATATACAGCCTCAGGGATTTGTACTTTGGAAGATGAAGTACCCATCAAAGCAGGAGGTGGCTTGTACAGTTTCTATCTTGACTTTTTTTTTTTTTTTTCATCATTTTTCTTTACCCAAAGGCTTAAGAATTGCCTTTTGTCATCTTTTTAGGAAAGTTACCCTGAAATTCATCTGCACTTTATTTGTCTGCTTTCATTGGTACCACTCATGGGCAGCTGTAGATTATATAGGGAACAGTAGATGAATTCCTAACTTCCACATTCAAAGCAATGTCCTGGGAGAGTTTCATGCCCCCCCCCAAAATCTTTTAGTTTATGAAAGTATTTTAGTTTTCAGTTTATGTGCTGAAACATCTCTAGACTGTGTGGAGGTTTTTTTGGGGACATCTGTTGGGTTGTATAAGTGGTATGTAGCTATGTATATATAAAATAGGTCTTTTTTGTCCGTGAAATTCAGAAGAGGGAAATATTGCATCCATTTACTTTTTATTTCTGTCTTTAATAGGTTACACTCGCATATCCTGTCCCAGATCTTCATCTGGTGTAAATTGATGCAAGACAGATGAGAAGATATGGTTTGATTTATGTATCAAACATTCAGCAAGAGCACACAGCAGCATGATTAATCTGCTTTACCATCACAAATTAAAAGCAGTATAAAAAGGAGTCTGGTTTCAAGACCCTTGAAACTTGTCACCCCATTTTCTCTCCCCAAATCATATTTAAAAGCCTAATTTCAACTGATCACCTTTTACATTGTAGAATACAAATTAGGTTAGATGAAGAAATGCTAATCCTCTTCCTTATCCCTTCAGAAGGCTGTCTGTGGGTTTCATTATTGAATCAAATTTCTGTTAAAGTTTATAAGAGCTGGAGCAGGTCTTGAACCTTTCTAAATTTTGTTGGCCCACCTGGAATAAAAACTTTCTTTCTCTACAGACTCTTCATATTCAGAACCTCCTGACGTTCAGCAACAGTTGAACCACTATCAGTCTGCAGCTCTCGCCAGGAACAATAACATCAGCCCAATCCCAATTTTCGGGAGTGTTGCAGGAGTGGAAAAAACAGAAGCTATCCTTAACTGTGAATTTTGTGAATTCTCCTCGGGTTACATACAAAGCATTCGGCGTCATTACCGTGACAAACATGGAGGGAAGAAACTCTTCAAGTGCAAAGATTGTTCCTTTTATACAGGCTTTAAGTAAGTATTGTGCTAAACAGATAAACTGAACTTGTAAGGGTTTTTTTTTTTTTTGTAGCACTTCTAAAATCCTAGGAGAAACATGATCAATGGTGACCTGCGGCCCTTTAATAAAGAGACTGAGACTTGGTGCAAAGCAAAGCAAAGCAAGCAAAGCAAGCAAGCAAGCAAGCAAGCTCCTTTATTCTCACATCCTCCTCTACTTATATTCCAGTGAAGATGCTTTAACAAGTACATGTTACAGCTTTGTTCTTGTTCCAACATTACGTCTTTCCCAATTAACTTGTTCTCGTTTGTCTTCTTTCTTCCGTACTCCGATAAGGATGTCCAGATAGTTCTGGCTGGTTGCCCTGTCCTTGCCGTCCATGAGTTATGGTCTGTTTACCTTAAGCAGTCCGTAATAATGATCTTTGGTCCCGTAGCAGGTCAGTGTAGTTATACAGAAAACACATACGTTTCCCACAGTGACCAGGGAAAGAAACATAGGAATTGCTATGACAGATCATAGCAGCATCCATGTAATCATTTTTCTTCACTCCTGCAACAGCCAGTACCATCTGCTGAAGAGAAAGGCAAAAGAAACCCTTGCAGTAGGTTGTTTTCACTACAGGAAATGGTACAGGTAGTGTTTTTTTCCCCTCACTGGAAAGGAGACTGGTCCTCACCATCAAGAGTGAGGGCTTTCCTCTCAAAAAATAATGCGTATATTTGGAGCAATTAGCTTGATGCATGGGGCAGTCAAATGTTCTAAGAGATAGTAGAGTTTATATTCCCTCTCTGAAGAAACCTCTCATGAAATTATCTCCTCCCCCAATTTACATTGCTGAAATTCAAAGCATAGTCCAAAGTGTCTGATAGCATATAGAAACATTTCAGCAAATCCACTTAAAAATTGCAAAATTTAAAGTCACAGCTGTCTGTGTGTGTTTAGCCATGTTCCCTAAGGAAAAAAGATTTATGCAATTGTGTGGTTTCTCAGTTTCCTTCTGATATTTTGAACCCTCAGTCATAACCCCCTTAGCTAATATTTGAGGTCTCAAAGCTATTATGTTCTTAGGAGATCTGTGAAAATAGGTAGTGTGGTTGGGTAAAGGAGAGAGGTTCTATTGAAGGGTTTTGTTCAGCCTTTCCTATTAGACATGAGAGACTCCATATGAGACCAGCCTCAAGATATAGAACTATAAGGGATCAGGCTTTGTTGGTTCAGCTTCTTGCTGGTTATATGGCATAACTTTCTGTTTATGCCTTAATTGCAGATTACTATTTGTCTTGAACATTTCCAACTGTTGCCAGGTCCAATGCATCTTTTCACATTTTCCTATTGCTCTTTTCTCCTACCAGGATAAAGCAAAATTACTTTAAATCAAGCTGTAATTAAATATGTTCATAGTTATATAAAAGAAGTTGTGTTCTTTATTGTGGTGTCTCAAACAGAAAGTTTGAGAGGGTTTAAGTCTTTCCTCTTAAAAAGTATAGGCTTCACATGTATTCTTTCTTAAAAAATAACAACAATTAAAAAAAAAAACAAAAAAAAACCACCTTCCAGTCACCATAGAGAATTAAACACATGAAAGCATCCCCTGAAGTTGATAAAAATGCACCTGTTGACTTCAAAGACCATTGGATCAGGCACAAAGCCAACTGTGCAAGTAAGCTGTTTTGTATTCAAGCTAACAGACTTGGAGAACTTCAAAGATAATTTAAATTTTGTAATTTAATGCAGCAAGCTGCTTAACTCTTGTAAGCTTTACCACTACCCCAGGAAAAGTCCCCAAGATTGCAAACACCTCTAATTTCTGTACTTGTGCTTGTGGTTTGATAGGTACATAGGTAATTTCCTCTACATGCATGTCTCTTGCATCTTTTAAGTATGCAGCTAATGGTACAGTGAGATTTGTTGTGCAAAAGTACTGTTCATTCGTGGTGTATTATCAGTCTTGCATTTTCAGATCCTCATAATTGAGGCTTTCAAACTTATCTACTCAGTGCCAAATTTGCTGTGAATGCAAGTCTATTTCATATCTCAAAACTGAATCTTTCAGCTGTTGTGGGACTGCTCCTACAGAGAGAGAGGTCGTTGAGGATGTTTGCCATCAGAAATAAGCCTTCGTTCACCCTCAGAAGTCCAGGACAGTTGAATGGATTTTATTCAACTTGCTAAAATGTACTCTATGTGTTGAAAACTTCTATGTACTCTCTCTTTGCCAAAGACAGACAAATAATAAGCACAAAAGATGGAAATACTTTTGCTTTCTTAACTATAGCAATGTGACTATAGAGGAACCACTGCAAAAGAATATCTTGTCAGAATGTGTGAGAGTTAATTAGGGATATAAGCCTGCAAACACCTATGCTCATGTAATATTCATGTGACTAGTCCTGCTGAAATGCCATATGGCTTTATGAAGATGAGGCTAGTGGTATCTGTACCATTTTACACAGCACTTTTGTAACAGAGCTGTGACACTTCAGCATTCCATGAACACCTCTCTTGACTACTTCCATGTCTCCCTCCTGTTTCATAGATCTGCTTTTACTATGCACATGGAAGCTGGGCATTCGGCAGTTCCTGAGGAAGGACCCAAAGACCTTCGCTGTCCTCTTTGCCTATATCACACCAAATACAAACGTAACATGATTGATCATATAGTTCTGCACAGAGGTAAAGATGTTCCTGTATGTAACTATATCTGATAAAGAGAAGATTTTGATGGGGTTTAATGTAAAAAAGAAAGGAGGTGCTATTATGTGAACAGGACTGGAGGATGTTGAACAAAGCCTGAGATAGCCTTTCTTACTTTTAGCTATTATATTGCTAAAACAAGGACATAGCCTCAAGCTGTGGTCTAAGCATATTTGTTTTCCAGGTAGAGAGAGCAGTACATTGTGTAAAATCAGAAGAGTGAAGGTTTTGATCCATTTTGTGTATTATCTTCTCTCCTAGGCAAAAATAAATAATTAAATAAATGAAACCAAGCAAATATACATAGAAATCTCTAACTCTTACATTATAGCTTTCAAAATGGTGGCATCCTGAGTCCCTGATTTGGCAGCATGTAGTTGAAATGAAGACTCTATTTGCCTCTTAGTGAATGGCTACAGAGGTTGACTGGGCTACAGCATTAGGTGCTAGAGGGTTGGATGATTTGAGAGAAAAGTCCAGGCAATGAGTATGCTTCCCATTAATGGTTATGGCCACCAGAATATTGTTAGTCTGCCTCTGAGAGCCTTCTGTCATGTTTTGCATAATCTGCTCAGTTAGTTCCTCATCATCATAAGTGATTTAAAAAGTCTAGGTTGGATGGGACCTCTGGAGATCATCTGGTCCAACCATCTGTTGAAAGCAGGACCTTAGATTAGGTTATCCAGGGACCTGCTAAGCCTAGTCTTTGAATATTTCCTGCAAGGAAGATTCTACCACTTCTCTGGGCAACCTATGCCAATATTTAATTGTTCTGACACCAAAGATTTTTTTTTTTCCCTCTTCCAGACAGAATTTCCCTTGAAGCAACTTGTGTCTGTTGCCTCTTGTCCTGTCACCATGCAGCCTTGTGAAGAGTACCTCCATCTTCTCTGTAACTACCTTTTAGATATTGGAAGAGTGTGATTAGATCCCCACTAAATCTTGTCTTCTCTAGGCTGAACAAACCCAATTCCTTCAACCTTCCTTTATGTGTCAAGGTCTCCAACCCTCTAATCATCTTGGTGGCTCTCTGTTGGACCCTCTCCATTTTTTTCAATCTTTCTCTTGAACTGGGGGGGCCAAAACTGGACACAGTATTCCAAGTGTGGCATAACAAGTGCCATATAACAATCACATGCATTGTTCTGCTGAGTATGCTCTTGCTGATGCTGTCCAGGACATGGTTTGCCTTCATTGCTACCAGGGCGCGCTGCTGTCTCATGTTCAGCTTGCTGCTCACCAGGACCCCCAGGTCCTTTTTAGCAGTGCACCACCCAAGCCAGTTAGACCCCAGCCTGTACTGCTGCTTGGGATTATTCTGTCCCAGGTGTGGGACTTGCCGTTTATCTTCGTTAAACTTCATGGTTAAGGGATTGGAGCATCTCTCATATGAGGTAAGGCTGAGAGAGTTGGGCCTGTTCAGCCTGGAGAAGACTGAGGGGGGAATCTTATCAGATACAAATATTTTAAGGGAAGGTGTAAAGAGGATGGGGCCAGACGGTTTTCATTGGTGGCCAGTGATAGGATGAGAGGTAGCAGGCACAAACTGAAACACAGGAAGTTCTGTCTGACCATAATCAAAAACTTCTTGACTGTGAGGGTGACTGAACACTGGAAGAGGTTGCCCAGAGAAGTTGTGGAGTCTCCATCCTTGGAGACAGTCAAAACCTGATTGAATAGGGTCCTGGGCAACCTGCTCTAAGTGACCCTGCTTGAGCAGAGGAGTTGGACCAGATGATCTCCAGAGGTCCTTTTCAACCTCAACCATTCTGTGATTCTGAATTAAAAAAGGCTATAACATGTTAAAGTGCTTATGTTTTGAACAAAATATATTTGCCTGCTTTGTCTTAACATACTATAAGTATCTAGTGTAGGAAGGGGTTTTCCATTTAATCACAGATATGTATTAGAATTCGCCCAAATGTTTCAGTCAAAGCAGGGACTGAATTTCTTCAGAGATTATGCTTTTGGGGTGCCTTTTTTCCCCTTTATCACTTTTGATAAACTGTTTTACAGTGTGTCATCTTTTTATGATGTATATATGGCAGTCTTTTTGTAGGCACTGCTGAACTTGGAAGAAGATTGTGCACAGAAGCAGAAGTTAAATTTTGCAGTTTGTAGATAAGGCTTACAGTTTGTTTTAATTTTGTTAGTTGCTGAGATACGATAAGTGTGTCCAAAGTTCTCTATATTTGGCAAATTTATAGGGATGAGAAACAACTATTAGTATGATCATAGATCAGAGCATCACCTTGCAAAATATGAGGTTCTGGATTCAAATCACTCTGCAACTTCCAAGTTCATTGCTTGAAGTAAACTCAGTAACACGAGTGCACACACGTATAAGTTTTAAGTTGTTATTGTCAGTGAGTAGCAAGGGTCAGCTGTTTCCTAAGGGGTAGGAGCAGAGGGGGGATAGCATGACCAGCAGCCAGGGCCTGGTCTCACAGTACCTAAGCAAGGCAAATCCAGAGCTCATAGCCAGGTTCAGCTAAGAGTCTAGATCATCAGGCAAGTTTATGGTAATAAGGCAGGTTCAAACTAGAAAGTAAGCCCATGGGTTGGGATCAACAGGGTCTATAGCCAAGAACAGGCTGGAGCTGAGCAAGAGAGCACTGTTTTTCTAACATAGCTCAGAAAGTGAAGGCCTAGGGTTGAGCTTAAATGGAGCTCCTGGGTTCATGGGTGGGTGGAGGCTTCAGGTGAAGTTGGTCAGAGCTGTTAAGGCCTATTAGTGACTTCAGGCCCTGACAGACAACTTATGAAAGTGAAATGCTTCAGGCTAAAATTGCTATTTATTTATTTATTTTTAATGATATTGTTGTGTTGTACATGTATTTTAGTGTTTTTTAATATATGCTATAGGGTAGAAGAAAAATTATTTTTCAAATGCTTTAAATAGTGTTTCTCTTTTAAAAACTTTTTATTAGGACTTTTTTTCACTTTTAAAAACAAGCTACCTTATTTCAGGGAATCCAACTGTACAGAGCTGTAAAAGCCCTTTAAAATAGTCACCTTAGGCTTCCAGAATCACAGATTTAAATCCTGTTACCTCTTAGCACGTACTCCTCTGCCCAATTTTTCCCTTTCACTCTGAATGGACACAATTTAGCATTTTTTATAACAGCTATAAATGTACCACAGCTTTTCAGGATCTCACTCAGATATAGATTTGGAGGAAACTTCCCCTTTTTTAAGGGGACCAAGAGAAAGTTCTGAGATAGGATAACTTCCATGCTCCAAAAAAAAGGAGGGAGGACAGGGAGAAGAAGAAACTGAGGGATGGGGGGAGGGGAGGGGGGGGTTATGCATTGAACAAAGACCCATGCATAGATGAATTCAAAGATGAATTCTGTAGCTCTTGCCTCCCTATAGAAAGTTTAAGGGACTTTGCATTCCTATAACTGTCCTTGGACATGACATTACTCTCTTTACCAAAGAAAAGAGCCCACTGGCTCAGATTCATACCTTTGTGAGATGCGTCAATGCACAGAAGTCCCCTACCCTTCATGTTTACCCTCTAAGAATCAGGCCTGGGATTTTTTGTTTGTTTGTTTGTTTTAAGATTTCATTAATGATGACCTGCATGAGGAAGATCAAACTCTTCCTTTAATCCACAGTCCATAAGGGATATTACTAAATTTCAGTGTTCTGAAAAGGCCAGTTGAGTAATAAAAGCTGTAGTGATAACCTTCTGATAACCCTCTGGTGAAAGGTCAAATTTCGGATTTCCCCTGCATGCACAGCTCACCACAGTGGATAAGTGTTATACATATCAGGATTCTGGCTCTGTAGAAAGACTGAAATTAATTGTCCTGCCCCATTAAGTGGGTGTTTTGCACGAGATGAAGGAAGTAGAGAGTTTCATAACTCAGAGCGATCCTTTTCAGTACATGTTTGTAGCATAATTTGATTTGTGGGATGCATGAAATATATGTGTGAATTTTAAATCTTAACTCTTAAAAAGCTGAGGGTGTATTGAAAGTTTCTGCCCCTGGCTGAACTCTGCACAACCACCTTTAGGAGAAGAAAGGTTGTGCCCTACACAACCTCTCATTCCCCCAATGAATAGCTTTAAACGTGATGATGAGGATACCAGCTCTGATTGTCGGGAGCTGGGAGGGTGAGTTATTGGGAATCTCCCTACATACTCCTTGTTTACAGTTCAAGCGCCTGTTACTGGCTGCTGTCAGGTATTGTACCAGAATGGACTTCTGGTCCGAGTGATTTACTGCTGCTTTTATATTCTTAGGCTCTGCTACTCTAACTCACAAATGAATTCTTATCTGCCCTAAATCTCTTCTTCCCATCCTGTTCACCTAATGAGTGGTTACATTTATAAGGACACCTACATTTGTAGCTTTGTTGCATTAACCCTATTTGTATAGAAAGGGAATTTACTTGTGTTTCTTCATTGGTCCAGTTTTAGCGTGTGGTCCTTTGTAGAAGGATTGCATACACAAATAACAGATTGTGTTTCTTGCATAGGTGGTATGTTCCAAGCTGTTGACACATTGCCTGATGTTTTTTATTTCTTAAAACTTAATAAATGTTCCCCTCTCCCTACAGAAGAGCGAGTTGTTCCCATTGAAGTCTGCCATTCCAAACTGTCAAAATACTTGCATGGAGTTATTTTCCGCTGTGATAAGTGTACCTTTACCTGCTCCAGTGATGAGAGCTTGCAGCAGCACATAGAGAAGCACAGTGAACTGAAACCTTACAAATGCCAACTCTGCTACTATGAGACCAAACACACAGAGGAGCTGGATGCTCATCTTCAAGATGAGCACAAGGTAACATCCAAAGGGATTTAATTTGGAGCAATCTAGTTCTTGCAATTGCTATATCTAGTTTACTTGCATGTCAGCTCTGATTAGCCAACTTGATTTTTTTGTTTTCTTCCAAAATTTGGAAAAGGCTCCTGTGCTGGACTTTAATTAATCTGAGGTTCTATATTTTTCAGAAATTCAAGATTGTGAGTTTCTAAAGCTGTTCATATTGACCAGATTTTGCTGGCTGTTCAATGTAGAGTACAATTATCTGAAAAAGGCTTTTGTAGATATTGTGGGGTTTTTCTAAGCTATGAAACAACATTAAGGCTTTGTGATTCATCCTCTCTAAAACGTAGGAGATTTAAAAGCATAAGATTGCTCTGGCAACTTGGGCAAAGTGACATACTATGCATATTTTAATAACAGAGTAATATATTCCAGTTTACATTTAAAAAGGGAAAGATTGGAGCTTGTTATACTTACTGCTTAATTTAAGACTTCTTTGGTGTTCATGTGGAACTTCCTGAGTGCAGACCTGATTTATACTTGGAGAAGTCACTAGGAAAACTTTACACAGACTTCTGTCAGCTTTGGTTTCTATAGTTCTCAGTTGTGTTGCTGTGAGAGAAGCAAAACTCCAGAACTGAGGTGTGTTTACAGAGTATATTTTTTGTCACAGTTTGTGGGGAGAGAGCTGTTGGATTCCAGCTATCATGAGATGAGCTGCCCACTCCTCACTAAAAACTCGTTCCCACTTTGTTGACTGAACAATGCTTCCCCACCCCCAAGAAATAATATTGACAAAATGAGTGTCAAAAGTACCAGCAACTTTTTTTTGCTCTTTAAAAAGTATTTGACTGTGTTTTAAAATTGAACACTATGAACTTATGTTGGTTTGTTATGCTTGTCTCCCTTCTTCATTGCTCCTTATCTTTCTACAGTTTAGCCAATACTTAAGATGTTCCACTTCTCCCAGTGACCACACAGATTCTTGGGAGATCCAAGAAACACTATTCCCCATCCCTTTGAGTGCATCAGACTGAGAATATTTTTCCCTCTATTTGGTCTCCCTTCCCTCCAATAATAACCTTCAGTGATTGCTCACAGTAGTAAGGGTTGTTTTCCCCCTTATCGTTCTTTCATCTTTTATAAATGTTATCTGGCCAACTTGTGCCTAGTCTCTGAGCTCAGGTACACAGTTGACTTATTGTAGCTTAAAGAGTTCCTGTGCATGACCTGAGTCACAGTAACTGCCTTGCATGTGGCCTTCTTTGTTTAAATCTAATGGGTAACTTGTTAAGTCACAGCACCTCAACACAGCTCTGTTCTGAGCAGTTCTAAGAACCTGATAGTAACACATTGCTGCATTTCAGGTAGCTTCCTATTTGCTGATATGCTACTGTCTTAAGTTATATGCTCTTTAAGTGTTTCCATACATCTTCTACTGAGGGTTGATATTTCATTCAGCATCTTGCAGAAAGTGCTGCATTCCACTCATTCTTCCTTCCCCATCCTCTCTGTTTCAGTGATCCAATGCCTTGCTGCTAGAAGGCTCTCCTTTTCCATGGTGAATCCAAAATCCTGGTCCAGCAGTGATCAGTGGGCTCAGAGGGCCCTGATGTTAGCCCTAGTGTCCTGGTCACGTTTCACATGCTCTGCCTCTGCTATTTCTGTTAGATATGGTGGCCTTGCCTGTCCTAAGCTGCTATTCACATAATGTTGCTGAGAGCTGTTAAATAGCTGATGCATTTTACCCAAGGTTTAGCCAACTTCTGGGTGAAGTATTCCCATTATAGTCTGTAAATCATTTTGCAAAGCACTCTGCAGCCCTTTGTAATGAAAATTAATCTGTTATTAATCAGTGAAAGTGTATGTGGCACACAGCAGTCATGTGCTTAGTAAAGGACCCATCCCTTTATGCATGAAGCTGAATAACCCATTCACAGAGGATTCTTCTGCAGTGATGGGTGTGCAAGTAGTGATGTTTGATCCATCACAGTGGATCTTCAAAATGAGGGAGCCTTCTTGAATAACAGGATCATTTTGAGAAGCAGAATGGAGAAATACAGTATAAAACAGGAAAGAAGAATCATTAGCAATGAATATAATTCTGTTTGAAGAGAAATGTATGTTAAATTGACTAGATGCCTGATAAGTTTTTCCCATTTCAGCCTGTAGCTATAGAAATAAGTTTTGGGGAATTGTTAGATTTTGTTTTGCACACGTGGTTGATGTTTTTGTTGGTGTGTTGTTTTTTTCAATAGTTGGTGATGGTGTTAGTTGTTGATAAAACTGTTTCTTTCTAAGGTGAGTCGTAATTTTGAGCTGGTTGGACGGGTTAATTTGGATCAGCTGGAACAAATGAAGGGAAAAACAGAGAGCTCCAGCAGTGATGAGGAAGAAAAAGAGTTAAGCCTCAAGAATGAAGAGAGAGGTCAGTATAGCTGTTTTTTCTTTGATAGTGGATACTGTAATGGACCCTGCAAGTTCATCAAGCAAGGTCAGCTGTTGACTCTACAGCAGATTCCTTTAGAGGCATGGAGGAATGTCAGTAAGGGCAAGAGCTTTTGTCAAGACACTTCCTGGGAGAATCTTGTTTCTAATATTTATGAGTTTTTGGGCTATTACTATTAACTGTTTGCCTAGTGCTTTCAAAGCATTCCTTCCTTCTCCTTTGTTGAGAGTTGGTTCTTTTGCAGTCACTTTGGTTGGCAAAATTGAAGCCAGGGAAGTTCCATTTCATAACTTCAAATCACTGTTAAATTGTGCACTTTAAGTATGTGCCTAAATCCATATCTATGAATAATATCACTGACTTTAGTTCATGTGCTTGCTTAGACTCATTGTTCAGGTAGTTGAGTAGGGAAAAAGAAAGGTAGTCTTTGGTGAATTGGACTGTGGGCTTTTTTCATGTGTGTGTGCTCCTGTGTTTTTTTTTTTTTTTTTTTTTTTTTAGTTATATCTTGCACCTTATGGTGGTAGTCTACTGACGCAGGTGCTAAAGACACGACTGTGGCTGGATGCAGAGTCAGATGTTAACACAATCTTCNGCAAATATCTGTTCCTGAGAGTGAAATACTCCATACATTCTCACAGCCTACTCTATGGTGCATAAATTCATCAATCAAATGCAATGTCTGTAAATCTTGTTCACTACTAGAAGGAGCTTGATTTGAACTAGTAAATGCAGTGAACCTTGTCATATCTAATCATCAGGTTCCAGGGGTCACCCAACCTCTTGAAGCTGGCTGCAGGTTGCCTTGTTTCTATGTACTTTTAACTGTATTTAACTGTTTAAATGGGTGGTCTGTAAATCATGTTTATTTCCCAAATTGTGTTTCACTGCTATTCTTTCCTGGCTTACATTTAAAGTGACTGTTGTTAATTATTCTCCTTTTCAAATAATATTTTAAAAATAGTTTAAAAAACTAGATTGAGTATAAAATATGGAAAGTGCTTATGCTATCTACCTTTATAAAAGTTCAAGTTGTATCAAGTTGTATTGGCTTTTTTTTTTTTTTTTTTTTTTTAAGTTATATCTTGCACCTTATGGTGGTAGTCTACTGACGCAGGTGCTAAAGACACGACTGTGGCTGGATGCAGAGTCAGATGTTAACACAATCTTCTAGTTGATTTTCAGAAGCTGCTTCCAGTTCAGAAACTAGCATAGGACTATACCCATGCTGTTAAATATTGCCTGTCACAGTGGCTAATGCTGTCACAGCTTTCAAACTGTACCAATTTGTAATGTCCTATACCACTTGGATGCTTTTAGTCTTCATGGTGTTACCAGGAGGTGAGATTTACCTAGAGTGTATCTGTCATCTCTGAGTATCTGGGAGGAAATGCAGCCTTGACCCTCTGAAGTCCATGACTTCAGCAGAGTCAGGATTTCTTCCTGTGAGTCAAACTGTAGCCTAGATTCATAGCTTGAGACTGATGCCTGATATACTTCAGGTGCATTCTTGCAAAGAATGGATTGTTGGGATGCTGGACCAAAGAATCATTATTCCTTCTTGGAGAAGGAGTTGGGCTTGCCTTTTTAGGAGAGCTGAACTGCTATGTCAGGTGTGGATGGAAAGGAATGGTTGGTTGCTGGTAAAGGACAGCTGAAAATATATGGATCTGGAAGGAAGAAGATGAGGGTGGAAAAAGATCAAGTTATTTGTCTGAGATACTCCAGGGAAAGAGCAGCTGTTCTTGATAGAAGTTGCATCCCTGAAGGACTGCCTGTCTTTGCTGACCTTTATATCTTGCTCTTAAAATAAATGTGACTCTTTTTCTGTTTTGTTGTTGTTTTTCTGCAGCTAATAAAAAAATTAGTATGCACGTGTATAATGCAGGAAAATCAAAGGCAGATCAGGTGTCTCTGCAATGTGTTACCCCCTCTTTTGTAGGTCCCAGGTTAAGTGCAGGGCCTGATTACTCTTCCAGGGAGGCAATCTGAATTTGCAGTCCTAGAAACTGTAGGAGGGGAATATAATGTATTCTAAAGGGATAACAGTTTTGTCAGATTAGTCAATGTTAATGGGAGTTACAAGTATAAGTCCTCTCTACTCATTTGAACAAAATAGGCTCTATTGTGTGTATCTCTTCTCTGCGTAGTCCCAGAATAAATTTCCTTTTATCTACTGTACTCTAGATCAACTCTTCTGTACAAGAGCAACTGTTGCCTCCAAAACTTCTACCCTCCATAGTTGTTGGGCTAGTCATGGTAGAGGAACAATGTGTTTCAGTGGTACTTCTAGATTCATACCATCTATATGTTATTAACTGTGGAGGTGTCAAATCTGGATGTAAACAGAGCCATTGTTCATATCAGGAGGGAGCCTTGAGTTGTTGCTATTTAACCGCATGGTAAACTACTGATGCTAAGAAATATGAAATGAGTTGTTTCAAAAAAGGCAAGAGGGAGGACCCAGGCAACTACAGGCCAGTGAGCCTCACTTCCATCCCCGGAAAAGTGATGGAACAGCTCATCCTGGCAGTTGTCTCCAGGCACATGGAGGACAAGAAGGTGCTCAGGAGTAGTCAGCATGGATTCACCAAGGGGAAATCCTGCTTGACTAACCTGATCGCCTTCTATGACGGAATGACCGGCAGGATAGATGAGGGGAGAGCGGTGGATGTCATCTACCTCGACTTCAGCAAGGCTTT
>VZSV01000560.1:49051-60315 GCA_013398735.1 Nothocercus julius
AAAAAAAAAAACACCTAAGAGCAAATACATTAAAACCAAACATGCAATATTTGTTTTTAAAAAATTCTTTACTGCAAAATAACATTGAAGTAAATGATAGCTATAATTTTTCCTCAAAATAATAGATGCAAAGAAGAAAATAAGCTTGTCTGTATGCATGGATTACATTTTTAATGGATTTTCATTTGAAGGAATTTGGTTTAACTCTGTATTAAATATGAAATAATGTGATTCTTGCAGTAATTTATTTGAAGCAGCAAAATTACCACCTATATTTTGGCATTTACACTTGCTCAGATCTTTTAAATTTCATAAAGCCATTATCCAGTGTTGCCATTAAATACATATTGTAGACTCTGATATCAATGTTAAGTTCCCCCCCCCCCCAAAAAATCACCCCTCTTCCAGAAAACCCCAAACCAACCATGAAGCAGGGCTTTAAACTAATTTTCTGAAAGTAGTACAGCTAGAGTAAAAAACCTAGAAAACAGTTAACCTATAATTCACAGTAGAAACTAAATATCTACAGAAGCTGGTTTTTGATTGTATACTATTTTAAACTGTGTGATTTTCCACATTTGCCAATTTAAAACAGCCAAGCTTGTATTCTTTCCTTGCTCCATTTCCTATCCCCCCCGCCCCCCATACTGCGAATGGGAGCAGACAATCCAGCAAATGTTATTGTAATGCACTGGCATGAAATATGAGATTAAAGTCTCTGCTTTTCAATCTTCATCAAAGTTCTGTTGTAGAAGCAAGTTGGCAGCCAAGTTTTCATTCTTCTCGCAAGCAAAATATGCTTGTATCACAAGTCCTTCAGGAAACCCTAATGCCTTTAACTGAAGAAGAGGAACACATTTAGAAAACACAGCTCATATATTAGGATTCCTCGTGTGTTTAATAGCCCCAGATTCCTATTGAGCTAATCAGTGTTTATTTCCACAAACTAAAAAAGGCTTAATTTAGTCTTTAGCAAATAAAGAAGAAAAAGAAGTAGCCTAGTAACCACAATTAAGTTCTCACTTGAAAAACATGACTTGAATTGCTTTCCACAGTAAGTTACTAAAACAGAGACCTGGGTCACAGCAACATTACAAAATAAACACATTGCACTGCTGCAGACAAAATTAACCTGAAACAAAGCACATTTTAAACTGTGAATACAACAGTTCAGTATCTTTAACAAAAGGAGCCTGGAGCAGCAACTCCCAATCTGTAATTTGCAGACAACTGGTAGGTAGCCCAGATCATCATAGTAAGCCATACTTTAACTGTTCCAATGAACATTTTCAGAAGTTTGATAACAAAGGGGAAGCCGTAAGAAATAAGTTGATAATAGTCCATTGTTCAGAAGTGTGGGAACTAATATCTTCTGACATTATGACAATGAGGAAATCAGAATATAAGACAAGGGCTTGTTACTGTGCCAAGAACCATTTCACTTAGATGCTCTATAAACCCATCTTTGTTTTAGCCAAGTGCAAGTCAGTAAAGTGTCTTTTTTTCCTGTGAATAATTTCTTAAAAAAAACTGTAAAGTACTAAGTATATATCAGATCAACTCTGAGAAACTAGGTCCTTATCAATCATTATGAGATTTAGTCTTACATTTTGAAACAGCACATGAATATCAATATTAGCATCATGTAGGACACTCAAGTTATGAGATAAACCTTTGAGGAAGGGGGGAGCATATTGCAATCCTTGTGCTGTTTTAGAACAGATGAGGACTACAGCAGCTGTCAAACATAGGGTAAACCTAAAAATTATCAAGAAGCTATCTAAATATAGCTTTATACACAGCACATCTTAATCATGCACAAACCTTGGAATCAAGACCCTAGGGAAGCAGCCATTTAACATTTCAAAGGAGAAAGGCTCACCCTTTCTATAGCTTCTTTTTCCTGAGGTGTTACTTGAATATAGTTCATGTGACCACTTCCAGCTTCTGCTATTCCTTCAGTACCAGCACTGCTGCTACCACTTCCTCCTCCACCTTGACTGGACTCTTGAACTGGCTCATTCAACATATGAATAAAATGCTCCTGGTGTTGGCTGATTTGCTGCAATACATGGGTGAATATAAAGAAGCAACACACTGAAATAATGTTTACTTCTGCCAATAGGCAACTAACAGTTGTAATTTTTGGTGAACTGAATAGTCAAGAGAACAAGCTAAAAGCATTCAGAGTGATTAAATCTAGCTAACCAGAAGAAATACAACTTTGTGGTTAAGACCAGTTGTAGTAACTCTTCCTCTTCTTGATACCCTCTACACCTACGATTAAGACATTGATTTTAAACGCAATAGAAATCTTGTCCTGGAGAGGAAAACCCACCTGTAAGAGTTGAGGATTTTCCCGTCCTATCTGGTGTAGCAATGCTGGCAACAAAGAAGAATTTTGCTGAATAATTTGTCTCATCTGCTGAAACTGAGGCTGATTTCGTAAGAATTCAAGTGGATATCCTGAAAAGCAGAGATGTTTATTTTTGAGATGTTTATTTTTAAAAAGAAAGTTACTAAGACTTCTACGGAAATAAAGATCTACCATATAAATGTAGATAAAATACAACATTTTCAATGTCAAGTTAGAAAGCAAAGAAGGTATGTGATTTCTTTTGAAGAAGAGCTTACATTCTCATTTAAATTCATTGCAAACTTCCTTTCAAGCTAACTCAAGCTTTTCCAATCCTCAGTATCATAGCATCATTTGCAGACTAAAGGTTATGGAGCAAATCCTCTTAGAAGCCATTCCTAAACACACAAAGGACAAGAAGGTGATTGCAAACAGCCAATGATGTGGGTTAATCAAGGGCAAATCATGCCTGACCAACCTCATTACTTTTTATGATGCAGTGACTGGTTCTGTGGACAGGGGGAGGGCAGCAGATGTTGTATACCTTGACTTTAGCAAGGGCTTTGACACAGTCTTGCAATCACCAAATTAGTGGGATATGGGATGGACAAGTGAATGATAAGGTGGGTGGACAACTGGCAGGACTGCCAGACTCAAAGAGTTGTGATCAATGGTGCAAAGTCCAGCTGGGGGCAAGTAACTAGTGGCATCTCTCAGGGATCAATACTGGGATCAGTATTGTCAGGATGGACCCATTCCTGAGTTGGAAAGAGGTGATCCTTGACAATCAGCCATCTCTCCTGGACCTCTCCTCCCCAATACTCTCTCCCATGAGATTCTTCCAAATAGATCCCTGAACCCTGCCCTCCTGAAGTCCAGAGTTGTGATCATGTTCTTTGCTTTGCTCCCTCCTCTCAGGATCCTGAGCTCCACCATCTCATGGTCACTGCAACCAAGGCTACTCCCAACCTCCACATCCCCAACCAGCCCGCCCTTGTTTGTAAGAATTAGGTCCAGCAGAGTATCTCCCTCATCAGCTCCTCAATCATTTGTGTCAGGAACTTATCATCAAGGTACTCCAGAAACCACCTGGATTGCTTATGCCTTGCTGCATTGTTCCTCCAGCAGATATCAATGTGATTCACGTTCCCCATGTGTGATTGTAAAGCAAGACAGGGGGGGTCGGATACTGGCAGAGAAAGACACTCAAGGTTCATAAGGGGTTAAACAGGATAGATTAAATAAGGGACTTTTACACTCCAAACTACACAGGGAGCCCCAGGAACCGTGCGGAGGGGGTCACCAATGGGAGGTTGCTGGAGGTATGGGTTGGACACATGGGTTGGACGCCCAGGTTTTCCTAAGGTGTTCCTCATTGTTCCTGAGGGCCCCTTAAATCTACTAGAACTATTTCCTTAGCTCAGCTGTGCTAACCTGGAAAAATTACTCTTCAGGAAGCAGCTAAACATTTTTGACAAAAAGGAATATGCATGCCTGGCCCTGATGGAAATTTGTTCAGTGTATAGTTTTACAATCTGGGGCTGCTACCACATTCTCTGACAGTCACTGACTCCTCGCCAGATATTCTGTGGATGTTCTCACTATACCATACTACAGGTATGATATCATGCTGCACCTTTCCAGCAATCATAGAATAGTTTAGGTTGGAAAGCAACTCTAGATATTGTCTTGTCTATTCCTGTACTCAAGCAGGCTCACCTAGAGCAGGTTGCTAAATTACAGGTACTGTGCTGCTGCCACTTGTTGATACATAGCCCACACCAAGGTTCATCTCACTCACTTTTTGCTTTCAGTGTCCTGTCATGTCCATGGCTCATTATACTCAGTCACTCAACTCCTGATCAAGGTAAGGTTTTGATGCACCCCTAATAACCCACAAAACAAAACAAATAAAATACAGCAGTTAAGCTAAGAGCTACTTATAGTCACACGCACACACACACACACACACACACACAAAAGGATTGCGTTGTTTGCGCCAACAGGCAACCAGATTCAAAATGAGGCTCAAAAAAGAGCTGTGATCAATGATGCAAAGTCCATCTGGGGGGAAGTAACTAGTGGAGTAGTTACCAGGTATTTACCAGTAACCAGGGATCAATACTGGGATCAATACTTCTTAATGTCTTCATTATTGACCTGGATGACAGGACAGAGCGCGCTATCAGCAAGTTTGCAGATGACACCTATAGCAAGAACACCTGTGGAAGATCTGTTGAGGTGGCAGGTGACTGGCAGAGTACATGATAGCAGCCCTAGAGTGCATTCTCTACACATTGACTGACTTCCCATCAAGACTGGAAATCTATATCCCGTTTTGTCAACAACGTCTAGCTGCATCGCAGTCAGTAGCTACCCAAGGTTAGTACAGCTGAAGCAAGGAAATAGTTCTAGTAGATGTAAGGGGCCCTTAGGATGCAATGAATTGAGTCCCACCTGGGTGTCTGACCTGTGCATCCAGCAGCCTCCCATCAGTGATGCCTCCGTGTGGCTCCTGGAATTCCCTGCGTAGTTTGGAGTGTAGGTCCTTTATTAAATCTACCCTGTTTAACCCCTCACCTGCCTTGAGTGTCAATCTACGCTGGTATCCAACCTTCCCTTTCCCACCTTGTGGTCACAACACCAAATTGGGGGGGTGGCACACGAGGAAGGATGATCATTATGCTGAAAGGCAAGGCTGCCATTCAGAGGGAGCTGGACAGGCTGGAGAAATGGGCTAGCAGGAATCTCATCAAATTCAAGAATTGAAAGTGCAAGATCTTACATCGGGAATGAAATAACACCATGCAGTAAGACAGGCTGAGACCAAATAGTTAAAAAGAAGCTCTGCAAAAAAGGATCTGGAGGTCCTTGTGGATAAGCTGAACAGACGTCAGCAGTGTACCCTTGCAGCCAAGAAAGCCAACTGCATCCTAGGCTGTATTAACCAGAGTGTAACCATCAGGTACAGGGAAGTGATCCTTCCTTTCTATTCAGCACTTGTGAGACTGCATCTGGTGTACCGTGTCTAGTTTTGGGCTCCCCAGTACAAGAGGGATATTGACATACTGGAGTGATTCCAGCTACCAAGCTGGTCAGTGGCCTGGAGCACATCATATAAGAAGAGAATTTTTCACTCTGGAGAAGAGAAGGCTGAGGGGAGACTTTGTTGCTGTCTAGAACTAACTGATTGGAAGATACAGAGAAGATGGAGTGTGTCTAAAAAAAAAAAAAAATTCAGAAAAGAGAAAGCAAATCGGGCCTTTCTTAATGCCCTATATTGATCTAAATAGATTACTTTGATGTTCCCTATTTGTAGAATTCAGTGTTGATGTGAGATCATTAAATTATCTCTCAGTGTCACATTCTCAGCTGGGATGAAATAAAGGATTCATATCCCTTCAGTAAAAATGTGTTAGTTTGCATCAGTGGATGCTCTACCTCCTACAATATCATTTGTTGTCCTCATCTCTGGGTAATGTAATCTGTAGACATACATCTATCTTCAGAACTCTGTTGTTGGCATTTCCTCCTTTATTAGATCAGTCTCTCTCAATTCAGTCTTGACCCCTGAAATTTCTTACTTGATTAGAAATCACCTTAAATTAAGGGCATTTTTTGCTGTGTTGAAATAGCACAGTCTCTACTCATGGAGTACATTTTAGTCTCTATTAGGATTTAAGTTTCAGCAATTCTTTCTGATATACATTAAGTAAGGCTTTTCTTATCCATGTATTATGCTTCCTTCATGTATTCATTTGTTCTTTCTTAAACTAAGTTCCCCGAGGGCAGGCACTATTCCACTCTAAAAAGGTGCACTGCAGAGTATTTCCCGAATAGATCCCTTGGGCATTATACCTCATTGCCTTTATCATATGCTTTCACCCTCCTCACAAATGATCACTGCATTAGTATTCACACCCAACAAATCAGCACACTGAACCACAACAGTAAGAAGCCAGGGAGTGGGGTGTGGCGGGGATGAGAGTTTTACCAAAAACATCATTATGTGTGGTTTGAAGTTTAACCTGAAATACTGAATCACAAAAGCAGTGCAGGATCACAGCAGCATTGGAAATTAGAGAGGCAGCATTACAGACACACTCACACAAGTAAATTTCTTCCTAGCAAGTCAACGCTTCCCTAGGTGAAATGATTTAAAGTCCCTGAGGCACAGAATGCTTAGGTGCATATGTTTATCAGTTCCTCTCAAACACAGTCTCTCTTACCTCCTGAAGAACTAGTAGTCATTGTTGTAGATGCTGCTGCTGCTGGCACTGCTGAAGACTGAGAAACAACAGTGCTAGCCATGTGAAAGGGATCAGCCAAAGCCTGATTATCTCCAGGGAAACCCTAGAGCCACAAATCACATTATTATTTACAGCATGCTCAAAAATCTTTATTTTACTGCACATACTGTTTAATTCACAGAATGAATCATAATGCTTTCACTGTGAATATAAAGTGCACAGTCTAGGAAACAAGCAGGAGAAACTAGAACTAGAAACACAAATCTTGCTGTCTAAAAATATGTTAATGAGAACACTGAACATGATCAGTAATAAAGATTAACTTAAAGGTTAGAAATGACCTTGTGATGCTATAGTTACTAGTATAAAATTTCAATGGCTATTATTACTGAGAGGTTACAAGTTTTATTTAAGAATCATTATTTGAGCTGGCCATAGACAATTACAGCATATGATTCAAACTGGTCATACTTTCTATGTTGACTTGTATGATTATGTATATAACTAAAAGCAAAAAAAGTGAATAGAAGCAGTTAGGATGACTTTAGCATTTCCTCTAAAACAGTAGGATATTCAAAGATCCATACTTCAGGCCTTCCAGATGCCGTTATAGTTACTGTTCCTTTGTGAACTTATATTCCTCTTACAGATGGTGCAATGTTCAAAATATCAAGCAAATCCAAGTGAAAATTCCTCTCTAATGAGGATAAAAGTGCAAGAAAAATGTAGATAAAATAAGATGCTCACCATTAAGAGGTATTCCACTGCTCTGTCAGGGTTGTTGAAGCTGGCTCTCAGTGCTGCAATTACTTGCTCCCGTTCATAGCCCATTGACATGATCTCACTCACCATATTTTCATAGGACTGACCTGTCACTAGAAGATCAACATTTTACAGGAGAGAACAATTTCAATTTAGAAATGCCACTTTTACCCTAAATTTAAGGCATTTGCTTGAGATTAAAGAAAACAGCAGGGAGAGGGGGGGAATGAGCCAGAGGGGAGCCACAGGGAGGGGCTTGTATGCCCCCCTGTACTCAGCGCTGGTGAGGCTCAAATACTGTGTTCAGTTTTGGGCCCCTCACTACAAGAAAGAGATCAAGGCACTGAACCGTGTCCAAAGAAGGGCAACAAAATGGGTGAAGGGGCTGGAGCACAGACCTTATGAGGAGCGGCTGAGGGAGCTGGGGTTATTTAGTCTGGAGAAGAGGAGGCTCAGGGGAGACCTTATTGCTCTCTACAACTCCCTGAAAGGAGGTTGTGAGGCAGGGGTCAATCTCTTCTCCAGAATAACTACCAAAAATAGGACAAGAGGAAATGGCCTCAAGTTGTGCCAGAGGAGGTTCAGGTTAGATATTAGGAAAAATTTCTACATGGAAAGAGTAGTCCAGCATTGGAACGGGCTTCCCAAGGAAGTGGTGGAGTCACTGTCCCTGTCAGTGTTCAAGAAAAGTGTAGATGAGGCACTTAGGGACATGGTTTAACAGGCATGGTGTTGAAGGGCTTACAGTTGGACTTGATGATCTTGAAGGTCTTTTTCAACCATAATGATTCTATAGGTGCTCAGAAGTGGGAAGACAAGATGATCTAGGGGTAGCTACTGGCAGTGGGAGTAGGGTTGTGGGCCTTGGGGGCTCATATGCCCAGGTACCAGCAACTGGGGAGACTGAGAATCCAGGGGCCAGTTGCTGGGTAGACTGAATGTCCAAGTCCAGCTGCTGGAGGGATCCACATTGTCCATATGCATATACATGTCCCATTTACAGACCTTCATTCTGATCAGCCAGAGAAGGGAACAAGAGGAGGCTGTTGGTTTGCATGAGTTCTGAGTGTTTCTGTCTGTGTTGATCTATGACATATGTGTGTGTGTGTGTCTAACTGGGAATACATGCTCAGCCCTGGTACTAGTTGGACCTGGGAGCATGGAGCTGCACCATCCTTGCCTCTGTCAGGGTGCCTGATTCAGCTACTCCCTAACAATAATAATACCAAGACCGTTTGCATTGAATAGGATGCACCTCTCTCTCTTGCTGCACACCAAGAAAAGTATTTATTTTATTCAACCCTGAAGGTAACTGTTGAACTAAGATCATCAATTTATTTTAATTTGTTGATCAGTATTCAAGTGTTCATCACAGATATTCATATTTCAACCTCTTAAGTGTTAAAAATGTGTAATGAAGCCTGTAGTATGTTTGGCACTGTCAGTCACTTAAGTCAAGAATCCTTTTATGTGTCATAAGAAAGGTATTGGCTAAAAAAAAGACAGAGAGGCAGCTCAGGTGATAAACAGTTTAAACCACTACATTACAACATCTGCTATAACTAAATCTAGTGGCTACTGTCCATCTAGATTAAGGTTAACTGCTCCCAACTGCTATTTATCATATCTTCATTCAATACACCCGCATATACCCCCTGTAAACACATGAAGAGGTACAAATCTTTCTTTCAGCCAGGTTAGATATTTGCTCTAAATATATACTTGAACATTTACTTAGGAAAACATCCCCTTCCTCCTCTTAATTTATATGCTGCAGTTTGCCACCCTCTCCAAACTCCCCCAGTCCATTTTAGTAATTGGAGTCTAAGGTTTGTTAAGCAATCCCATGAACATCTGCCTCACATGACTGAAGGGCAGAAATTCAGATTCAAAAAATATATATTTTTTTTCCAAGAAACGAGGTCTATTCACGATTGAATTACACATTATTTTTACCTGGTTCATTTCACTGAGAAGTGAAGATATTTAAATTGTCAGAACCAAAAGGCAACTAGTTATAAACATTTGGAGGCTGTTAGTCCTTAACACAGAAGGCAGCACATGGTGTGAATTTATCTAACTGCAAACTAAATTTATCTGGCATATGCTTTGGCACTACTGTCACAGCTGGAACAAACTAAAAAAAATATATATCAAGCCAACAACTTTATCAAACTTTTTAATTGAGAAGTGAAGAGAAAAATATATGCAAATATCTGTTACTCTTGGATCCAAGCTGCTTCAACAAAGGAAAAAAAACTTTTATCTTTCTTTTTATGCAATAAATCCATATAAAGTTAAATCTCTTTTTCAATAAAGAAGTCCCTGATGTCAGTTCTGCTGCAACAACTTTAGTTCTTGGAGAAGAGTGCTTTGATTATAATTTTAAGAATGACAGATATAGTAGAGAATGTCAACATTTGCTAATTCTTCATTTGTTTCTGCTTCACTGAAGCAGTGACTACATTAAAACAGTGACTACATTAAAAAGGCGCTCACCAAGTGCACTTGTAGCATCTTCAAAAAGATTTGACTGAGAAGTATCACCTGATGTACTGCAAGAAGGAGAAAAAAAAAGTGCAACATTAGTTACAAAACTCTGAAAAACTGCTTTGCTAAGCAGAAGCAGCAATTGTAACTGCAGGTGGTACCTTCTGTTTCTGTAAAACCAATACCCTTTTGTAAAGGAACTGTTTCTCTCGGATTTAATGTGAGAGTTCAGGCAGCAGTTTGCACAGCAGTTTGTGGGCTGTACTTTGAGATCTCAATCTTCTGGGATCATCAGAGAAATACTAGAAACTCAAGGGTGTTTGCTGCTGCTGGGAAAGGAAGCTATGACTTCTGGTAAGCTCCAGAAACTTCTGAGAACCCCTGTCAGATGTTCTTGATTAAAGGGTCTTTTCAGCAGACCCCTGAGTAGGGAGGGTTAAGCACTCTTTCAGTGGGTTCTAGGGAGAGCCCTAGATAACTGCTGAGCCTAGAACACATTTCTATGGCCTAGGCACAGCAGTTTGTGCATGGGAGGAAGCCAGAAGTGATTGAGTGCAGTTTACAC
The DNA here is from genome assembly GCA_013398735.1 of Nothocercus julius. Lineage (NCBI taxonomy): Eukaryota > Metazoa > Chordata > Aves > Tinamiformes > Tinamidae > Nothocercus > Nothocercus julius. Next base: position 59,475 of record VZSV01000560.1, read on the forward strand.
ATGCTCAGCAATGGTGTTGAAGTGCCACAGGGCACGGTCCCCAGCACCAACTGGAGCAACTATCCCTGGCACATCAATGGCTTTGAGTCAAACAAGGGAGGATGTAGCTCTGCCTGAGACCTCTCACTGAGGCTAGGGCTGGGGGAGATAGTGTCCTTGCCTGCAGGACACGTGTGCTGGTGGAGGATCTGTGTGCGGCCCATCCTGGAGACTATCTCTAGGCATGCCAAGGAGAAGAAGGTGATCAGGAGTAGTCAGCATGGATTCACCAAGGGGAAGGTGTGTTTGACCAACCTGATAGCCTTCTATGATGGGATGACTGGCTGGATGTCTAGTTGGAGGCCTGTGGCCAGTGGTGTCCCCCAGGGTACTGGGTCCAGTGCCGTTCAACTTGCTCATCAATGACTTGGATGAAGAGACAGAGTGCACCCTCAGCAAGTTTGCGGATGATACAAAACTGGGTGGAGTGGCCGACACTCCAGAGGGCAGTGCTGCCATTCAGAGGGGCCTAGACAGGTTGGAGAGTTGGGCGGAGAGGAACTCATGAGGTTCAACAAGGACAAGTGCAGGGTCCTGCACCTGGGGAGGAATAACCCCAGGCACCAGCACAGATTAGGGGTTGACCTTCTGGAGAGCAGCTCTGCAGAGAAGGACCTGGGAGTCCTGCTGGACAACAAGTTGACCATGAGGCAGCAGTGCGCCCTCGTGGCCAAGAAGGCCAATGGGATCCTGGGGTGCATTAGGAAGAGCGTCTGCAGCAGGTCGAGGGAGGGGATCCTGCCCCTCTACTCAGCCCTGGTGAGGCCACACCTGGAGTCCTGTGTCCAGTTCTGGGCTCCCC
>VZSV01000561.1:0-29667 GCA_013398735.1 Nothocercus julius
CGGCAGTGCAGGTGTTCTTCAGCAAACAAGGAGGAAAAGCAACTGTACGGCTGCTGCGGGAGCGAGAAGCTGATTGGATAGTCTTAGTGTAAGCTGATAGATTATTGGCTCATTCAGTACCTGTGCTACGCATTGTATCCGGGACAGTACAGTATATAAGCTTTATCTGATGCCCGATAAAATGTCTTACCTGAGGCCCTGCTCTCAATACACCACAACAAACCAATTTCAAACTTTAATTTCCACTAAAGAATGTGAAATCTCAAATGGGAAGTTAAATTTGATTTGTGTGTGTTGAATACTACGAACTCTCACTTTTCCTTTCTCATTTTTTTCTATTTCTTATTCAATAGTTATATTTTCAGATGCAATGCTTGACAGCCTATCAATGTTCAATTTATAATTTATGTGAATTCCATCACTAGTGAAAGAATCTGTTCCTTTGGTTCAACTTTTTATCTATCTATTGCTCTTCTCTATTGCTCTCTGCACTGTCTTTTTATCACTCCTTGTTATCTTGATTGCTACTTATGTTCTTTCACTTCTTTTTTCTCTTGATAGCAAATTCTTGAAAAAAGTTTGCATCTTTTTGCAACTGTTGCAGCATTTTTTTAGGTGCTGGACATTGTTCACATTTGAGCATGCTGCCATTTTTCTGTTCTATATTCTCTTCTGCAAAGTTTTCCAGATTTCCATGTTCCTCTTCTGGAGGACAGCCTGCTTACTGTGGCTTTATGTTGTGTCCTCTCCAACATCTTCATTCTAGCTGATTTTTTTTTTTTCCATGTAACACACCTAAATAACTTTACGAATGTTAGTCTGTCTTCTATTAGTCTTTTCCACATTTTTGATCTTTGATTTCAAGGACTATGTGATATCAGATAACGGAATACAATGAAGTGTATCTGAATCATTATTTAGAGATCAGTCAAAAATTCTGTAGAGGATTCTCTTCCCTTCTGCATTCTGAGGTGAAATCTGCATTTTTTCAGAAATAACTTTTCCTAAGAATGCAGATATCTTTGAGCTTACAGTCTATAAAATTTATTGCTTACTTTCTCATCCTGACTTGTTATAAACTCTTAAAGATACTAAAAATCCATGATGCATCAATACTCAAAAAAAAACCCAAAACATATTTTCTACAAGTCTCCTTTTTCCTTGAGATCAGTCTTTTATAAGTCTTGTTAACTTTTTTTTCCCCCCAGGATCTTTGCAGGATCTTTGCAGTAAGTTTCAGTCCTTCTAATTATTTCTTTTTTGCTCACATCCCAGAAATCCTCATGGAGGATCCCACTTCTGTTAGTGTTCTCAGATATACAGGTCTGAATCAGGTCTAGAATAGGAAAGGCTTAATAGACTAATATACAAATAGGTGTGTGGAACATATGGGCCTTCCCACAGTCTCCTAGGCCAGCCTATACCAGTTCTCTGTGACAAGCCTTTAAGAGCTTATTCCTTAAAAATGCATTTTGCATAGTGGTTTTAAGCTGGTTCAAGATATTAGCCTTTCAGACTAGGTCAAATGGCTAGTGAAGGGAAAAAACAATAAAAAGTTTTGGAAAGAAAATGATACCAATAGGCTCTCTGGGATTCACCGCTCCCTCTAATTTCAAAGTAGGCTCTGATTCTTTCGAGAACATGTTCTTTATTGGAGTGTCTGCCCACCACTCTACCTGATCATTCTCCCTTTTAATGGACAACACTATAAATCAGAAATATGTGTCTTAAACTCACAAACCTGGTGTTCCTGAAGCAGGAAGCTACCTCACAGTAACTGCATAGCCCTCTGCATTCTGTTTCCCTGTGCTATTTTTAATGATTTTGCTGTCCTGTTATCTACGGTGCTATATAAAATAGTCCCTTGCTTCTCCGTTCTCCTGTCCTGTGTAGCCTGATGATGAAAACTGTCTGCAGTGACTTACCTGAAGGAACAAACTTGGTGTCCACCTAGAGATGGCCCCATTTAGGAGTGATTACTATAACTGAAGCAAACCCTGTTACTACATTTAACCTTGACACAGCCTGCTGTTCTTGTGGGGACAACATTGGGGAGAAATAGCCCCAAGGTCCTTCTAAGAAAAGCTCTGTCATGACTTGTTACAAGATCAGAGGACACTTGTCGACAGTCAGAGGTCAGGCTGAGCTAGGGTTGCTGACCAGGGATAATACGGATGCCGTGTCCTGATCTGGGAGAGCACCCTAGTACAGTGCAGAGCCATTATTGTCTACATTATGTCAAGTTTTCTGCTGACATATTTTGGGCATTGATCGTGCCTGCTACATTATCTATCACAGCAGATGGTAGAATTGCAGTAACACAAAATAATCCACACTACCACAACTATTTACTGCACAAAGTACAGTACATATGCAGGTTATTCAGTTTGGTTCAAAGTCTTTGGAGTACACAGAACTTTTTGGGAAAAGCAAATCATTCTGTCTAAGGAAAAGAATTAGCTGGGAATTGGTAGAGCATTTGAATTATGCTATTTGAAAGGAAACTGAATACTCAGCAAAGCAGGAAAAATCCTAAAATAGTTTATTTTTACTCTCTGATTTGCTAACTAGTGGAACACTTTTTATTATGCAAACAGTTGTTTGTAGGGGAAACAAATCCACGAACTTTAATGAAAGTTTTTTTACATGCCTGAGACCATTAACAATATTCTTGTGATGTGGAAGAATTAGTATGTGCATTGCTATAGGAAGCAAAATGTTCAGAAGCAAAGCAAAAACAAAATCAATGCCCCCAGGTGTTTCAGTACAGATAACTAAGGGGAACATTATCACATCTTTGTATCATTACTAATATTTTGTCTAAAAATGATCGTAATTGTCCATGTGCATTCATTTAACAGTTCAGGCTCAAATATCAGAATATATACAAGCTTATATCACAACATACCCTTATGTTGTGATAGATAGAGTCTCATCATGGAACACACTAAAAAACATACCTCAAAAGAGGAAGTTCGGGCCACCTGCTCTACAGGACACAGTGAGCAGGTAGCATGCAGGAAAGCTCCCATAGCAGGTGACATCCTGCATCGTTCCTCCGAATGCGCTTGTCAGCTCTGCTGAACTAGCGCAGAGAAGATGGTCCCTCTGGCTCTGTGCTGTCTGTGCTCACACACAGCTTGTTCCAAGAGTGTCCTGACGAAGCTGCGTGGTTTGCAAATACCCGCCATGCCGCATACTGTTTTCTCCCCTCCTGATATAAGGGATGAAGGAACAGTCATAAAGTAACCGGTGCGACCTGGTTTAGCGTTGGCCTCTCACACCCTTTACTGGCATCTGCGTTCTCACCACAGTGTACTCCTGCAACAGAGGGCACATACTCTGCCGATGTCAAGCGGCTACCCTGTCTACTGCTTGTTCAGGGCTTGGCCCATAAATCTAAGACAGACGCCCCTTTGGTGGAGCAGAATTTTCTAGCCTGCTGCGCACTGCCACATCTGTCAGTAATTTTCATGAGCAGTCTAGAGATGAAACTGTGAAAGAGTTATGCTCATATCTTGCAGACTGGTATGGTTATTCTGCTGTTATTTATAACAAAGTTCAGATGAATTTCCTGTGCTATAGCTGTAACCAGAGGCTTTTATTCAATTTGGTTTAGGTTTGTGTAGGAGCTTGTGCTTAAAAAGAAGCAGAAAAGCAGAAATATGGAACATATTATAAATCTGTTCTGTGAAATTTCCTAGGCTAAGCAATGGCAAGATATTGCTAAGCACATGGGCATGAGTAAAGTTGCCTCAACATTTCCCTTCTGTATTGTCATGTTTTCCAAATGACCAAAAACTCTAAATTTAAAAAGAGGTACTTCCTTTTTTGGAGATACATTCTTGTGGCCAAGAATAAATCACATCAGTCATCTCTCTTGGCTGTAGATATGTTTCTGGTAGCAGGAACACTGAACAAGCAGTATGTTGTATTGAAAGATAGGCACAGCTCAGACTTTTATCCTTAAAGCTTTTTGCTTGTTTGTTAAGACCAAGGGCAGTGCAGCTATTATTGTGGGAGAGGAGTGAAAGAACAGGGAATAGTTTCCCCTTCTTGGCTGCCTCCTTCACCCATATTTGGAAGAATATAGCATTACTGACACTGGAGCAGGCAACACTAAAACTAGAGCAGCCACACTGATGAGAAATGTCGTAACTGTGAGATTTGGCCTGAGCAAAATTCCTTTCAGTAGCACAGGCTCCTGAAACAAATACTTAGGTAATGTTTCTGTTATGACCTGGAAATGATTCTATAGATGCAGAGCATCTAAAATCAATGGGAGAAGGGCTTCTGACATCCGCAAATGCCCTGTAAACATATGATTGAGCGGCATAAAAGCTTACAGTCAAATATTTCGGTGAGTATTTCTTATCCAGTGCACTCGCAATCTTTTCTCTGCCTGTGACTTGTCACCTCTGCTTCAGCAATACAAGCTGATAAAGGCAAATTCTCCATTAGTGTTTGTTGGCTTCTCAGAGATTTCCCATAATGAACAGGAGTCTCTATTGGATAATTCTGAAAATAAGAATTGTCTTAGAAGTGAACTAAAGCCACAAAGCAGTAAAGTGGAGGACATACTGGCTCTTCTTTGCACCATACTTTAGAAGATATCAATTCAAAGGCTATCTCCTGCTGTCACTTTTATTCTGTCACTTAATGTCTTGTTAATATGCTTCTTTAGTTTTTCATTTGCTTTTTATATTTTCAATTTTACAGATCTCTGCTGCATGGATTTTGAAGTATCATCTTTATTTTAGGCAGAGATTTTCAAATTAGCAGATGACTAACAGTTAACTATACTGTTAACTACACTGTACTGAGTTCCAGGTCATCAGAGTTGTACTCACAAACTGCAATTACAGGTTTAGCTAAGAATATTGCCTCTGTTATTAACCCAGTATCATGAGTAAGACCATGATGCAATCACCAGAAGCATTCTTGCTAAACTTGCAGACTAGCATTGAAAAGACTGTGTTCAAATATACAAACATTCACTGTCTTTTTTTTTTTTCTTTCCTAATCTGAAAGAAAAAGTGAATAAAAATGAACAACCTGTATGTTAGGTGTTTCATTTACTTGAGCTGTTTGGTCTCAGGAAACTAGCTTTCTCTTTCAAAAGGGAAATGACTTTGCATGTGACCTCATAAAAAATACCATTATGGAATTCTATGTGAGTTGAATATACAGAGTGTGAGATCTGTGGTAGAAAGGGAGACTGCGACACCAGTTGGTCATCAGCAGGACTCATTTTATTTATTACTTAGCTCTTCATTTATACACTTCTTAATTAGGTTCATGCATATTACAAAACCTAAGCTCATGATTGGTTATTTACTGTCTGCTAGAATCAGTACTTGCGACATCCTATTCTCAAGCACTTCTACATTCCTGCGATTTAAGATCCGGCTCTAACTTGCTTATGTTTGTGAAGCTGCAGCAGCTCCCTTATCTCAAGGACACTCTGCCCTGCTATGTCCTTTCTCTATCAACCAAGTTTGAACAATACTCTCCACAGAGATCTATTCGCAATATATAAAAAATGAAGGTAATTGAGAAGGTAGTTACTTTTTTTAAAAACATAAAAATGATCGGATTCATGACCAGATGTCTGCAACTAAAATGATATTTAATTTTTCCAAATTACGATCTCTTACACATATTATGCACCCATTAGTAGCAAAGAGAGAAAGGCGAGGTGCTGCAGAGGGTGAGGCGAAGCGAGGTGCCACGGAGGTCAAGGCAACATGGAGGACACTGCAGTGTAAGGTGCAATTGAGGTGGAGAGTGACACAAGGTGAGGTGAGGCACCGCAGAGCATAAGGCAAGGCAACACATCCTGGAGGGCAAGGTGCCGTGGAGGGCAAGGTGCCGTGGATGGTGAGGCACCTCAGAGCGTGAGGTGAGATACTATGAAGGGCAAGGCGCCTCAGACCTCAAGGCGAGGGGCTGTGTACGGCAAAGTACATCTGAGGGCGAGGTGCGTCGGAGTGCGAGGCAAAGCAGATGCCAAGGCAAGTTGAGGCACCGCTGAGGGTGAGGCACCTTTGACATTGAGGTGAGGTGCCATGTTGGGCAAGACACATTGGAGGGCAAGCTGACACACTGTGGAGGGCGAGGCAATGTGGAGGGCGATGACATGGAAGGTGCAGTGGAGGGCAAGGTGTAGAGTGATGCAAGGTGAAGTGAGGTGCTACAGAGCGCAAGGCAAGGTGACATGCCCCAGAGGTCAAGACAGGCAATGTCAAGGGCAAGGTGCCACAGAGGGCAAGGCAAGGTGAGGTACCACAGAGGGCAAGGTGCCATGGAGCCTGAGGGGAGACGCAGCACCATGGAGGGTGAGGTGCAATGGAGCACGAGGGAAGGCAAGGCATTGCGGAGGGAGAGGCACTGCGGAATGCAAGGTGAGGCGAAGCACTGCAGAGAGCAAGGCCAGGATTGTCAGGCAAGATGGGAGGCGTTGCTATGTAGGGTGCTGTGGAGGGCGAGGTGATATGGAGAGTGACGCAAGACGAGGTGAGGCGCCGCAGAGGGTGAGGCATCATGGAGTGCGAGGTCAGGTGAGGAGCCACAAAGAGCGAGGCTTTGCAGAGTGAGAGGTGCCGCAGAGGGCAAGGCAACTTGAAGCACAAGGCGAGGCAAGGTGCTGTGGATGGCGTGGCTCCACGGTGGATGAGGCAAGGTGGAGGGCAATGCCATGTGAAGTGCAGCGGAGGGCAAGCTGAGGTGGAGAGTTACACAGGACAAGGTGCTGCAGAGGGCAAGTCGAGTCAAGGTGCTGCGGAGGATAAGGGAGGCAATTTGAAGCGCCCCGGACTGTGAGGTGATGCCAAGAGCGAGTTGAGGCAATGCAGAAGGTGAGGCGCCTCAGAGTGTGAGGAGAGGTGAGGTGTGGCAGAGGGCTAGATGACTCAGAGCGCGTAGCAATGTGAGGCGCCGTGGAGGTCGAAACAACGTGGAGGGTGAGGCATGGTGCAGGGCAGTGCCCTGTAAGGTGCAGTGGAGGGCGAGGTGATATGGAGAGTGACACAAGGCAAGGTGAGGCGGTGCAGAGGGCAAGGCGAGGCAAGGTGTGATGGAGGGTGAGTTGTTGTGGAGGATGAAGCATTCTGTGTCGGAGCATGAGGTGCCTTGGAGCGCGAAGCCAGGCACCATGGAGGGTGAGGCACCTCCAAAAGTGAGATGAGATGACGCAGAGGGTGAGGGGAAGTAAGGCGAGGTGAGTTGAGGTGCTGTGGAGGGCGAGGCAGCACGAAGGGTGAGGTGAGGTGGCGTGGAGAGTGAGGGTGCAGAGCAAGGTGATGTGAGGTGCCACGGAGAGCGAGGTGCCACAGAGGGTGAAGCGCCGTGGAGCATGAGGCAAGGCGAGGTGCTGTGGAGTGCAAGGTGAGGCAAGGCATCGCGGAGGGCAAAGCGAGGCGCCATGGAGGGCAAGGCAAGGTGGAGAGTGATGCCATGTAAGGTGCAGAAGAGGGTGAGTTGAGGTGGAAAATGATGCTAGGCGAGGTGAGTCACCACAGAGGGCAAGATGCTATGGAGGGCAAGGCACTGAGGAGAGCGAGGCGGTGCGCCACAGAGCACAAGGCAAGATGGAGGGCGATGCCATGTAAGGTGCAGCAGAGGGCAAATTGAGGTGGAGAGTGATGCTAGACGATACAGAACGCAAGGCAAGACCACACGTCCTGGTGGGCAACATGCCATGAATAGTGAGGCACCTTGGAGCAGGAGGAGACGCACCGCAGAGGGCGAGGCAAGGGGTTGCAGCAGGCAAAGTGCCTCGGACATCAAAGGGTGAGGTGAAGCACTGAAGAGCGTGAAGAGTCTTGGAGGCTGAGGCAAAGTGCCACAGAGGGTGAGGAGAAGTGAGGCGAGGTGATTTGGGGTGCTGTTGAGGGTGAGGCAGTGCAGAGGGCGGGGCAAGGTGCTGTGGAGGATGAGGTGCTGTGGAGGGCGAGGTGCTGCAGAGAGTGAGGCAAGGAGTCATGTCTGGCAAGGCAACTTGGAGGGCGAGGCGAGGCACTGTGGGAAGGCGAGGTGAGGTGAAGTGCTGTGGAGGGTGAGCCAAGGCACTACCCAGGGCGAGGCAAGGTGGAGGACGATGCCATGCAAGGAGCAGCGGAGGGCAAGGTGAAGTAGAGAGTGAGGTGAGGTGTTGCAGGGGGCAAGGTGAGCCAAAGCGAAGTGCCGTGGAGGGCAAGGCCAGCAGAGGGCGAGGTGCCTTGGAGAGCAGGCAACTCAGAGGGCAAGGTGAGGCATGGAGAGGGCAAGAACTGTGGAGGGTGAGGCGAGGCCAAGCACTGCGGAGAGTGAGCTGAGGTGCATTGGAGGGCGATGCTCCACAGAGAGCAAGGTGAGGTGAGGCACCATGGAGTTGCCGCAGAGGGCGAGGCAAAGTGTGACAAGGCGCTGCAGATGACGAGAGAAGGCACTGTGAAGGGCAAGGTGAGGCGAGACGAGACAAGAGGGGGCGCCGCGAAGGTACAGCTGAGGCGCTGCAGAGTGCCAAGTGAGATGCAGCAAGGCACTGTGGAGGGTGAGGTGAGCCACCATGGAGGGTGAAGTGATGCTGAGGGCAAGGCGAGGGATGGAGTCATGGAGGGTGAGGTAGGCAACGTGAAGGGCCAACGAGGGCAAACGTGCGAGGGCGAAGCAAGGTGAGCTGCCACGGAGGATGAATGGCCAGGGAGTGGGAGATTAGGGGCTGTGGAGGGTGTGGAGCCTCGGAACATGAAGCGACATGCTTCAAAGGGCAAGGCAGGCAATTCAAAACTCCATGGAGGGCGAGGTGCCACCAAGGGCAAGTTGAGGCACCACAGAGGGCGATGCGCCATGGAGCATGAGGTGCCACGGAGTACAAAGCACCTGGGAGGGTGAGGCAAGGCAAGACCCCCGTGGTGGGCGAGGCACTGCCGAGCATGAGGTGAGGTGCAGCGGAGGATGCAGCGAGGCGTTTCAGAGTGTGAGGCGCCACAGAGGGCAAGATGAGGTGCTGTGGAGTGTGAGGCACCTCGGAGTGCAAAGCAATGTGAGGCACCTTGGAGAAAGAGACAAAGTGAGGCAATGCAGCGGTCCAGGCAAGGTGAAGGGTGATGCCATGCAAGGTGCAGCAGAGAGCAAGTTGCGGTGGAGAGTGATATGAGGCGAGATGAGGTGGCGAAGAGTGCAAGGCAAGACAGCATGCCCCGGAGGGTGAGGTGCTGCAAATGGCGAGGCGAGGTGAGATGAGTTGTTGCAGAGAGCGAGGCACTTGGGAGAGCAAGATGAGGCAAGGCACCACAGCGGGCAAGACAAAGCGAGCTTCCGTGGAGGTCCAGGCAAGGTGGAGGGCAATGCCATGTAAGGTGCAGTGGAGGGCAAGTTGAGGTAGAGAGTGATACAAGACTAGGTGAGGCACCACAAAGGGCAAGGCACGGCAAGGCACTGCGGATGCTAAGGGAATGCACTGTGGAGGGCAAAGTGAGACAGGACAAGATGAGGAACCATGAAGGTACAACTGAGGTGTTGCACAGTGCGAAGAGAGGCATGGCAAGGCACTGTGGAGGGTGAGGTGAGGCACCGCTGAAGGTGAGGTGGGCTGAGGCTCCGCTGAGTGCTTGTGGTGCTTGTGCTGGTGCTTGTGGTCGGGATCCCCAACACCATGTTGGGTGCAAAATCTCAAGCTGTAGCTTTTGGGAATTTTTGACGCAACGCTGGGAACCTTCGCCCCGGGCCTGCTCTCAGGAGTCATCCGTTCACCCTTAGCATGTAAGTTTCCACCCGCCTCTCATGACCTACCAATATTGCTGCTAGGGTTCAAAATTTTGGCGATGGCTCTCAGTGACCTGGACACCATGCCAGATGCAAGTGCCCCACAAGTGGCACTTGGGATCCCAGAGGCTGAGCTGTCAGAGAAAAGCTGTCGCTGCTGGTCCGGATTCCTGACACCATGTTGGGCACAAAATCCCAAGCGGTAGTTCTCGGGAGGTTTTATCTATCAGGGTGCTGGGCACTTTGGCCCTGGGCCTGCTCTCAGGACCTACAAGTTCACCCTTGGCATGTAAGCTTCCACCTGTCTCTGAGGACCTGCCAATACAGCCTCTAGGGCCCAAATCTCTGGCAATGGCTCTCAGTAACCCGGACACCATAGCAGATGCAAGTGCCCCAGCAGTTCTGCTTGGGATCCCAGAGGCCAAGCTGGCAGAGGTGCTGGTGGTCCAGATCCCCGACACTATATTGGGCACAAAATCCCCAGTGGAAGCTATTGGGAGGTTGTGACGCTGTGTTGGGCATGAAAACCCTGAGGGGCTATTTAGAAACTCAAGGCCACCCTGATCACCAAACCCCCAACTGGCTCTGGGTATTACTGAGGCTTCCCCAGGATCTGCAATGGCTCTCAGGAGCTCCTGATGCTGCCCTTAATGGCCAAAGCTGTGGCTATGGCTTTTGGAAACGCAGACTCCAGGCCGGGCGCCAAAGTCCTGGCAGTGACTCTCAGGAACCTGGAGTCCATACTATATGAGAAATGCCACGTTGACTGTGTGGAACACCAACAACGTCTTGTGTGCAAAAGCCACAGGGCTATTTTCAGAATGTTCTGACATAGCGCCAGGTGACAAAGGCCCTGTTGGTTTCTCCAGACCTCCCAGTGCCGCCCTGAAGTGCCAAAGCTCTGCTGCTGCCTCTTGGGAATCTGGACACTGTGTTGTGTGCAAATGACCCAGCTGTGGTGTTGGGACCTCAGAGGCTACGCTGTCTCCAAAAGGCCCGGTGATGGCTGCTGTGTCCCCTGACACCATCTTGGGTGCAAAATCACCAGAGGTGGTTCTTGGGAGTTCTTAATGCATTGCCGGGCACCAAAGCCACGGGCCTGCTTACAGGACCCGCAAGTCGATCCCAGGCACCAAAGCCCAGGGCTGTCTCTGGGAACCTCCCAATACCACCCCTAGGGGCCAAAGCACTGGGGATGACTCTTGGGAATATTAACACCATGACGTGCTCATTTCTCCAGCCTAAGTCCCTCTGTATGGCAGCACAGCCCCCTGGTGTCTCAGCCACTCCTCCCAGTTTTGTATCCTCAGCAAACTTGTTCCAGGTCACTGAGGAATAAATTGAACAGGATTGGACCCAATACTGACCCCTGGGGGACACTGCTAGCTACAGGCCTCCAACTCTGTGCCATTGATCATAACCCTCTGTAAGAGACTGTTTTGGATTGTGTTTGTCTCGATATTGTTGCTGTACCATTTACACTTCTTGACCTTGGCATCCTGTCCCTGGGAAGACCGTGATATCAGCTCAAGACCCAAACAATGACATTCTCAGCAGTGCCTACCAAGCTGCGCTTGCATTCGAGTCAGGTGAAGAGGAGCACCAGAGCACACGGCACGTATGACATGAACAACATGTACCAGAAAACTTCAAGAAAGTGGGCGGGCTCTTCAAGAACTGGGGCAATAAAAGGACTGTGTATTCCTCCCTTGCGGCAGCTTCTTTTCCTGAACTCTCCTTCAGGAGGTCATCACCTGCACCGAGGCAGAGTCAACAAAACGTAGCTGGGCTGGTGGTGGTGGTAACTAATCTTGCTGCATCTCTCCCGCTTGCTTGCTTATCTTTCTTTCCCTTCTTCTCTCTGTCCTATCGCGATTATGCGAAGAGAGCTTACAAGGTTGTATGGCATTTGACCCTGTTTGTGTCTTAATCTCGCTCTTGGGATCGTATCAAAACCTCCCCTGACAGTGGATCGGGTCACCCTCTGAGCTCTGCCATCCAGCCAGTTCTCAATCCACCTCACTGTCCACTCATCTAACCCACACTTCTGGAGCTTGCTCAGGAGGATGGTATGGGAGACAGTGTCTTGCTGAACTACAGTGTCTTGCTGAATTCAAGGTAGACAACATCCACTGCTCTCCTCTCATTTACCCAGTCAGTCATCCCATCATAGAAGGCTATCAGATTGGTTAAACGTGAATTCCCCTTGGTGAATCCATGCTGACTACTCCTCATCACCTTCTTTTCCTCCACAAGCTTAGAGATGATATCAAGGATGAGCTGTTCCATCACCTTTTCAGGGATGGAGGTGAGGCTGACTGGCCCATCGTTTCCTGAGTCCTCCTTCTTGCTCTTTTTGAAGACTGGAGTGACATTGGTCTTCAGGCACCTCTCTTGTTCTCCATGACCTTTCAAAGATGATGGAGAGTGACCTAGCAATAACATTTTGGCAGGTATTTTGGCAGATACTTTTCATTTATCCATCAAGTGAACAGGTTGCCTCAGCCTTCATGTCTTCCCTAGTTAATAGTGGAGTCCTTATCTGTTCCAGCTGGTTTGCAGGTACATTCCCCACACCCCATATTTCATCACAGCTTAGTCAAAAGCATTATGATGAGGGAGAGAGTGAAACTCACTTGTTAGCTTGCCTAAATAGTCACTGAGCAGGGGGTTACAGTTACTCAGATGACTGGTGAATATCACAAAGTCTGTATCATGATAAAAGCAATGGTTTTACAGAACTGTAAAGCTATAGGTGCACTTATGCTGTGGTGAAGCAAGAAACAAAAATGTTAATGTTGTGTTCCAGGGTCACATGTCCTTTTGTGTGCTTCCATGAGACAGTGGTTGCATCCTTATCAACAAAATCACAGGAGGACATCATAAGATGGAGAAAAGAGATGGTGATGTAACTTGTTTGGCTTTCTTACAATGGTAGTGTTGGAAGGTTATATCTCTGTGCAGTTTAAAAACAGTTGAGCAATTTGGTGTGTTGCAGTGTTTTTTTTTTTTTTAATGTGTTCAGGCTGCAAAGCAATTTTTTTCTCTACCTGTAATCTTTGGTGTATTTCGCTTTTTTTTGGTCAGCATCTGTGCACCAGGCTGGGTAGCCTGAAGCTTCTTACTTCTGGTAAGGGTATAGTCTCTCATAGTTTGAGAAAAGGCTGTTACCCCTCTGTTCAGAATACCAAATCTCATAGATTTCAGAGGTCCCAGGCTTCTCCAGAGCCTTGCTCAGTTCTGGGGTATACCAGGTGCCCACCAGGGGTCTTTCCTCATTGTTGTGGGTGTAGTGTGCCTGTTGAGTTTCAGCACAGGGGAAACAATAGCTTTCTATTTACCCTTATGGGAAGTATGGTAGGAAAGACATCCTCAAGGTGCATGTATTTCCACTTTGACCAGGCTGAAAAAGGCTGTCAAGGTGCTGAAATTCTCAAAAATAATTTAAGGTTACTAAGGGGGAGTACTGTTTTGTTGATGAAGGGATACAGGCTAGTAAAGACATGATGAAGTATATTTTAATTAGGGGCTTCTTTCTTATACAGATGGACAGTGTTTGTATGGTCACCAAAAAAAAGAAAAAAAAAAAAAAACATCTCTGGTAATTAGTGGCATAGACAACTGAATTCTGGAAAAGAACTCTACAAGTTCCCCATCTGATTTTGTCATGGCATTCCATTTTTGCTCCCACATAGATCTGATGCTTAAAGAGCACTCTTTTCAGGTGATTCATCTCCTGCTGTGTCCTGTAATGTACCTGAAGGTGGCCTCCAACCAAAGGGTTCCATTCTCTTACTTGGAAGCATTTGTTACAGTGGTGGAAAAAGTACCTGTTAAATTCAAAAGCTGTTGGCACCCCATGAATGACCACATAGCTGTCCAAAAAGTATGCCCTCACTTGATAATCACTTCCTTTCAATGCATGGCAAACAAATATTTTCCTTTTTGTCCATGTACATAAGTCACTGAATACCTCTTTTCCTCTGGTGATAGCCATGCAGAGGGAGGAGCACTACAGCCTTAGGCTTGAGATGCATAAAGTGGTATGAGGCCAGTGTAGTATTCTGAAGGGGTCTATAGAGCAATTCACCATCACATTTTCATCACCCTCTTTCTCATAGATTGTGAGATGAGTCATCTCAAAATGAAGTAACAGGATAAACACTCTCCTACATTTGTAATGGGTATATATGTGTGTGCTGAAGTTTACATACTGTGCAGTAATGAAGTGGAAATTCTGCCCCATTTGGGACAGATTGCTTTTGATTGGTCTCACTTACACTGGTTGGGACCATTGCTGGGGCTAATCATGTTTTTTCAGATATGACAAGAAAAAAATCAGTCTTCAAAAATTCATGAAATTCCTCTATTGGCTGTTTGCAGTTGCTATAACAATACACCATACAATACATTTAAAAATGCATTTCAATTATATTTCAACCATGTTCTTGTCAAACTGTGATAATCTAGTCAAAAAGTTTGCCTTAACGAACAGGCAGAAGTAACCAATTTATATTTTTGGCCTATTTTTATTTTCATATAAATGACAGAGGGAAGAAGCAAAAAATGCTATAATGACGTGAAGATTCAAACCAAATTAAAGGACAAATTAAAAGAGTTCATATATTATTCCACACCAATGCTCTATGAGCCGTAACTAGTAAGACTTCTGATGCTAAAACAGTTACTATTGGTTAGAGAACTTAATTGTTTTATATAGGAACACATGAAAGCTGTTCTGAATTTAGAAGTTTCCTCTTTCTCTATACTAAGCTTTCCTCATTAAAAAAAAAAAAAAAAAAAAGATTTAAATCCTGCAGACAAGACTGCACATGTGAAAAATCCTCAGGCCTGGAGAGCGCAAAATTGCTGAAACACAGCCAGTATGTGATGATCCAGTTCAGCTGTAAACAGAAGGTTCTCCAGAGTCACCATGTACTGCTGAATTATCTGATGATGCTGCAGATAAAAAGATAAACCTTTGTTGTTCTCATTCATATTCATACACAAAAACAGTCAGAAAAGTGAGGACATATTGTAAGTATCACAGATATTTTTACTAGAACAAGTACATCTAATTTCCACAACACATTATCCACTGTTGACCACAAGAATGAAGCGTGCATTGAAATCTGGTTTTGAGAAGTACTGGGTTCCCTGTAGCCTGGGTTCCCTCAATGCTAGTCCTGATCCTGAATAGTATTAAGGCCCCCTATGCACAGAGGCAACTGCACAGATATACTAGAAGACATTTGTTTTAGCATTAAGTCATTTTTATGATCAAGGAAGAGATTAATCCATAGGGGGAATTACACCATTAATTCCATGCAGCTTCCCATCCTCTAGAACAATTTATGTTCATGTAAACAGGAATAACTTTCTATTACTCTGCCTGTTACTTTCAGATAGTCACTTAACTGGCTTTTTACATCTGTTATCAGATTTAATAGAGCTCCAAGCTATATTTTAAAATAGCTATTCCTTTTAAACAGATGCATATATTTAAAACATTTCCATCCGCTTATTTATTAGGCACCTGTTCTGGCATACTTGTTCTCTCAAGATTCTACCCTTGCTATAAAACACGGTAAGAGAAACTCTACTACATTTACAACCATATCTCAATATTTTGTTGTACTATATTCACAGTGTAGGAAACAATCAAGGAGTTCATCCTCCAGTCACTTAGCAAGTCTGTAGTAAAGATGGGGTCAAAACCAGAGACAGACACAGCCAAAACTCACCCTAGACCCTGGAGAAGATTGGTGATGTGTGTTTTATGGAGCTGGGAAGTCCAGCTCTCAAATCATGTAAGCTTTTCTTTGCAGCAGATGCCCAAAGCTTTCCAAATGAAGAAGTAAAACTTACCTGTAGGAAGATTTGCTGCAACCTCTCTATACAGCTCTTGTACCAAGGTGTAAATACATCAATCCCACCAGTTTCACAGCGCACTAAGTGCTCAGTTAACAACATAATGAAACGCTGTAGAAGAACACAAATAGAATATTGGTTCAACAAATCTTGTCAGATGAAAACAGGTCAATAGCCTCACTTGAGATAATCCATGGACATTTGACAGACAGAAGTTTTGAACAGCAATGTCAGAATGAATGTTTCACTTAGGAGACACTAAGTACTACTTATATTCAAGTTACCTTTCATTTGTTTAGGAAACCACACGATATATAAAAAAAATATCCTCTGCTTAAGCTCTTGATGCTGAACAAATCCTGTTTAGGGGAGTCAGGCAATTATTTGCAGTAGAATCATACAGATGATAGATTTATTTTTATCCACAATAAGCCCATCTACCCCTTCTCATGTTCTCACTGCAATAACATGAACAAGATACAAATAATACTGTAAAGTCTTCATTACCCACAATTACCTGGAATATAACAAGGAAGAGATTCTTCTGTTCACTCTGTGCTGATTCTACTTTCTCCTGCAAGCGTTCTATCTGTTCTTCTAGTGGTCCATCTTCCCTATCACTACTTCGGTCATCGTCATCATCATCATCATCACTGTCTCGCTGTAAGCAACAACAATACACAACTAACTGGAAATATGGCTACCTGTGAATCCTGCTATTATCCATTGGAATGATAAACAGACCTCTTGATTGACCAAACACAAATGAGTCCATAGCACAACTGAAGCTGCTCTGTGGCCTTTCAAATGCTATATGTTAAGGGATGCCTATTTTATGAATACAATTCAAGAAGGAAAATTGAAAAGAAGAATGAAAGGCTTAAGCTTTATCAACTTGAGACAATGCCAGGATGGGAAAGGCCTGCAAATTAAAAAAAAAAAAAAAAGACCCAGAAGAACTGTGGCAGGTTTAAACACTTACAAGATCATTATTTAGTGGAGCCACAACAAGATGACTTGATAACTTGACAAGATAACTTGAAAGATACTCTGACAGCTGTGAATCACTGCAACGCTTAAAGGTGAAGGGCTTGTTGGATCAATTGATCGTTTATCATTTTCATCTCTACAGGATCATACCCCCCATTTCTTAGGTTCAAGGACCAGCAGACACTATCTTAGCATCATCCCACAATATGCCAAGTTTGCTTAGCACTGGGACCATCAAAATTTGTCATTTTACATCCTGAGCCAGGAGCTGCAATCTGGTAAAGCATCTGCTTCCAGAACTACTCATCCTTTTCACATTTTGCTTACAGAAATTACTTCATGGCATAACACTGCCCTTTAAAACACTCAGTGCTCAAGAGCTGCAGCTAGGAGATAGTGCAGAAAAAAAGAAACAGGCATATCTGTTGAATGATATCATAGAAGCTCTGCCTCACAGTAAAAATCAATGAATAGCTCCTTGATACTCACAAACGTTTATTAATTGCTGGAATTAATTGGAATGAACTGAAATCAGTCAACTGTGAGTTCCTAGTGACCTCTTAGCTGATGCTCATAGGAAATGACTTGTGCTGGTGGCAATTTTTGCAGGATCCTGCATGTGTTCCATGTTATGCCAAATTCTGATGTGAACTTAGGTCAAAGATTTAGAGCTAGCTTAGTGTTTTGTGCAAGTAAATATACTGGAAGACCATATATCAACAAGGAAATATTCTCTTTTCAAGAAACTGGCTTCATTCTATAATCAGGATTAAAGTACTACAGTCGTCCAAGCTGTCTTGGGCCCAAAAATGAATTAAACAAAGGACTAATTAGACTGAAGTGGCTGACTAGGGACATTCAGAGTACTTGGTGCCATAAAACACTGAGTTGGGGAGGGCACAGAAAGCACCTTCTCTTCCAAAGTGCAGTACGGAATCTCAGTAACCCATCTGCTTGTCCAGGAATAACAAGTTTCTACTATCACTTGGGACTTAGGAGACCACACAATGTGTCTAAAAACATTTCATTGTCATCTCACCGTATATAGTAGTCCAGGTCATGCAAAGACATTCAAAAATAAAATCCAAGAGAAGCAAAAGGCAGATGCAGCTGTCAGAATCCAGCAGCATGTCAGAAGAACAGTGGCATCTATCTCCACTCAGTGACAGGTGGCTGTTTCCACATGCTTCTCCACACAAGATATGAGGTCCTAAATGTCTGCTTACAAGAGCATTCTCTGAAAGGGGCTAACAGAACCTATTGTAAACTTGAGTATGAATTTCTGATCATTCCTATTGCTATCCAATAACGTAACAGGAACCAAGATAAAAAAATAGAGTGAAAGACAAGCTCACATCAAAACTTACAAAAAAAAAATTAAATAGAGCAAGCATAAACACCTTCAAAGACTTCATTGAATTCTTCAGGCTGTAACAGTCTTTAGGAAAGCATACAAACAACATGTCAACTTTAGTGTCCTAATAGTAGAGATGGGAACACATTTGCTGATATGTCTCCTGACAGTATTTTTATTCAGCCTCACCCAGAACCAACTTTGTGAGTCTTCAATTTTACAGCATGCAGGTTACTTAGCTTTAATAATAATAATAAAATTACTCTTTTATGCTGTCTTGCCAATCTTGCCTTAGTCTCCTCCAGTTCTCTGTGAATCTTCAGTACATGCTTGTTCATTTTACGAATTGTAGAATGTAAGATTTCCCAGACATAGAACCTAGGAAAGATGCAGGACTCAAAACAGTAAATCACACTGTTCCATGACAGAAAAATTACAGGTCTGCTATATCACTCACTCTCAACTCATTCAAATCATCAGAAACAGTGCAACTTTCTATTGCTACAGAATAAGTTAAGCTAACAAATAATTATAAAAGTGCACAATACTGATCTGGGGGAAATTTACAACGTTTCTGCATTATTACCTAGGACATCTACTGGAATGAGCAAACATTCAATATTAAGAAAGTATAACACACCTGTATTTTGCACACTATTACCAAACCAGTGTTTTATTTCAGAATCATTCTGCAACACTACTAGCATCAAACTGACTTGTCTGAGCACTTCTCCCACTTTCAATAAGCAATATATCTGAGGTTAGTGTAGAATACATGCCCTAGGTGTAAGCCAAGACTCCACCAGGCTAGCAGCTATACAACAGGGTTAAAAGTTCTTGTCCAAGAATGGTTTGCAAAGTGGTCCTAGATTGTCTCCCTCCACTTTGGCATACTTACAGGCTACTTGCAAGAATCTTGCTAACATAGTTTTCTTGCATGCCATATAAAACCATATTGCAGCTCAGAGGAAAATATTAAAGTTTGTTTTGGGGAAGCAACACAAGCTTATATAGAGCTTAATTGTAGTTATTTTCATTACTTTGCTTTATTAGAAGTTTAAAAAATGTAAAATAAAAATTCACAAAAAGCAACTGAAGACACAAATTCCACACTTGTTACCTAGTAAAATCATGTGCAAGTTCTGAAGAGAAGATCCAATTGGCTACTGCAGCACAATCAACAATCTGTGTTCGAATCATCTTGTCCACAAGCACAGCAATCATCTACATTTTGGGAAAGACAAGATGGTCATTCCTGCCACAACAAGAAATGGTCAAGCTTACCTGCTGTAACATGAAATCTGTGAAATTACTGTGGGCTATGATACAGACAATGATGGGTTGTATGAAAGTTTGGCCTGATAAAACTTTGTAAATATATTAGTCAAACTAATGATTGATTTCAAGCATTTTAGGAATCTAGCACTACTGAAAGCAGACATCTGTTTTGCTTAGCCTAAAACTGTTCAAACAAGGGGAGCTGTATCAATTATGCAAAGTGTGCATTCGCATTTTAACAAACCTTCTTTACTCCTCACGAGAGCAATTAGTAACTCTTCATTCAAGTGAATATTGCTGCTATTCCCAAGAGCAAAAATACAAGAAACAAGTTTTGAGATGAGACACCAAAGAAGCAAGTCCCAATATTTGACACTGGAGTATCCAACCAGAACATGTCCCCATTACATAACCATAAAATAACAGCAACCACTAGTCTACTCTCCTTGGACTGCAACAATCTCCAATTGCAACCATATGCTCTTTCCTGCAGGACCTCTTCATTTTAGAATGGAACCATCACTCTGTATTGAAGTATTTACTACAGGACCCTGCCTTGATAAGGTCTATGGAGAAATCAAGCAGAGAAATGCAAAAAGGATCTCGTAATTAGAAAAGCTATATGCCATTCAAAAGAAAAGGCCTATATTCACATGTTCCATACCAAAATACCTGAAAACCTCAAACTGCAACAAATTTATTCTTATAACCACGCATTCTCAAATGGGCAAGTGTAATAAAGCTGTTTTTAAGGGAGAAAACTGAGTTAATAGAATGAATCATGGAAAACTCAGGACTAATCTCTCAATTCCCAAGATTGCTTCCTATATGCATTTGTCTTAAGAGATTCTTTCTGACACCACTCAGATTACCTAGTTTGATCCTTCATATAACACAGACTTAGGAATTTGTGAAAACATTCAATCTTGATGTTAAAGTTTCCCTTTATGACATCAAAGCCTTCTTAAATTGTTCCAGGGATTACTGACTCTCTTTGCTAAATCTCCATCTATGGCAGAGATTGCTCAATAGCACTGGGTGCCTCACAAATCCTTCTGATAAACTAAATCAACTTAAAAGATGTGTTACCATTTATATAGTAGACTTTGGATCACATCAACTGAGGCAGGGCTAATTGGAAGAAAAGAAAGACACTAGGCAGGTGCCCAGCTGTCTGGGCACCATCTAGTCTGTGTGCCAGTACGGCTAGGGTCCCACATGCATGTACGTGTTTCAAACCTCAACTGAACAATTGAAACTGCATTGAAAAAATGTAAGTGAAGTTAGGAAGGCCCATTGTGCAACTTCTGTATTAGAAGATCTACATCTTACCATGCATAAAGAACAAGAATGCTGTTCAAAATTTCAATACTAGAACAATACCAGATTTTTAACAAAAATATTCTCTTATAAGCCAAATGGCATAGCACAAAGCTGAAAGAAAGTCTTTGCTCTTCCACACTAAACATGAAACAGCCTCACCAATAGAGAATAAATTTGATGTCTGGTTTAAGACACTTAACAGTAGTAAATAAATACAACTTCAATTTTTTCAAATACAAGTAGACAG
This sequence comes from Nothocercus julius, assembly GCA_013398735.1. Taxonomy (NCBI): domain Eukaryota; kingdom Metazoa; phylum Chordata; class Aves; order Tinamiformes; family Tinamidae; genus Nothocercus; species Nothocercus julius. The sequence goes on from VZSV01000561.1 coordinate 20,811, forward strand.
TAGACTATTCTTAAGTAAACAAAGCAAAATGTATTTTTTTTTTTTATTTTAACATGATTTTCTGTGATTTAAAATTCCAATAAATATCTACCATTGCTACTCTTACCTGTGGGTGATTCTTCCAAACCTCATATACAACTCTCAGGACATGGAGTTTCCCCTCATCACTTTCAGCAAGTGTTTTGAAGACTTCATGAAACCTTTTAAAATATAAATAAGCAATGGAGGGGTTAGGATCAGGGCAATGAAGTATGGTAAGTGGTTTAGATGAACATTTTCTTTCAGCCAATCTGCAGCAATTCTGGAAAGGCTAACCCCTGACAAATAGAAATATCCTGAGTTTAAAAGGTTGCAGAGACATGACAACTCCTAAAAGCAATGTAATCCTGCCTCAGTGGCAAGCTTACTCCCTGAAGCTAGGCTACAGTTTTCATGCTTTTAATTGCAGGAGATAACTGCTGCTCAGTGTGCTCATCTATATGCAGTCAGAGTGAAATTTGCTCCCTTTTCCTGCATTGGGCTTTGCCTATTGATGTGTGTTTCCATAACCATAGACCATTATTCAATCCCCACCACCACTGAGGGAAATGCTGCAAAAGCATCTATGTTAGTAGAGTTAAGGAGACTGCTATGTCAACATTCACAGTCTAGTTTAAGTGGCTCTTTTTGACCTTATGGATACCACTGTTGGTATGCAGTAGTGAAAACACTAGAGCTGAATATGCAGAGGTGTGCTCCTTATGCTGACTGTAGGCTAGTGCCTATCATTTGTTGTAAACAGTTATTACAAATCTTTCATGTGCAGACAAAAATCAGGCTTTTACATTTGAAAAGTATATGAGGCTATATTAATAGAAAAATAATTCAGTAAGACACATGACCACCTCTCATATTGAGACAGTTTGACAGCATCAAGTATGCAGTATCAAAAATAGCTTACTTTTATCTAATTTTGCTTAAGAAAAAATCAGTCAATCCTCTAGAAGTTAAAGCATGTCTTTAAGGGTATGCACTCTAAAATATTCTGAAATTAATTTTCTTTTCTTTAGGTAGATTTAATAAGCTGGGTGGTGAGGTGGGTTTTTTTGTTTGTTTTTAAACACAGACCTAACTGGTTTTAAGTCATACTGATAGTCACAACACACTGTACAAGACCTATAATACTGTGGTGGGAGCTATCCAGTCATTCAGCAAGAGGCAATATCACTTGTTCCTCAGGACACTCAGGAAATGATTAATTTTAAAATTAAATTATATACAAGCTGTTCCTTCTTTGTGATGCTACAATGTACATTATGCTTCTGAACTTGCACATGGAGCCAAAGGGGGTTAAGAAAGCTTCCCCCCATGCATACACTATATGGCTTTGTACATTTAAATATGCATCATTCTTTGTAATACAAAATATACATCAAAGAAACAAGCTGCTTGATCCACTCTATGGTGGCTTCCCAAGACTTCAGATACTAGTAGCATAATGTGCTGTTGGACAGTTAAGGAAGAACAGGCAAGGCTTGATGTGAGAGGGGAAAAAAAAAAAAAAGCAGGGCAAGCTACAGAGCTACAGTAAGTACATTTTTAAGCCAGCTACAGCAGTATTCCTCCCCCATTATTCTTTAGGGTCTTCTGAACATGAAACTCATTAACATCACAAAGCAGTCAAGCACTTGCAGGCATGTCCAGAAGAGATAATAAGCTATCTGCTGTACTGTGGCTATTTTCAGCTCCAGCCTTTCTTCCAGTCAGGTAACAGCTCTTTGTCTCATGGACTTCGTAAGTGGACTTCATATAAATTTCAATAATTCAAATGAAACTGAAAACAGGGAACTCATGACATGAACAATAATTTTCCCCTTTCAAAATGAAAATATACAAAGAATGCCTCCTTGGTTTGATTTAGAATCTATCATTAAGAAGATGTAATAGATTTGCAAGTAGCTAATCCAGACACTAGCTAGAGTATTTTTCAGTACACAGTGGGTATTTCTCAAGACTTTGCAATAGCATGTGCAAAGAATCATAGTACATTGCACTTGTTAAAAAGATTACTTAAAACTTCCTATTGACTCTATATACTTTAGGTAGATTAAATGGGATTTGCATAATCATGAGTCACATACAGAAATAATGCATGCCCAATGAGTTTATGAACTGGCACACAGATGATCCCCTTTCTTAACTAGTTACTAACTTGCATATTATTGATTTAAATGCAACAGCACACAACCCAACAGCAGTATGCTTGTGCAGACACCTCTGTGCAATATCTGAAGTTAGCAACAAAAGCAAAGTGAGCACTGGGTTGAAGGACATCTTTGTGGGCTACAATGAAGGGTACAAGGAGAGTTATTTCAGCTCAATTTCAGGAGTTCCACTTCCATTTGAGAAAGCTGCAGAGGTTTCCCCCTCCCCTTTTTGATAACAAAAATTTACAACATCCACCACTGCACAGATGTATGCTTCCTCTCCTACTTTATGCTAACATTAAACTCCAGTAAAGACCTAATTGCTTCCATGCAGTAACTGAGTACCAAACAGTCTCTAAGTATTTTACAATCCTTACAGGAATACTAGTAGAATTAGGAACTGAAACACAGACATTCATGGATGTACCCAGAGCCACACTCAAGCAAAGAGTACAGATATGCACAGTTGTGATAATGAGAAACCCCAAACTGATATGTACCTTTACACTTGCAAGAGAATCTTAAAACAGGCAGAACCCTCACCCTAATTCAGTCAACATGCTTAAGATGTGTACATTCTTGTTAAGAATGCCATTCAGCTATATAACCTAGCTTTCACATTATCATCCTTTTAGTAAGCAGTGTCACTGCTTTTGCCCAAACACACAATCATATCACATATCACCTAAAGTGTTCCTAAAGCTTACAGTCATTTTATCAACCACTTGAATGAAATGGTTCTGTAAGCCCCAAAATAATGCACATACCACACTTACTTAGCCAGAGCACTGAAGGAGTGGCTGAAAGACTTCGCAGCTAGATGGAGCAGAGTCTGTACAAAAACTTCTATTTTCAAAGGATTGAAGGTGAAGCCTTCATCTGCAAGTTATTTAAAGTTGAAACAATTAATATTTCAAATAGAGCTTTTAAGTTGCTTCAAAAGTTTTAAAGAGAACTTTTATGAAATGAATTAAAACAATAAATTAAGTTTCAGCAACTGGATTTTGCAAGGTTGAACAGAGTTAGTAAATATCTTCTAAAACATGCAAATCTTGGGAATTCCATCTATCATGGAGAAAACATGTAGAAATAGTTCCATGCTAATGAGGAAGAGTAGCAGAGATACAGCCACACTAATGACATCTACCAGCACTGATGGAGAGCAGCAGGAAACGACAGCTGAAGGGGCTGCAGAAGTCTGCATTGGGTTGGAGGACAGACAGGCCATAGAGCATGGAAAAGGGAGAATGAATGAGAAGAGGGGAAGCTGCAGATGATTACAGTACAGAGATTGGGTATTTGTAATGGTTGGAGAAGAGTGCACCAATTGTGCATAGGGCATGTGGGACACTTGAGATGAATGTTTCCAAGTCTCTTGAACATTGCTGTAGAACTGCTGGCAATGATGGGTAAAAGAGAAGGAACACTGATTACTGTGTGGTCTTTATAGCAAATCAAAGAAAACAATATTGGCTCTTGGGCTAAAACAGGCTAACTGCTGCTCTGTGCCTACAGAACAGAATAATTGCAAGTGTTACAGTATTATGCAAACTGTCCCTACGTCTCTCAAACCTGTAACTTACATTGATTTCAGTCCCCAAGAGCACATTGGCTTTGGAAATCAAGCATTACTTGTGGCTGGACCAACAGCAAAGCTAGAAAGAACTTGAGCAAAGTCCTATTGTGAGAACATTAATTTCATTTAGATCTAGGGATAGCTAAAATAGCCAGAGTGATAGCCAGAGTGATAGCCAGAGTGATTTAACTGCTATTGGACTGTATCAAGAAGAGGCAAGTTCCTAAGTAGGGCACAAGCGCTGGATCTTACGGATAAAGCTGATGCCATGAATTACACTCTAATGCTGAAAGCAAAGGGAAATGTTAAAATATCCTTCATGCCACCTCTGTAGAAAATTACCAGAACCCACACCCAGGGCTAGGTTGCCTCTATTAGCTAGAACAGACCTGTCTCTATATATGACGAGAAGAGAAGAAACAGACAACTGTATTTTATTCCCATTTACTGTTAAACTGAAACCAACTATTAGAATGGAAAACATACAGTTCACTTACCAGCAAAACACATAACAGCACTACAGGATAGCAAAATGGTTTATACACAAAACTAATAACAACCTTGCAATGCTTGATATTGAATGTCCTTACCATCATCATCATCCTGGTTTGGATTAGGCACATCTTTTAAAATGTTGAAGATTTCATCGTTACTGGCCTTATTTTTAATTGCAATCGTTAAACAGAGTGCTACAGTATACCCAGGAAGAGATCCTAAATGAAAAGAGAAAGTTCTTATTTCTCAGAAAAGCATGTACACTTCCCAAATACCCCCAGAACTTGCTGTTCCCAATACGACTGGTCCACATCACCATTCCATAAAATTCTTTAATGGGTTTCCTATTCTTCACAAATTCATGCCTTTTTGTAGTACCTTTAATGGGGAGGGGGACAATTCCCCTGATCAAAGCTCCACTCCAATTTCCATCAGCTTCTTATAAATGCAGTACTTGTATTTTCTCACTTATATCTGTGCCGTTGATAGCAACGGTTCCTTCACATGATCTTCTGCCTGTTTGCTTCATTAAACCAAGTTTGTTTAGCAAAATCTTTTATTAAGTGCTAACTGTGTTCAAAAACAAGTCTGCGTTATCTTATGCTACACTCATTTCTGCACAGTATTCTGTCTGACCAGTGGAAATACATTTTCTTTTTTAGACTCTTGACAAGCCACAACAATGCTGTAGCACCTAGACTGCAACCACCTCAACATGATTTAATTTCATACAGCTATTTTTTTTATTTAAAAAAACTTATATCACAAAGATACAAACAAGTTATATCACTTGCTCTCACATAGCTAGGCCTGTTTAGCCTGGAGAAGAGAAGACTGAGAGGAGATCTGATCAATATGTATAAATACCTGAGGCGAGAATGTAGGGAGGATGGGGCCAAACTCTTCTCGGTGGTGGCCAGTGACAGGACAAGGGGTAATGGGTACAAGGTGAAACACAGGCAGTTCCATCTCCATGTGAGGAAGAACTTCTTTACTGTGAGGGTGACAGAGCCCTGGCACAGGCTGCCCAGAGAGGCTGTGGAGGCTCCTTCTCTGGAGATCTTCAAAACCTGCCTGGCTGCCACCCTGTGCCCCGTGCTCTGGGTGTCCCTGCTGGAGCAGGGGGGTTGGACTAGATGATCTCTAGAGGTCCCTTCAAATCTTTAGTTGAATTCTTCATGAAGTCAACTGACATTCCCTTGCTTTGAAACAATTTTCTTCTACTTGGTTTCAATAACTTAAATACTTACTATTGCTTTCTTCTCCATATTTGTAAATACACACTGGATTTGCAGGACTGAGGACAGAAAAGCTTGGAGGAACAATGTCTATTATTCGCTGATGGTAGGAAAGCCTGCAAAAGTAAGTTTCACAGCAGTACAATTATAATGAAAATATCACCAGGGCTTACTCAACTCTCTGATTTAAAATGTTTTTCCTATTTTTTAAATTTGGGCAATGCAAAAATCAAGATGTTTACTCAATGCAATAGTAGTTCCTGACAGATAGTAAAAGCTAGCCAAAACAAAACTTTCTAGCATATAGATTCTAGATTTAAATTTCTTAATACAGGAATCTCATCCTCACACAAGTCTAAGATCCTATGCAGACAACTGGTAAGATACTGGTATTAAAAGCAGGAAAAAAAACAAAAACAAAAACCAAAAACAAACAAACAAAAAACTCTAAACATCTCTATTTTACCTTCTGTCTTATTTGCGTTAAAAACACTGAATTTTTCTACTAAATTCACAGTGAAATAGAAAAAGGCCACAGAAAAAAACAAATCATTTTGCAGCCCAGCAGTTTCACACTTCATATATTAAACTCACTCAAAGCAATAAGTAAATGTTTTCATCTAGAATGTTGAATTACATAGGTTCTATGGACATTTTACTCTTGGATGCTGTGCCCTGTGTCATCATTGTTCTCTCCTCCTCCCCCCCACCCCAGTTTAGGTTTCCACAATCATTAGTGCAATCCTGACAACTGTTATGCTTTTGCAACTTCTTCTTAAGGTCTATGAGAATCCAAGATGCCTAGAACAATCAATATTAGATCTCTACCTTAAGATAAGTATGGATCAGTTCCCCCTGTTTCTGTGAATAGACAGTATTTTTCAGCACAATACCTGAACTCTTTTTCCTTCCCTGCCTAGAGCATTATCAAGTCTTTTTACCTTCCCCCAAGCACAAAGAGTATAGTCTTAATTTGTATCTAGAAGCACGAACAAGTGGGAAAGGTCACTTTACCTTGCTCCACCTATTTGTCCCCCAGTCCACTAGAAGTAGTGTCCTACAGCAGGTATAATAGAACAAAACTGAACAAGACAACAGAACGGTAACTGAACATGTTAACTGAGAAAATATATATGCCTATGACAAGAGTCAAAAGGAACCCACTATCACCTGGAAGCAATAACCAAACTTCAATTTAATGCAACTATGAAAGCGAGATGTTCAAAAGTCTTACCTCATGCATTTCTCCAAAACCTCTCTCACAAATTTTGATTTGGGCTTCTCAAGGTCCTGAGTAAGACAGTCTGACCTATCAAAGGAGAAAAAAAAAATAACCAAAAAACAAAAACAGTCAACCAAAACAAATAAAAAACACATGATAACCTCTAACAAATGCTCTTTGTTCTAATCTGTTTTGGCCTGATTCAGCAGGTAGAAAATATTCACTGGATATTCATAAAATCATTCAGGTTGGAAAAGATCTCAGGAAACCACCTACTCCAACTTCCTGCCCAAAGCAGGCCTGTTGGCCTATTCCTCCAGCCTGTCTGTGTCTGTCTTGATGAGGGTGCATTCTGCCTTCTCCAGGTCATTGATAAAGATATTAAACAGGACAGGTCCCAGGATAGACCTCCACATGTAACCATCCTTCAGGTAGAATATAAAACATTAACCACTACTCTCTCTGACAAACCAGCCAGGTTTTCACCCATCTGAACAATAACATCCCAACTTGGATACAAGGATCCTGTGAGAGAACACATAAAAAGTCTCATTAAAATAAGATAGGCTGCATCTCACTGTTCTCCCCTCACTTACAGTTCTAGTCATTTCATCATAGAAGGCAGTCAGGTCGGTCAGGCATGTTTTACCTTTGGTAAATCCATGCTAGCCATTCCCAGTCACCTTCTCCCTCATATACCTAGAAGGGATTTCCAAGAGAACTTGCTACATGATATTCCCAGGGACCAAAGTGAGGCTGACCAGCTTATAGTTCCCCCAATTGTCCTCTTAGCCTTTTTTGAAGATGGATGAAACATTTGCCTTTCCCCAGTTATCAGGGACCTCTCCTCATATCCACAACCTTTCAAAGACAATAGAAAACAGTCTAACAATGACACCAGCCAGCTCTCTCAGCATCCTCAGGTGTATACCATCTGGTCCCATGGACTTATAGGAGTTGAGATTATTCAAGACATTCCTGACTTGATCCTCTTCCACTACTGGCAATTATCTTCCTTGAACCCTATCTTTAGGCACAAGAGGCCTGGGAGACCTTGTTGGTGAAGACTGAGGCAAAGAATACATCAAGTGCCTTATCCTTTGCTGCTTTTGCTGTCACTAAATCACCAGCCCCATTCAGCAGTGGGCCTGCATTTTCCTCTTTTGTTCTTTTACTGATATAGCAGTAGAATCTCTTGCTGCCGTTTGTCCTTTGCAAGTCTCAGTTTCAGTTCAGCTTTGGCTTTCCTAATGCCATCCCTACATGCCCAGGCAACATTTCCAAATTCCTCCCTTGCAGACTGTCCTCACTTCCACCTCCTATGCATGACCTCTTGCATTGGAGCTCGGTCACGAGTTCCCTATTTAGCCAAGCCATTCTCCTGTTATGTCTACTCACTTTCTTGAATAATACAATGAACTGTGCTTGTACTTGAAGGAGGCTGTCCTTAAAAGACCTGGCAGCTCTCTGGAGTTCCTTTGCACTTCAGAGTTGTCTCTCAGGGGATTCCCCCCTACCAGTTTCTGAATAAGCCCAAGTCTGCTCTCCTGAAGTCCAGGGTCTATACTCTGTTACTCTCCTTCTTCACTGCCCCCAGGATCACGGTCACTGCAGCCAAAGCTGTCATTGATTACCACATCCTCAACCAGTTCTTCCTTGTTGGTGAAGAGCAAATCCAGCTGTGAATCACCCCTGGTTGGCTCATGCAGTACTTGTGTCAATAAGTTATTCCTGACATCCTTGAGAAACCTCCTTGACTATGTGCACCTCACCCTGTTGCCCTTCCAACAGATGACAGCAAAATTGAAGCCCCCCTCCCCCCATAAAAAACAGGGTCTGTGATCCAGAGACTTCCTCAACTTGTTTAAACAATACTCTGTCTGTAACTCTGTTTGCAGCTCTCACAATGATGTCACCCTCACTGGCCTCTCCTCTGATCCTGACCCACAAGCTCTATGGAATGAGTGATGGGCTGGATGAGAAGAGCTCCATATATACAATCTGTTCCTTCACATAGAAGCCACCCTCCCTCTTCTTCTCTACCTGTCTTTCTTGAAAAGCCTCTATCCATCCATTACAGAACTGTCATCACACAAGCTCTCCCACAACAGCTCTTATTCCAACAATGTCACAGTTCCTC
>VZSV01000561.1:31365-60159 GCA_013398735.1 Nothocercus julius
CATCCATTTTTTTCAGAGATGATTTCATCAACTTTCTGCTGACAGCTCCCTGTCTCTATATCATGACAACCAACGGTTGAAAAGGGGGGGGGAGGGGGGGGGAGTAAGGCTTCTGTTGTTGATTAATCAAGCAGACATTGTTGCTCATCATTAATAACTCAAGAAAGTGTGTTCACACTTGCCTGATACAGAAGACCATGACCAGCCAACTCTGATCCTTTGTTGCTGCGTCTCTATTAATACTGCATACAGGTCCACACAATTCTAGGGATAGCTTAAGCTCTCATCACTGAGACTATGTGATTGCAATCACTGGGTGATATCCAGCAGTAGAATGAAGATTTGGGAATGGAATTAGCAGTAGATATGTCTGTTAATAGTTCTCCATTTTCAGGAATTGCTGCCTATTAGTCATAATAAAACTCCAATGAAAAGGGGCCAATGCAATTCTCAGAATTACCTGGGAGCTGATTCTTCATTCACCACCATTAGCTACTCTCAGATCTGAAAGATGATTATTGACTTTATGAATACTAGTACATTTCAGTGCATTTTAGTGCAAACTCAAACAAGTTTAAACTATCTACTACACTCTGCAGTGAAATGGACCAGGAGCACTTACACAGTTGTTACAATAAACGATTTAAGAAATTAATCATTTCCTTTCCTTCTTCAGGTTTTAATGTGACTAAGACCATGCTACAAGCTGTCCTGGTGTAAAACAGACCTGAGCATCATGCAAGAAAACTGTTTATTCCATCCCTTGGCTACAAGAAGGCTCTTCAACATAATCAGAGAAAGCATCAGAACAAGATCTAACAGTTTGCCTGGTCTGCCAGCTAAAGAACAGGCTTAGATTTGAATACAGGCTTAATTTATGATTGCTGAGCTGCTATTCCTTCATGTGCACAGTGCTACAGGCAAAGATTAATGCAGCTAAATATAGGGAGAAGGAAAATTTATTACTGTTGCTATTCCATCTTGTAAAGAGCAAAAGGTGTGTGTGTGGGAAATCAGGTGTGTGGGGGGAAATCAGTTTTAAAAAAAGGCTCTTTAGCAGCATGAAAAGGATACAACTTGTGGTAAAGAGCCAGGCTGGAGCTTGCACAGTTCAATGAGGAGTGCTGTGTACATGACCTCAATATGTGGTGGAGATGGAAGCTGGAACAATTCTGCAAATATTACCTACATGGGAAGAAAGCACAGAATCAGAGCACAATCAGAAGAGAACAGCAATGCCCATTTTCAGCAATTATATACCAAAACAAGGTCCTTTTTATTATGTCAGATTCATGCTCTGGGAATAAGAGAAGAACTTCAAAAGATAGATGGTGCAAACTCTTTACCAGAGTAATGTAATTCTCCTTAATTGCCCCTATCATTTTAGATTAATGCCATGCATAAGACTAGCATTATGCAACAACTCTGTTATGTCTAACAAATACAACACACAAAGTGCAGATATGTTTGCTGAGTTAGAGCATGAGCTAATACAGTACTACAACAGAATCTGACCAAGGAAGGAAGCAAGCAAGCTAGCTAGCTGAATTCATCTGCTCCTAACCTAGTAAAGTATTAAATAAAATATAAGCATTTAATGTGAAAAACTAGTTACATGAAAGTGACATCTGCACCTTCTCTACAGCACTGTGTTCACTTTACTCTCATGGAAAAAGTTATATAAGGGTGTTTGCATTGGGCCTTTGGTGTAAAGTTGAATTTTTAATCCCATCTTGATTAAGGTAATCTTTCCACAATCTTATGTCTTCTTGTAATTAACAATCTACTGAAAGGAGACAGTAAGAGGAAACTTACATTCCTGTTCCAATATATATTTATAGTTATTGAAAAACCTCAAACTTGAAGGGTGGCTAAGGAGACACACCATTATTTCACAGCAAATGCCTTTCAGGGGCATTGCTACACAATTCTTTCAAGTAACTTAGAAGAACACTAATAAAAGACTTGCTTAAAGGGTCTTACAAATAAAAGTTACTTAAGTGCAGCTATCTCTGAGACCATCTAACACATAGGTGAGAATAGCAGATACAGAAACATTCAATAACAACTTGAGAAATACAAGAACCTGCAATATTGTTGCACTGTGAGATCCCAATTCCTGACCAAGGCTCCTAAACATTACATTTAAAATAAAGAAAGAAATCTTGGTTTTGATTGCAAGCAAGACTGCAGTCAACTCCTAAATTATATTGTAATTTAATGAATCCATCAGAGAGCTAATTGAGGTTTGTTCAGAAATAAAGGAACCATGAAAGAGGTTGTTTGTAAGACACATACCTCTACTATGTGGTAGTTCAAGGGGATCTTATTATTTCCTGGATAGCTCAACAACTGTGCAGCACTGCAAAGCAATAGATGTATTTAATTTAGAATTAAACACAGAAAAAGTGATGTAGCTACCAAACAGACAAATTAAATACTTAATTCTTTGCAAGAGTTTGCTCTTATGAAGCCAGCAAAATGAACAGACCTCAAACACAGAGGCTGTCCATCTATCCACAAGAACATAAACCAAACAAGCAAAAAACCCCACCACACAACACAGAACACAGTTTTACATAAACCCTCATGGTAACCTGTGATGCTGTCATCTGTCCACTAAAGGACAAAAAAAACCCCCTACATTGGCATATCAGAAAAAAAAAATCCAAACAATAAATTTGCTTTCCTGTCATTCTCAAGCCATTAAAATAATGGGCTGTACAAGATGTAGTCATGTTACAAATAGTGAATTAATTAAAATATATAGTATATCACCCATCATTTATACGAAACAAACACAGGCTATTTTTCAAATTTTAGCTCTAACTCTCTGGCATTTCTTATAATCTCCCTCTAGCCTTACTTTCTTTGGGGAAATAAAGCCTCCCTCCATTAACTTCAACAATGCTGGATTTCTAGTTTCTATTGAATCAAAAAGCTGTAACTAAAAACCTATATTGCATACTCCCACCAAAAACACTATTTTTGCCTACTGTTTGCACACTATACCAAGTTTGCTGGCTCTTGGAAGCACAAAAGAGCTAAATAGCTGTGGTAAATCATCTGGGTTACCAATTACCCGCATCAGATACTACTTTGGCAGAAATTAAGCTGGACTGTTTCCTGGCAGCATAAAGAATTGCAATAGAAGTGATAAGATTGACCTGAATGGAGAATGAATGGGTATGTCTGGGTATGAAAGCACCAGAAAGAAGAGAAGGCTCCGAGGACATTCCCCTGGACACACCCATGTTTTGGTGCCTGAAAGCGTGAGTGTGAATGAGTTGTACTTCAGTTTTATTTTAAAATTAAACCATCTTCCTTCCCTATAAGGTATTGTATTGAAATTTGCTGTTATTGTAGCATCATTTCCTACAGCTGCATAGAAGTCTATTAAACTTCACTGACACTGTACTGACTTCATGCAGAGCTAGCTCAACTACCTCTGCAACATAAATACAAAAAGAGGAGAAAAAAAGAATGGGATGAAGAAAAAGCAGGAGCAACAGGGCACTTCCAGACAGAGCCAGTTCAACACACACTTGTGCTTATCACAGAATCATAGAATCATTATGATTGGAAAAGATCTTCAAGATCATCAAGTCCAACCGTAAGCCCCTCAACACCATTCCTGTTAAACAATGTTCATAAGCACCTCATCTACACGTTTCTTGAACACTGTCAGGGATGGTGGTGACTCCACCACTTCCCTGGGCAGCCTGTTCCAATGCTTGAACCACTCTTTCCGTGTAGAATTTCTTCCTAATGTCTAACCTGAATCTCCCCTGGCACAACTTGAGGCCATTTTCTCTTCTCCTATTGGTAGCTATTTTGGAAAAGAGACTGACACCCGCCTCACTACGACCTCCTTCCAGGTAGTCGTAGAGAGCGATAAGGTCTCCCCTGAGCTTCCTCTTCTCCACACTCAATAACCCCAGCTCCCTCAGCCACTCCTCATAAGGTCTGTGCTCCAGCCCCTTCACCAGCTTTGTTGCACTTCTCTGGACACACTCCAGCACCTCCATGTCCTTCTTGTAGTGAGGGGCCCAAAGCTGAACACAGTACTCAAGGTGCGGCCTCACCAGCGCTGAGTGCAGGGGGATGATCACTTCCCTGGTCCTGCTGGCTACACTGTTCCTGATACCAGCCAGGATGCCGTTGGCCTTCTTGGTCACCTGGGCACACTGCTGCCTCATGTTCAGCCGGCTGTTGACCAACACCCCCAGATCTTTTCCTGCCATGTGGCTCTCCAGCCCCTCTGCCCCAAGCCTGTAGCACTGCATGGGGTTGTTGTGACCAAAGTGCAGGACCCAGCACTTGGCCTTGTTGAACCTCAACAAGGTTCAGTCTCAGCACATCGATCCAGTCTGTCCAGATCCCTCTGCAGAGCCTTCCTACCCTCAAGCAGATCTACTCTTCCTCCCAGCTTGGCGTCGTCTGCAAATTTGCTGAGGGCGCACTCAATCCCCTCATCCAGATCATCGATAAAGATATTAAAGAGGACCAGCCCCAACACTGACCCCCCTGGGGTACACCGCTCGTGACTGGTCACCAGCTGGATTTAACTCCATTCACCATCACTCTCTGGGCCTGGCCATCGAGACAGTTTTTCACCCAGCGAAGAGTCCATCTGCCTAAGCCATGAGCTGCCAGCTTCTCCAGGAGAAGGCAGTGGGAGACTTGTGTCAAAGGCCTTACTGAAGGCTGAGCAGACCACATCCACAGCCTTTCCCTCATCCACTAGGCAGGTCACCTGGTCATAGAAGGAGATTGGGTTGGTGAGGCAGGACCTGCCTTTCATGAACCCATGTTGGCTGGGCCTGATCCCCTGGTTGTCACACACACGCTGTGTGATCGCCCTCAAGATGATCTGCTCCATAGAGCAGAAATATGCTGGAAAGCACGGTACAAACACTCTTGGCAGCACTGCACAGATTGAGAGTGTGTCTATGTCATACTCTGTAGGGAAATCCTGGATAATCCAGGATGGCTTCAGGGTGACTCAGCCCTACTGAATTATATCAACAATCCATGATCAGGATACTCTAGCCTCACACTATTCCAGATAACAGCATTAACCATAGTTCACTGAACACTTGAGGAAATGCTTGATCTTAAACTTTTGCATAATCATTCCTGGACTTTGAAAGTCCCTGATGTTAGGGGAAGCCATGATGGTATATAAACAATGCTGGAACCCCATAACAATAAGAAGCACCTTACCAAGTCTTTCTTTCTTTCCAGTGAGATTTGATGATGCAGTGGAGATTTTCTTCTATTACAAATCTTTCAACTGAATGACTGCCAGGCATGACAGGGCCCTATTAGAACAAAATCAAAATTGATTAAAGATCACTGCTAATGTAGAGAAGCACAATTATACACACACACACATATGCACACACATAAAATGTGTGTGTAAACACATATATAAAAATAAAACTTGAAGATTGAATTAGGCACTCATGAAGATTTAATATCAGCAAGTTTTATAGTCAATGACTAAAACGCAGACTTCAAACTTCAGCACAAAGTTATCAAATATAATGTTATTGTAAGTAACTTAAGAAAAAGATTTTGGATTTTTGTACTGGATTTCCTAAATGATTTTAAAAGCTTATAAACAAATAGCCATCTATAATTTCAACTGCAGCCATTTTTACTATGAATCAGAGCTTTGGTGAAGTTTCACATACAGGAGTTCAGTACTTTCATATTTAGGTATCAGGGACCATGCTAAACAATTCACATTTTATGCCTTCTGTTTATACAAGAAGTTACACATCAAGATTTTATTAATATACACTTCATCTTTTTCAGTTACAGCAGAGATCAGAGTGATCTGGGAACTGACAATGCAGCTTGCTCCAGTTGCAAAGTGAAAACACTGCAAATTCAATCAATCATCTCAATGTTCTGCTTCTATACTGCTTAGAAAAGCATAGTATAAAAGCTAGCTTAAAAAACATGCTTTACTTCACAATTAGTCCACAATGTCACTTAGAAGTGTATTCACTGTTTGTTAACATGGATCAGCTGATTCAAGAACTCAAGCTGCAAGAACTTGATTGCATACCAGTACTCTATTATCCTTCATAGCCTTGCAAAACTAGACCTAAAACATCACAAGTCTCTATTTATAGCACATGTAATACTTGCAAAAGATAATTCTCAGAGCCAATAAAATAGCAATCTTCCAAAAAGCAAAACAAAACAAAACAAAGAAATACCCTTAAATGTAGGCCAGAATTAGTTCACAAGCATACTGCTAATTCCCTGTAATGTCCTCACAGTTACATATCAGTGTTCCAGAAAAGACAACTAAATAGCACTGAGATGACTGTACCTATTTGCTCTTCCCACTGTGGCTATGATAACAGTTCTGTTCACAAAACAGCAGAAATCTCTCTGTAAAACTAAAAATCCATCAAAGTATAAAGTGCGCAGGGGAAGTATAGGCCATGCTGGTAGAAGACTGGTATTGCATGTTAAAGGGAGCACAGAAGTAAATCAGATTGACAAGCTAAACACGTAAATAAGTAACAGAACCCTGATGGATTGAAATTTCAGACCTAAACAGGGAAGAGATGTATTTGGCTACATGACCAACTGTGACAACAACAGAGGCTATAACATGCTGAGGAAGCTCAGAGAAGCTGCACAGGAAGGAAATGCAATAGTACCATGTAGTCTGGACCAATGTCACACTAGGACATTACATATTAACATCTTTTAAAGATACAATCAATGACTGCTTCAGTGAACAACTAGTCAGGAACTCAAGAGAAGCAGTAAATCCCAACTTGTTTTCTTACCAAGTTTTTATAGCATCTGCAACAGAGGGGCTGCTAGGTAACTTGATTAGGGTCAACATCCTTACAGGATAACAAAGTGTGTGTGGGGGGGGGGGGCAGGGAATACTACTGTTGCATTTTCTCTTTTTATGTACTTAGCTTCAAAAAGGGTGTTATAAATAAAAACTAAAAGGGACAGCTAAAAAGTTACATTTTTTTTGAGGGTGGCACAGAGGTTATTTAAAGGTACCACACAGCAAACATACCATTTACTGAGATACTTGCAATGAGGCAAAAGGAAACCAAACTGGCTAAACACAAGAACAAGAGAGGCTAGCAGAAGGAATCCTGAAAGCTGAAGTTGTGCCTAGATGAAGAGAAACACAATTTCTTCTAGATTACAACTGGGAAGGGTGGCAGGGGGGTGGAGGAGAGTGAACATTTTCAGCTCGTGCCAATAAGTGATTATTTATTAAGAGAGGTGATCCTGCCCCTTTACTCAGCCCTGGTGAGGCCACACCTGGAGTACTGTGTCCAGTTCTGGGCTCCCCAGTACAAGAGGGATGTGGAGCTGCTGGGGAGAGTCCAGCGCAGGGCTACGAGGATGATCAGGGGCCTGGAACATCTGCCCTATGAGGAAAGGCTGAGAGAGCTGGGCCTGTTCAGCCTGGAGAAGAGAAGGCTGAGAGGAGACCTGAGCAGTGTCTATCAGTACCTCAAGGGAGGCAGTGAGGAGGATGGGGCTGGCCTCTTCTCAGTGGTGGCTGCTGATAGGACTAGAGGAAACGGCCACAAACTGAAGCACCAAAAGTTCCACAGGAACTTAAGGAAAAATTTCTTGACAGTGAGGGTGACAGAGCCCTGGCACAGGCTGCCCAGGGAGGTTGTGGAGTCTCCTTCTCTGGAGATCTTCCCAACCCGCTTGGACGCAGTCCTGAGCCACATGCTGTAGGTGACCCTGCGTGTGCAGGGGGGTTGGACTAGATGATCTCTAGAGGTCCCTTCCAACCTGAAGCATTCTATGATTCTATGATTACCCACCCAGGAGTTCTCAAGGAACTTGAGAATGGAATAGCTGACCTACCAATTGGGCTCTCATTCAAAATCAACTTGATGTCTAAACAACTAAGATTATATCAGTTTTTAAAGTGTTCTAGAAAATTGCAGACCAGCAAGGCTGACTTCCACATTGGGTAAGTTATTGGAAACTTAAAAAAAAAATAGTATTAAGAAGTATAACCATAAATGCTGTTTGAGGAAGAGTCAGCACAGATTTTGCAAAGTCAGGCCTCTCAAACTTATTGGAGCTCTCTGAGGAAGTCAACAGGCAATCAGACATAAAAGAAACCTGTCTGTCAGCCTATCTGACTCTTCAAAAGGCTTTCATGTATTCTATGCAATCACAGTATAAGACAGAAAGTCCTTACACAGATAAATAAATGTTTTAAAATAAGTAAATGATCAGTTCTCACAGCAGAGTAAGGTCACCAGTAGAATCCCACAGGGGTCTATCCAGGGACCTGTGCTGTTCAGCATATCCATAAATCATCTGGAAAGGGAGTATGCATTGTAGGTGAAAAAGCTTTCTGATGTTACTTCAATAAAAATGGGTATAAACAACAAGGGCAATCCATAAAAAAAAGCAGAAAAAAAAAAAAAAACTTACTAGCCTCAGCAGCTGGTGTTAAAGCAGAAGATAAATGTAAAATGTTTAGTTCACTTTCATCTACAGTTGGGAAAAATAGACCAGCTTTGCATATAAAGTGGTGAGCACTGAACTGCCCTTTACTGTTCAGGAATGCAAACCTCAGCTCAGTGTTCAATAACAACCTGGACTTATCACAAAATGAATAGGAAACAACACAGAGCCTTATGCCACCTATATAGGTTCATAGTGCATCTACATTTTCAATTCCATATGCAGTTCTAGTCATGCTTGCTACTCTCCCTTCCCCCACCCCCAACAGGATATAGCAGCATAGGTGACCTAAAGTATAGAACAGCTTCTGTATAAGAAAGAATTAGACAGGCTATCATTCAGACTAGAAAAAAAAAAAAACACAGTTGAGTCAGGATATGCTAGAGATTTAGAAAATCATGAATGGCCTGGAGAGGGTAGAGAAAGCAAATGTTCATTATCTCTTCCAATGCAAGAATTAGGGGCCATCAAATGAAGTTAGCAGGTAGAAGAGTATTTGAAGAAAGCACTTTTTCTTCCCTTATGCATAAACACTTTTGTCAAAATATCTGCTCTTGGCTACTGCTACAGACAGAAACTGGGCTAGATGGACTTTTGATCTAATCCAAGTCAACCACTATGTTCCATGATCTGTATCAACCAATTTCAACAGAGGGGTAGAAGATAGTCTTCAATGTATAAATTCCTGTAAGCAGTTAGGTTGAAAAGAACACAAACCACCATGCTCACAGAAGGAGAGGCTGCTACCTGAACATAGTTACACTATTAGAAATCAGAGAATCCATTCAAGACAGATATCCTTAATGAAAACATTTGAAAAATTGTTCTTCTTGACTTTTAATTTTCACTAATCTACCTGACAACAGTAACTTCATCATCTAATTAATCTCTCCATCAGTATCAAAATGTAATTACTGCTGACCTTCATACCACTAAACATTCTGGGAGAGAGGACACTATATCTTGACCAGCACTGCCTCGTGTCCCCCACTGCACATTCAACTCCACCCTAGCAATTACATACCTCTGGGTCATCTGTGTAGTCAAACATCCTAAAAATAACCCTTGGCATTGGGTACACTGAATCTTCAGTGTGAGGTGGAGGAGTGAACGGAGGCAGATTATGTTGCAATGCTTCGCAAAGAATGCTATCAAAGGCAAGGTAGGGCCTCAGAATGTGTCTTTCTTGCCAATGATCTTTTTTCAACTTCTGAATCTGGGCCCAAAGGCAGTCCAAATACTGAAAAAGATGTGAAATATCAGATACATTGGATTTACATCCTATTTCTCCAAAATGCATTTTTAAGCACAGTCTTGCAACCTAATTTCCCAGGAATATTACGTTCTGCAACCATTCTTTGTTTAGCAATGTTTCCTCAACGGGGTTGTTGCTAAACACCAAAATGCTTTCCTCCTCACCCAATACAACTGCAAGTTCTAGCCCAAGACTTGGAAGAGAACTACTTACCCAGGATCCATTAGGAATAAAGACACATTGTAGACAATTCAAAAACATTAAAATTTTCTTGACGTGCCTTTTAACTTTAGATTTCCAAAATAAGAACACTTCAGACAAATAATTCTTGTTAAGCATCTTTTGCACAGTATAAAGTAAATAAAGTCTACTTGCCTCTTCTTGTGGATGTGGTTTATCAGCAGTCCAAACTTGTAACATGGGTATATGAATCTTTTGGCGACGCCTGTTTATACAGTAAAGAAAACCTTGCATTTAAAAAGCTTATCTAAGAAATCAAACTTTCTTATTGTGGATCAACTAATATTTGGTCTCTTTGATGAAATCTGCAGTAGCATAAAAAGAAACAGGTTTGTGAACACTTAAGTTAATATTATCACCTTGTCTCAATGGCAATGTTACCTTGAATCACTTAGAGGGAATGCAAAAAAAAAAACCAAAAAAAATCAGTTGAGTAGCAACCTAATCATAGTAATATAGTCACACATGCATCAGAAAAATATTACCATACAAGTTAAGAGACAGATACTTTAGGTTTTTTCATAAGACTCTCCATCTGCTTTATGTTTTAGGGTATTTTAGTTGTTTGGATCAAAGATTTTTAGAGTATTTCTAAATTAACAATAATAAAAGGTATTTATCCATACTTGAATAGGTACCAGAAAGAGTATATTTTTACTGGTTATAGCTTACTTCAGATAGCTTTCTGTGTGGGACAAGAGGCGATCTATTTCAGCATCCTTCTTCTCATACAACTCCTTTCCAACCCAAGGCAAAGATGACAGAAACACGAACACATACCAATCACATCGTACCTACAATAAATGAATTCCATAAGTTTCTCAAAGAATTACTTAATTTGTCTCATTGCAAAGAGTAGCAAACTCAGAAGTATTTAAGGGGATGTAGAGATCAATTCCAATTAAAGCAACTGACGCATAGTTATAAACCCAAGTTCCTGAAGACATATCAAGATACTCTATATGAAAACAGGAACATATATTTAAATAGGCACATCTAGATGTGCAATATATTTGGAGATTCACACAGAAATCCTTCTACAGATCCTCTTTACTCAAATCATTCAATGTTACCAATGCCAAATTTCCTGAAGAATTCCTTTTAAAGAATTGCTAAGAATTTCTTTCTAAACTTTGCAAAGAAAAAAAGGAAGATAGAAGTTGAACTAAGTTATCAGCTTATTAGCTGACCTTTCCATATGATAGAACTATGTGACCCATAAGGTGCATCACAGTTACAGTGGCCTTAACATGACCAATGAATTCTTTAGGCTACTGCTATGCACTCATCACAGTGTGCTTGCTGGATTGGTAGCTGGGGGGAGGGGAACAAAAAAAAAGCAACCCCCCTTCCTCCTTCTTCTTACCTGAAAGCTGTTGTAGTTTATTTGGAACATGGCATTCATGCATAAAATGAACAAATATTACTCTCAGAACCTTTTTGCAGATTGACTATATATCACAACTGCTAAATAAACTTGGCAGATCTCACCAAGGATTATGTACTTGCCAGAAGTGAAGTAAAATTAATTCACTTGAGCTATCTCACTATAAAAGACCTATTATTTCCTGCCACGGCATCCTTTTAGTCATGCTAAGAAACCTGCATAAGTATAGACTCAGCAATAAAGTGAAATTGCATGAAAACAGCACAATGCTTGAGGCTAGTTACTTTGCTTACCTGGGGTACATCTTCTTCCTGTATCACACTCACAAAGTTCTCAAACATGGCTACCATTGAAGGTGCAGCTATTACATGACAATTCACAAGATCAGATAGAAAACGAACCTAATGAATTAAAAAAATCTCATTTAATTAAATTAATACTTAATCGGTAATTAGCTGATTACGATTGTGTAGCCACACAAGAACAAATAAGCATTAATTCAACTGCTAAAACAAACTACCAATAAAATTATAATTCACATAAGAAATAACACTTACTGTACAGACTCCCCCATAACCCCGATCAACATGACTTGAAACAATGTCTGTTAAACTTTATTGTAATAGTCCCTACAATCTATATGACTCCAATAAATGGAGATGGGGGGGAGAGGGGATCAATACACATCAGAGTTCAATCAGTATACCGCTCATACATGACTTTCATACAAAGTAAATTTCTATGGTCACTAATCCATAACTTTGAAAAGTTTCACAGATAATCCCCTAAAACTGCTATTATTTTCAGGTTTTAGCAATATGCCAAACTAATGGTGTGCTGCTAATCAAATGGCAGTGGTTTCCAAAGGAATTAGCACTGAAAATTACCTGTTTAGTCTTAATTCCTCACAAGCAGGATGAACACCCAGGACTGATTACAGCCATCAATTACACCCTATCTACTTGTAAGTTTTTAATTTGATTGCTTGTTTGTTTAAAATAATGGGACACAACAAGATCAACATTTGTCTATGAGCACAGTAGAAATGAATAGTTTTCATCAATCTTCCAGATTCTTTTGTAGAACAAATGGAGGAGGGGGGTGAAGGGACCACTGATTTCCTGAGAATTATTTTAGCAATGGGAAAACACACAGTTGGAGGTCAGTTTTGCAATCATAACATGATTTTTCCCCTCTCCTTAGGAAGGTAATCTCTTGCATACCACACATTTCTCCTGACACGTCTATGGAACACTGCTTGGATGGCAGAAAAGACAACCTTGCATACAGAAAACCTCTAGCCCCTCTAGATGTCAAAAGAAACAGTAAATCATTAAGGTGGGGGAGGAGGAAGGAAGACAAGAGAAAAAAAAAAAAAAGAAAAACAAAACAAAGTTCCCACTTACTAAGTACTCAGCTTCATTATACATATTCACTTTCAAACATTCTTTGAGCTGACGGATCATGGCTTCTACAAATTCCCCACCAAAGTTGTAGTTCCTGGCATTCAGCAACCCAACTAATGTTGTATAAATGGTAAGCTTTTCTGGTAATAGACGTGCACTGATTTAAATGAAGAAAAACAAGCATTGTATTAGATGTTGATTCATCATATGCCAAACACTGCATTACATAGCATTTTTGAATCTGCTTAGTGTAGGTTAAACTTGTCTGTGTTTAAGTGATGTAAAATGCTAACCTGACCTTAGTTATCTGTCCTGTGGAAAACAGTTTACAGAACAGCAATCTTTTAGGAATGTATATGCCACTTTTGAAAACATTTCAAGATATTTTATCTTTGATTCTTCTTAACCGGTAAACATTTAGGATTATAGCAAGTTCTAAAACCTATAGCAACCACACTTTAAGACATTTTCAATGGCAGTCACCAACTCAGCAAAACTTACACAATATTGACAAAAGCTGTTATTGAAAAAAAGGACATAACGTATGATTAGAAGCAGAAGTCAGAATGGTTTCGTTTTCCAGAACTTGTAGATACTCTATGAGAACATGGCCAAATAATGCAAGAAAAAAATGTATACTACATTGAACAAGTTGTCTCAAGTTAACCATTTTAGAAGTCATTTTATTATACTAGAACAGCAAGATTACACAAGAGATGTAAACATTTTATGTCACTTAAAATTTTAATTTGATTATAAGTTTCTCAAGCTTCTCAAGTGATTTTCAATATAGGGTCTTGAATAAATTGATAGGCTAGGTCCTACTGTACTCAACTTATTTTTTTTCAAATATATTTTGTAAATGTGTAAGCCTTCAGAGGCATTCAGCTGCTGTGGGAAACATTTATAGCTTGACTTTTTATGAACAGTTTATGAACAGTGCTACAAAATGGATTTAAAAGTTCCCATGCATCTATAACACAAGCTGGCACTGGTGGTATACTATTGTGGACCTCACACAACCCCCTCCTAGGACATGTGACCAGTAACCCAACACACAAAGAAGCTTTGTTCCAGTGCTTTGCTAAGGAGAGGAAGGAGTGCTGCTAGTCAAGGAGGGAGTCTACTTCTGCCATTTTGTGTCTTCACTACTACATAGTGGGCTTGTGGTGACAGGTGCACCTCAGACCCACAAAAGGGGTATAGGCAGGGTAGGGATGCACAGATAAGAATTGGCACCCAATAGATTTTTTTTTTTTTTTTTTTTTTTTTTAGTGACTGTTGCATTCAGAAACAAGATACTACCTAGCATATTCCCCTTGGCAATCAGAAAGCAGTTCTGGGCTCTACTCTATCTGCTTATGACTTTACACACATTTTTAAAGGGGGAGTACTTTACAGAGGCATTTTCCTTGATTTATCTAATATTGACTAAGCTTCTCAGATTTCTTTTGCCTGGAGCAAGATGAAGCCTAAGTTATAACAGTGTTCAAGAACTAAAAGCTGTTCACAGCATTTAAAGTACTTAAAATACTTAAACTTATCTATTTGACATAGATAACAGAGCACCTCACAAGTCTTCTGCATACGTACACAGTGCAAAGTATTCTTAAAATCTTGCTTTTATAGTTTGGTAGATCAGCTTCCAAGACACCAGCTAGGCCCTCCAAGTTGCTCTCCAAAGAAGAAGTACTCTAAGAAAGAAAACAGTGTTTCCTCATCAATCAGGCATAGAATCATAGAATCATTAAGGTTGGAAGGGACCTTTAGAGATCATCTAGTCCAACCCCCCTGCACACGCAGGGTCCCCTAGAGCATGTGGCTCAGGACTGTCAGCTATCCCCTCAGTAAGTGGAAGACAAGCAAATCAGATAAAACAAAATATTATGTTGCATTTTCTTCTTGTTGGAAGTAATGATTCAAATCCATTAGGAATGCACAATGTCTCTCATTTGCTAGAAATAAGAAGCAGAAATGTCTAAGAACAATATCAATTGTGAGTTCTCCTCCACAGCAAGGAGCTCTAGTGCTTTCTTGGTAAGCAAGGGTTAACATAGCCTCAGAAGTCTCTCAATAATTGAATTAAACATTAAGTTAATGATATCTGGGGAAGCAGAAGAACTTCACAGCTTCTACATGGCTAAATTAATGTTAAGACCCACCATTTTTGTCCTCATCCTTTTTTCTCTCCACTTGTTACTGACACCAAACCCAGCTAGGTTCTAAGATCACTTGTGACATGGCTAGGATTTTGTTGTTGTTGTTGTTTGTACATGTCTCATTGCTTCTGCATTTTCCAAGGAATAGGGGGAAATTATTGATAATGTTCACAAATTTTGACTTATACAACTTTATTAGTTATACATCACCAATTTCTCAAAGGTTTAACATTTAAGAATTTTCTTTTTAAAAACCCAGCTTTCCAAAGGTCAACCTTTTCTAGCTAGAAAATTTCAAACTGATCTCAGATAAGGACTTTCTCTTTTTGGACCACTAATGAACTGCTAACACATAACAGCACATAAAACAAAGAAAACAATCTACTATGTTTAAGGACCCTAAGCCACAAAAAAATATGGAAATAGTATTGATACCTTTTCTCCCACCCTGCATATTAAAGATTCAAGTCTCTCCTCTATTTCAGATGGCTCAGATGTTCTCCTCCTTTTGTGAGGTTGCCCTGTTTCAATACATTAAATATGTTATTAGATGTCTGCTTCTTTAAAAAAACAAAAAGGAAATAAAACGTTATCCATATCCATATCCATATCCATTCCAGTAACATACTATTAAAAAACAAAAAACAAGCAAACAAAAAAAGACAAAGCATTAAAGATTGACCCTTTAAACATGAAAAATAAAAGTATACCCATATTACTGATGACCTAGTACATGAAGCATAAACAGCTAACATTGTAGATGTAGCAAATTTTATTGCTCTTCTGCTAGTGTAAGACAGTATATGTTGGATAAGCTAAAACCACATTAGAGTTATCAGCTACTGTATATTTCCTTAGTGCTTTTTCACACTCTTTCAGCATATGAAAAAATAAATCATTTTAGGAATCCTTTCTTATATTAGTTTTTTTTAAAGCTTAGAAACCTTATTAAAAGAAAAGCCCATTTCAGTTTCTAAAGTCCATCTCTAGTCCTCCAAGCTCAATGTTTTCTGAATGCTTTCCATTAAAGTCTCTACAAAATACAAGAACATGTACTTCTAGCGATGCATATGCAGTGCAGCGTATTCTGGTCAGTTTACTAATCCCCGTATTTAGGGTGGACCCAGGAAATGGCTCAGAAGAGACTGGGTCTATAGCCCGTTACACAAGCCGGTTCCTTGCACCAGAGCGCCCCACAGTGGCGCCAGGTTGTCCCCAGACAAACAGCTAGAAAAGGCAGACCAGAAACGATCCTGCACCCCATGGAGCGCCTCACTACAGCGTCCCGCAGGGCAACAAGCAGGACCAAGTCCTGGCAGAGGAGCGGAGTGAGTCGCCACCACCCCCGAGTCTAAGGCAAGGCAGCACTGAGGGAGGGGGCACCTCAGCTGAGACCTGTTCCTCTCCCAGCCCCAAGGACAACACGACCCCGAGCACAGGGCATGCAGAGCCCAGACCCTGGTACTCCATTCATCCACACTTACCATCACTCTCGTCGCTGTGCCGTCGTCGTGACATATTAGTACTGCCACTGCACGAAATCTGAGGGTAGAAATGAGAGAAGCAAGAATGCTGTACCCTACAGCAGGGGAAAAGAAGGAAGAGCACTATATAGAGACTGTGCAACAAGGATCAGAGTATTTCCCTACTTCCTGTTCATCTCAGTCCTCTTCCGGGGTAAAAGAGCAGTAGGAAAAGCTATGGTCTTCTCTTCTTGTGACTTCCGCAACTCTATGGGTGTAGGCGCTGCTTGACCTGCATGTCTATATAAAAGGAACTTGGATTATTTCTAACTAGGGGAAAGGAATAGATACAAAGTTAATTAATTGTCCATGAAGTGAAAAATTTTTATTCCATCTGGCTTGCACCTAGCCTCTCTTGAAGGCTGTCTTGATGACGTCTGGTGGCATGCACGTGCCTTGAGATATTGGATCCAATATTGTGCTGGGTCTTTACTGTTCCCAGGGCAATGGAAATGTGATGGATGTGGGGCTTGGGGAGATGTGTGATTCTCGACGCTGAATGAGATAAGATCTCATAGACATGGTACTCTGGGCACAGTGCTAATGCTGGGCTAAACTTAAACTCTTTTCCCCCTTCCCCTTCTCCCCTTCCCTCCCCGCACCAGAGACTGGCCCACGCATTGGTGAAAGCAGGCTGACAAGACCCAGGTGCAGCCTTATGCATCCCTGCTGTCCCTCTGCAAGCAAATGGCTAGAGAGAGACCATGTTCCCCTTTCTTCAGCCCCCATGTCCCATGTGGGTTGGTGGGCACCTGTGGCTTGCAAGCCAGAGGGTCGGACCTGAGAGCGAGCTGGGAGGATGCCCAGAGCAGCTTATGGTTGATTGCCAAGCTATGTCTGGAAAAGCAGGGCTGGCGGCAGGAAAGGCAGTGGGTAATCTGGAGCAGATCCTGCTGACTGCGCTCCGCAGCCTGGATGAGGTGTTGCTGGGACACACCAGTGAAAGGCACTCTCGCAGCTGCTAAGGAGGCTTGCCAGCTGACCCGGGAGGTGGCAAGGGCAACCCTGGGTCGAGCGGAGAAGCTGCAGCACCAGTCTGCCATTGTGGCCACCTGCATTGCAAACCACTTGAGGCGAGTGGAAACAGCGAGGGGTCCATCCCTGGTGCTGTGGACACTGGTGTGAAAAGCAGATGGGGATGTGGATACTTGAGGCAGCAATGTCCGGGCCCACAATGAGCCCCCCAGCTCAGAGTTGAACACTAAGCACGAGAGGGCAGCAGCTGCCCATCTGGTAGCAGAGCAGCGGCTCACAGGACCAAGTGCAGCCCCTCTGCGAGGGACCACAATTCCTCTGATTTTAAAGCATCAGGGCTGCAGGGGTGCTACCTCCAGCAGCCCCATGTTAGAGTGGCTGTTGAGGCTGTGGGATGACAGGGCAGAGATGGTTCATTTTCCTAGAGAGGAGCTGGATGGGATGGGGGCTCTGGCCCAGGATCCCTGGATGTGCAGTGCCCTCTGCCCTGGCAACAGCAGAGCCGAACCATCTCCCCCTCTCTAATGGACTGGATGCTGGGCACAGCATGGTTAACCAGGCATCAATGGCAGTCTCCCCATCTGGACTGCTGTCACAGCAGGGATAAGCCAGCTGCAGCCATCAGGAATGCTAACCAGAATTTCCTCCCCCAAGTTTACAGGACCAGATCAGATCCCCACAAGCAAAATCATCTGGACTACAGTGCTGCGACCCACCCCTCCCCCTCTTAAAGGGATGGCACTACCTGTGATTGGGGCGTGGGCAGGCACAGTGGGGAAACCGTAGCGCTGCAGTGTCAAGTAACAGAGACTCCTCTGTTAGCAGGGATGGGAAGTTGGGATGCAGGCGGATAAACGTGAAACAGAAAGAAAGGGCGAGATGCAGCACTGTTCTGATAGCTGCTGTGAGTCAGCATGCCATGGTGGGAAGTGGATGATAAACCTAGCACAGAGCTGCTTGAGCAATGACTGCAGCCAGAGCAATGCACAGTCCCCAGGGGTGGGAGAGCACAACAAGCAGCCAGGAGAGCGCGGCAGGGACCTGTAACACCCACTGCCCTGCCGGCAGAGTACACAGAGCAGGAGCTATCAGCTGCACAAGCAGGGACCTGGCAGCAATGCCCCTGTTGCACCCATTTAGCTCCACAGCAGTTGCAGACTAAAAGGGGATATATCTGCAGAGGGCAAAAGCCTGGGGAGCTGTGGCAAACTGATCATATTGGACCCCTACCAGAAAGCCAGCGGCACAGATATGTCCTGATCGCTGTAGATGCCAGTTCTCATCACCTACTCCTGTGCTGCAGCTACCCAGGCTCATGCCACTAAGGCATGAGAAAACTTGATTGGGTTATACTCCACAGGACCTTTTGGAGTGAGGAAATGACAAAAAAAAAAATAAAAAATCCAGTTTGACTCTCTCTGGAAAGCGAAACAAATGAACTCTGTCAGCAGGATATAAATCCAGTGGATAGGAGCGGCTCCTAGTTTACCTAAGAGCACTTGTGCATTTTTCCTACTGTAGATGCACATTATCCAGCACTTCCAAAACAACAGGGTTGGGATCCTCAGGGTTCTCAAGGGGCTTTTCTGCTTCTGTCTCATTTTGTTCCAGAGAAACAAGAGTTATTTTCCCCCTTTCATGATGGTTCTGCTTTAAATGTGCCAAGTACTTTTGAAGAGCACCTGTATACACCTTAGCTTTTCTGTAGGCCATCAAGCCTGGTTTCCAGATAAGGTCCCTCATTTCAGCATCCAAAGAGTGGACTGTGTCAGTCCTAATGTCTTCCCTGGGTAATGGGGGCACCCTTAGGGGCTCCAGCTGGTTTACAGTCACCAGATACATTTTTTTTTTCTGCATATCCTATCAATGCTTTACCAAAAGCCCTGGGATGAACAGAAAAGCAAAAATTAGAAGAGAACTGATAAATCCACTGGCTTGCTTGACCAGTAGCTTCTTTCTTTTGAAGGACACACTTTTACTACTCAGGCTTTTAATGAATTTGCACTCCTTTTTTAGCACATGCATTTGGTGGGTCATTCATAGAATGTTCCCCTTCAAGGTATTCTGGCCAATTTCAGAAGTGGCCTTTATCAGATCATCAGAAGCATTACAGAGTATTGCTTTCTTGTGCCAGAGGGAAGACTGGATCAACAGCTCCAGGAGGGACAGTTTGTTTTGTTTTGTTATTTTTTCCAGCATGCAAATGGTCAACCACTCACCATTCTGGTGGGAAAAGGCCAGTTCTTAGCCTAAAAGCCTCAGATGTAGACAAGTTTATATCAACAACCAGGTACCCATATGATACCTTCATAGCATCTTCAGCACTTCTAAAGAGAACTGGACCTTTCCAGGATCTGTCTGTCTGGCCGGGGCCGCAACCTGGAGCTTACCTTGGGGGGTTCTTAAATAACACCATATATTTTGTGATCAGGATGATCGTATGGCTCTTTTTACCCTGACAAAAAACATTCTGAATAATGTATAGGATGCTAAGGTTCCTGTGATGCACATACTTGGTAAAAACTTTCTCAATTTTGTCACCCTCATAGAGTTCATCAAATCATTAATCACAGCCATGTTTATTGGGGGAAATAAACATCTATCACTAAGACTTTCAGGTCATTCCTCCACAAATTTGATAAAAGGATATTTACAGAGCAGTTCCTGATATGATTGCCAACTACTGTAACATCACACAGTATTCTCAGGCATTTGGCAGTCAGTATTCCCCAAAAGTCTTTTTACAAAATAATTTTTTCCCACAGTTATGAGGCCCTGCCAGAATAGCAAGAAAGGGGTGACTCTAGCACATGCCCATAGGGGAGACTGTTAAAATTTATAGTCAGTAACCTTCTGTCATAGACTACCGTCTGTGCCTTCCCAAGGGGCCTGGTTTCTATTGCCTGCTTCTGCTTGTTCCTGACAATAGAGCACTGCCCTATCTCAATCTTTCTAGAGTCATCACTGGATTTATGCCATAATCCAATGAGAGATCCCTCAGTGCTTCAAAATAGATCTTTTCTGTTTGTTGCATTTAGAGGGATGACAAGAATTGCTCTTTTTGTCCTTGAGCATCATGCTGTCCACCCCATAATACTCTGCTTCTGGAAGAGGGCCTACATAATTCTGATTTTCAGAAGTGTTGAAAAAATGGGAAGAATAACCTTCGCAGCCATCAAAACCCAGTGCTTGGGGTAGGCTGCTTAGTTTCATGGGTAAACAATTTAAAGAGTCTATGAAGCATATACTCAGGCTGGGTACTTCTATGCACATGACATTGCCACCTTGAGTTGATAAATTGCATGCCCATTTTTTTTTCCCTTCAGAAGATGGCTAACAGGGAAGTAGTCATCATAGCCTTTGGCATTATGCACTAGGAAAGTATAGCCTCGAAACTTTGTGTCCATAAGCTATTGAAAGAAGTCTATGAGGCATGTGTTCCCTTTAAACTCCTATTCTCCTTCAATTTTCTTTGCAACTCCTTCTTCTTCATCTCAAGGGGCATCCAGAGCTAACTTTATAGCAAAAGTGTAATTTGATACATGTGGCCTAGTTTTCTGGCAGAATTCAGAGACTTGTGCAGAATCTAATTGGAGGACGGTAGCTAGCGGGGTCAGTGGTCAGTACTGGGTCCAGTCTTGTTCCACTTATTCCTCAGTGACCTGGATGAAGGGACAGAGTGCACCCTCAGCACATTTGCTGCTGATACAAAACTGGGAGGAGTGGCTGAGACACCAGAGGGCTGTGGTGCCATCCAGAGGGACCTGGACAGGCTGTAGAGATGGGCAGAGAGGAACCTCATGAAGTTCAAGAAAGGCAAATGCAAGGTCCTGTACCTAGGGAGGAATAACTGCAGACACCAGGACAGGCTGGGGGCTAACCTGCTGGAGAGGCACTATGCAGAGAAGGATCTGGGAGTCCTGGTTGACAACAAGTTGACCATGGGCCAGCAATGTGCCCTTGTGGCCCAGAAGGCCAAGGGGATCCTGGGGTGCATTAGGCAGAGCACTGCCAGCAGGTCAAGGGAGGTGATCCTGCCCATCTCCTCAGCCCTGGTGAGGCCACATCTGGAGTACTGTGTCCAGTTCTGGGTTCCCCAGTACAAGAGGGACATGGAACTACTGGAGAGAGTCCAGTGTAGAGCTACAAAGATGGGACTGGAGCATCTCTCCTAAGAGGAAAGGCTGAGAGAGCTGNTAGGAAGTGAATCATGACATCTTTATAGAAAGGGTGACTTGTCTGTGCAATTAAAAACATAGATTGAACAATACTAAACTGAAAGGCAACAGGAGCTGCATCCTTGGTTAGTGAACCCCAACCCCTGCTTCCCAAACATACTTCTATGTGTTTGTACATTAGGGTAAACAGGGAGATTATCTGGGTCACAGCCTCCTGCTATTCTAACAAATAATACCACTCCCCTCACACCTGTTTTCCTCCTCTTTCCAGTCCTCCTTCCTCGTCCCCATCTACCTAAATATTTCACATAAAAGACAACAATCCTATTACAAAATACTAATGAACTGCAATGTTTGTCTCCCTCCTAGCACCCCCTGTTTATAGCTACTAAAATATATCTCGATCAATCAATGTGGAAAAAGAGAAGAGACCAAATTCCCAGCCCCATCACAATCACTGAGCTGTTCCTGGAGTGGCTGTCACTTTTGGAATCTATTTCCATCTCTACTACTTTGCCCAGAGCTAAACATTGTCTTCAGCCACAATACCAAAAGCAGCTGATTACTGTTATCTTTTTTCAGTTGCTTTCCTTAAAAATTACATACATGCACACACACAGACAGATAGATAGATAAACGCAGATGCAACATTTCCTGCTTTCCCTTCCTTCTCTCTGTTGGTGCAGCTGATATGAATCAAGTCTAGTTTATTTGCTTGTTTTTTCTTATTAGAGATTTGCATTATGATTATTTCAAAAATATTGGATCTTTTTTTCTCTTCACCCCCAAGAATTATAAATAACTTTAGAGCAATGGAGGTTAGAGAAAGCGGGGAGGAAAGGAAGGAGGTTGCATAATAATCCTTGGAACCAGAAGGGGTGTTGTTTTTTTAAGGAGTCAAAGTGGGCATGGTGCATGTCCACATAATCAACAATAATAAATTATTTCAAAAAGAGACTGTAAGGGCAAAGTTCAAGAGCGTACCTGGGAAAGGAGAGAGGGCATAAAATTGTAAATTATATTTACCTTGCTTGGGAGGAATGTTGTGTTGAATGGCTTCCTTCTCTGTGAGTCACCCAGAGTACAAAACCAGAGAGGGATTAGATTATGACTTCACTGATGACAGACATTCCGTCTTCCAGCCTCATCTCACCACTTCCCCAACCAGACACCATCTTTCAGGAAGGGGATTCTCCCATTGGTTCACCTCGGGGAGAGCACCCGCCTCCTGCACGGAAAGGGCAGTCCAATGGAGGCGCCTTAACTGTCGGGGAGGGGGAGGATGCGGATGCGGATGCGGATGCGGATGCGGATGCGGATGCTCTCACCACTAAGATATGATGGGAGCATGGTTAGCAGCTGCTTGAGTAATTCCCCCCCCTTCCTAGTTTCTGTTTGGAATCATGAGAGAATCCCCTATGCCTAACGAGTGTATCTGTGCATGTAGTTTTCCTTCATATAATTGTGGTTGCTTCCTCAGGAAAGAATATCACAGCCTTTCTACATTGGCCATTAAACATTTCTTCTGAGTGGTAGATGATGTACCTCCTGGTACAAAACAGTAACAAAAGTGAGAATGGCCCTACCAGACTTCCAAGCTGTTTGGGAAGCTCTAGGAAAGCAGCTTACAGGGAATCAAAAAAAAAGGAAAGCACAGAGTGGAATTAGTAGATTTTCATCCTGCTGTATATGTTTTCTAGCTGCACAAGATTGTTTCCCTGTGATCTCTGTTTTGAATCATAATTAAAACCTGAGGAATCTGTTTGGGAAAAAGCTTTTTCCTGTATCTGAGTCGGAAAACTTAGAGGAGTTCAGGATATTCCTCTGTGTGAGGAGAAATGACACTGAGGAAAATAACTAGTGATTGTTGAAACAGAAAGAATATGCTAAAAGGCAGCATACAAAATATTTGAATAGCTTTCACATACTTTCTATAAGCATTTTGCTTGTCTGTTATTGCATTATCTGGTCACCTAAGACCTTTACTGAGATTTTCAAGGTCTCAATAAAACAACTCAAGTGCTATATTACCTGATTACTTGCATATTTTACAATTGGAGGGGAAACTGGAGAGGTTATAAAAATACACAAGCCATAAAAATCACGATTGTTTCTGAAACTAATTGAAGCAGGTTTGATTTAGATGCAATTCATTTGAAACATGCTGTTTGGATAAACTGAGCCATTTCAGGGAGGTTATTGTGATCAATTTGACTAAATTTTGTCTAACAGGAGAGGTACATCCACACATATGTTATTGTGTGGTAGATATTTATCATGGGATGCAGGTAAATGCCAAGTTTATGCGCTTTCTGTATTGGGAACATGCAGTGTGGGACCCACCCACACATACACAAATTCTGCAAAAAATGATGTTCTGTCCAAAGCTGGACACATTAACATGCAATTTGTTTTCATGAGAACTCTTGAAAGATTTGTTTTTCCTTCAGCATAGAATGGCACAAATGAAATTGTTGTCCTGCAGTCAGCTTTAGCTATTGCCCAATCATCTGAAAATAATAGTGCATCAAAACAGGTATATATGCTTCAAAACAGGTATATATGCATGTGTAATATGAATCATTGTTGAAATTCAAGTTCCCAACCCTGATATCATTGAGAAATTTTGGGCCAAACAAGGATAGATGGTACAACCAAAAACAGTAATCTTATAAACCTGTTCTTTAAGATGTTTTGATGCTATGCTACCAACATACAGTAGCTATTTTTAAATGCTTTTCTTGGGAGTACCTGTAAATAATTTTCCCTACTCTATAACAAAACCCCTTTTATGAGGAAACACATTTGATAATGACACTGCCTGATATAAAGAGATGTGACCTTTGAAAGGCCATGGTGATTAGGGGAAGTACCTGAGGACTGGAAGACAGCAAATGTCACTCCAGTCTTCAAAAAAGGGAAGCAGAAGGACCCAGGGA
Organism: Nothocercus julius; assembly: GCA_013398735.1. Lineage (NCBI taxonomy): Eukaryota > Metazoa > Chordata > Aves > Tinamiformes > Tinamidae > Nothocercus > Nothocercus julius. The sequence goes on from VZSV01000561.1 coordinate 55,924, forward strand.
ACTACAGGCCAGTTAGCCTAACCTCCCTTCCTGGAAAGGTGATGGAGCAGCTCATCCTGGATGCCATCTCCATGCATGTGAATGACAAGAAGATGATCAGGAGCAGTCAGCATGGATTCAAAAGGGGAAATCATGCTTAACCAACGTGATAGTCTAGAGGGAGGCCTGTAGCCAGGGGTGTCCAGGGATCAGTACTGGGTGCAGTCTTGCTCAAATTAGTCATCGATGACCTGGATAAAGAGACTGAGTGCACCCTCAGTAAGTTTGCTGATGATACAAAACTGGGAGGAGTGGCTGAGACACCAGAAGGCTGTGCTGCTATTCAGAGGGATGTCGACGGGCTGGAGAGATGGAGTTCCACAAAAGGAAGTGCAGAGTCTTGTACCTAAGGAGGAATAACCCCGTGCACCAGTGCAGTTGACCTGCTGGAGAGCAACTTTGCAGAGAAAGACCTGGGAATCCTGGTGGACAACCAGTTGACCATGAGCCAGCAACATGCCCTTGTGACCAAGAAGGCCAATGGGCTGCATTAAGAAGAGCATTGCCAGCAGGTCGAGGGAGGTGATCCTCCCCCCTCTACTCAGCCCTGGTGAGGCCAAGACAACACAGCTAGTTACAAACTGGCCCGGAGGTTCCTGTAGAGCACTGATGACAGCTTTTTGACACAGGTGATGGAGGAGACAAAGAGGAGAGGTGTGCTACTGGGCCTCGTAATAACAAATAAAGAAGGGCTGATTGGAGATGTGAAGGTTGAGGGCAGCCTTGGCTGCAGTGGTTATAAGATGGTTGAGGTTCCTGCAGGGAGGAAGCAGGGAGATAAGCAGGATCGCAACCCTGGCATTCAGGAGAGCAAACTTTGGCCTCTTCAGGGACCTACTTGGAGGAATCCCATGGGCTAGGGCACTAGAAGGAAGGAGGGTCCAGGAGAGTTGGCTAATACTCAAGCACAACTTCCTCCAAGCTCAAGAACGGTGCATCCCTACGAGTAAGAAGTCAGGCAGAAGGGGCAGGAAACCTGCATGCATGAGCAAGGAGCTCCTGGCAAAACTCAAACAGAAGAAGGAAGTGCACAGAATGTGGAAAAAGAGACAGGCCACTTGGGAGGAATATAGGAATGTTGTCAGGGAATGCAGGGATGTGACAAGGAAGGCTAAGGAGCATTTGGAGTTAAATCTGGCAAGGGATGTCCAGGACAACAAGAAGGCCTTCTACAAATACATCAGTAGCAAAAGGAAGACAAGGGAAAATGTGGGTCTGCTGCTGAATGGGGTGGATGCCCTGGTGAAGAAGGATACAGAAAAGGCAGAGTTCCTGAATGCCTCCTTTGGTTCAGTCTTTACTAAGGCCAGCCCTCTGGAATTGGAGACCCTGGAGACAAGAGAAAAAGTCTGGAGAAAGGATGACTTGCCCTTGGTCAAGGAGGATTGGGTTAGAGATTATTTAGGCAAACCTAATACCCACGAATCCATGGGCCCTGATGGGATGCACCCAAAGGTGCTGCGGGAGCTGGTGGATGTTATTGCCAGTCAGTCTCACCTCCATCCCTGGAAAGGTGATGGAACAGCTCATCCTGGATGCCATCCCTAAGCATGTAGAGGACAAGAAGGTGATCAGGAGTACTCAGCATGGATTCACCAAGGGGAGATCATGCCTAACAAATCTCATAGCCTTCTATGATGGGATGACTGTCTGGGTAGATGAGGGGAGAGCAATGGATATTGTCTGCCTTGACTTCAGCAAGGCTTTTGACACTGTCTCCCATGACATCCTCATAGGCAAGCTCAGGAAGTATGGTTTAGATGAGTGGACGGTGAAGTGCATTGAGAACTGGCTGAATGGCAGAGCTCAGAGGGTTGTGATCAGTGGCGCAGAGTCTAGATGGAGGCCTGTAGCTAGCGATGTCACCCAGGGGGTCAGTATTGGGTCCAACCCTGTTCAATTTATTCCTCAGTGACCTGGATGAAGGGACAGAGTGCACCCTCAGCACATTTGCTGCTGATACAAAACTGGGAGGAGTGGCTGAGACACCAGAGGGCTGTGGTGCCATCCAGAGGGACCTGGACAGGCTGTAGAGATGGGCAGAGAGGAACCTCATGAAGTTCAAGAAAGGCAAATGCAAGGTCCTGTACCTAGGGAGGAATAACTGCAGACACCAGGACAGGCTGGGGGCTAACCTGCTGGAGAGGCACTATGCAGAGAAGGATCTGGGAGTCCTGGTTGACAACAAGTTGACCATGGGCCAGCAATGTGCCCTTGTGGCCCAGAAGGCCAAGGGGATCCTGGGGTGCATTAGGCAGAGCACTGCCAGCAGGTCAAGGGAGGTGATCCTGCCCATCTCCTCAGCCCTGGTGAGGCCACATCTGGAGTACTGTGTCCAGTTCTGGGTTCCCCAGTACAAGAGGGACATGGAACTACTGGAGAGAGTCCAGTGTAGAGCTACAAAGATGGGACTGGAGCATCTCTCCTAAGAGGAAAGGCTGAGAGAGCTGNAAAGTAGCTAAGTTTCCTTGCTGCTATGTTACCGTCCTAGTGATAAAGGCTCTGTCTAACATCCAATCACTTACTGCCAAAAGGTCTGTTTGTAACCAATGAGCTGCTGACAAGGAGGCTCAACAGTTACTGGATGTTATATACTGTGTGTGTATTCTGGGAATAAACGAAGTTCTGCTGTATCACTCATACTGGGCATACTGCATTTCTTCCCCGCACCCTCTCCCAGACATATCGGGTTAATCCTGGAGTTCGAGAAGAATTCACCTTCTACATCTGGCGCCCGAACACACCCGAGTGTCTGTGTGAGAGAGCGGCTGGACAAGAGCACCGACAGCAGCATCGGTGGGCGAAGTGGAGAAGCCTGGGGCATCTCGTAGTAGGCCCCGCACGGTCCGGAGGAGAGAGACACGTTTTAGCAGTGCGTAGGGGAAAAGCTGCAAGGAAGGATCCCCCACGCAAGTAATCGTGGTGAGACGCGGATAAGTACTCGCGGTTGGACGCGGATAAGTACTCGTGGTGAGACGTGGGTGAGGAATCGCGGTGAGACGTGGAGCTCCGACAGCCATCGGCTATGGAAAAAGAGGTAGTGTTTTCTCTTTTAAGTCGCTTTTTGATAAAGCGGAAAGTAGATGTTAAACAACTGGCGGCTTTAATAGCATTTGGGCATGCTAAGAACTGCTTCCAACTGCCCACACTGTACTTTGAAGAAGCTGAGTGGCGGAGATTTGGAGAGATTCTGTGGGAGTTAGTCATTGAGGGAGATAAAATGGTGCAAAAACTATCGAAGCCCTGGAGAGATGTGATTAATTGCTTAAAGTGCTTACACCGACAGGTCCACTGTGGGTGCCGTCAAGATGGACAAGGGCCATTCCTGCTTCTGTTACTGTTGATAAGAGTCCTGAACAACATAGCGGTGCCTCATCAGATAGAGGAACGAAATAAAATGTGGGTGACGTGGACAAACATGGTGGGTAACCAAGAATTCCGTTTACCCATGGCTTCTGTCACGAATCCGCTTAGAACATGTCTGTTTGGAAAGCCAGGGTTTCAAGAAGAAAGTTTCCAGTCGCTAAGTACGGGTAATTGTAGCGGGGTTGGCTGTGGCCACAGAAACTGTTATTAGGGCTATTATTTCTATTCGCTATGTTCATCTGTGTTATGTGATTCTGTGTGTTGCATTCCTTGTACAAAGATGAGGAAGGCAGGACCCCCAGATTGAGGGCTGAGACCCCCTACTGGTACGCGCTCACGCACACCCAGGAGGGAAAGTTATGTGACTAAAAGCAGAGTTTGTCCGCACCCCGTCTGCCTCCTGGCACGTACTGGCCCTACCTGGCAGGATGCACCGGGTACAAAAAAAGGACAGTGCGGAGAGAGGGGGGTTGAGACTCCTAACACCGAGGCCTACGTTGTCTCTGCGGGGACGCCCGCCAAGTTGGGAGCCTGTCAGCAACCCTCTAATCTGCCAACTCGAGAGGATGTTCGGTCTCAGTATCCTGCTGGCAAGTATTACCTCGAGAGTAATTGTCCATATTTTGCTTCTTTAATGTGTTTTATTATTGCCGAATCCTGAGCCCATCCGCAACATAATTGGTGATGAGAATGGGATTCAGCAATTAAAACAGTCGAACTCGCTAGTGAAGTGCATAGCTACGTGAGGTCGTGTCACTGGATAGGAATTGTGTTTGTGCTGTTTGTGTCTGTGGTCTTTATGTGTTTTTTTGTGTAATATGTATAAGCAGA
>VZSV01000058.1:13852-34547 GCA_013398735.1 Nothocercus julius
ATAAAAAATTAAGGGGGTGAAAAACATATACAGTTTTTAAGTGATTTGTTCCTGACTTTATAATTTGATATTCAAAGTCGGCATTTATTCAAAGCATATATTTTGATTTGTTAAGGTACTAAATGTTTTGAGAATGTTGCTACCTGGAAGAATTAAGTTGTAACCTCCAATTTTTAAACTGAGATATGTATTCTGATATTTCAGTCATTTGTTAGGAGTTAGATATGTTCCTAGGAATTGTATCACTCTGGTATATGGAAAGCATGGATCATTTGGAGCATTTTCCTCCAGAGTTATATAAGGTGAATAAAGATAGATATTTCTGCTGCACTTCTACTTTTAAAACTTGGTAATTCACAAAAATGTGGCCCTGTAGAAAGGTGATGAGTGCTAATGTAGTGCTAAAACTTAATGCTACAGCTTCTTATTGGTTGCATCTTTGGTTCAACAGTCCTATTAAAATATATTTCCAGGAGTTCTGTAGAACAGTTTTATAGGGAAAGGATTGAATTTTAATGAAGAAATTACTGTTTCTACTGTGGAAGACTAATACTGCGTAGTAATTGGAGGGAATGTGTTACAATGCCTCTGTGGCTAAAAGCTCTTAGGTTTCCGGCACACCTTACTAAAGGAATGTAATCTGTTTATTGTGTCTGAAATGTGAAGTCCTGCCTCTTTGATGCAACAATAACAAAGGGAGAGGAAAATCGCAGTTGGAGCTGGAGTTTTGAGCTATTACTCATCTTTCTGTAACACATTTGGAGCTAAGTTAATAATTAGCATGTTCCTATCCAGAGAATATACCCAGTGGATAATGTTTTAAACTACTGTCTGTACAGTGGTGCTGGTTTTGTAAAGAAACAATGGGAAACAATCATTGGTTACTAGAAATAAAGGTACTTTTGCATGTTGTTCATTTAACCACTCTTCTCTGTGATTCTTGAAAAAAATTCTGACACGTCTGTATTGTTATCTCACCTTTCCCTAAGGAAATAAAAGTCAGTAGGGCTACAAGGCTGTCTGGTCAAAGGTACTAGCAGAGTTTTATTGGAACCAATGTTAGCCATTTAAGGTCAACCTCAGTGATTGCTCGTGACTGTTGTTCTTGGCCTTAATTTTTGAGGATGCTGAAGTCTAGTAGCCTTTTTTTTTTTTTTCTTTCCTTTTTCCTAGCCTTATAGGTTGATATAAGAGCAAGTCTTCTCTTCCCAAAGGTATTTTAGTCAAGCATTCACCTTTTCTTTCCTGTTACTTGATATCAAAATGTCCAAACCTCCCTCCTAACCCTCTTGTATGCACAGTTATTTTCTGAGCAGGATGTTACCTCATGAGTGAGTTCCAAGTCCTCACCTTTCTGTTGTGAATAAAGACAAATTGAACCGATCTTCTGTCTTCCTTTCACTTATCTGTTCTTGTTTGTTTAATTCTCCCATTTCTTGATTTTAAAATTTGTTCTGCATGTGAATTAAGGTCATCTTCAGTAATTTTCAGATAAGGTGAATCATTTCTTTGGTTTATAAGAGAGATCATTAAATGCTATTTTACATGTGTAGACTTAGGTGGTTTTCTTTCTTTTCATCACTAAATCATTCTGACTTTGGCTCTTGTTTTTTGATTCCATATCTATAAATAGAGGTTCTTTAGACTGTGTTCAACCACGGATACCTTGACAGCTGTAACTGTATAAAATGAATATTTCTGCAGTTATTTTAGAGCTCATCCACAATGCAAAATCTGCTTTCAAAATGCAGCCATTTCTGAGTGGAGGGGTTGCATTAGGGTTTTTATTCCATTCTGGTTGTTGCAGTAGTTCTGGTTGTTCTGATGACTAAACATTTTCCAGAAAACAAAACAGTAAGTGAGGCTGCAGCTTATGATAACTGGTTTGTGATTGTCACAGAGTGAGCAGCATTAGTATTCATCATGTGGAGTTTGTGTGTTCATCTGATCTGGCCTTCATCTGGGGTGCTGTGAAATCAATGGTTCCTTAGTCTCGAACAGAGGTCTAGAAAAGCTTTACCTTTTGGATAGACAAGTCGCATTTACTAGAGATCAGAATTACCTGTATAAATTAGATGAGTTATGGGTTATTACTGGCTTATGCTTTCTGTTACTTGCAAAGAGTGATGACTTAGGTTGTTAACTCTGGTGTGGTATTTTTGCGGAGATGGGATCTGATACATTGATGACAGCCCAGTGTGGAGAAGCACCTCATCAGGATTCTGGTTGTCAGTTGCTTTCTAACGGTTGCTCACGTCTTTGAGGTGAGGAAGGTGCAGTTTCCAAAATTAAGTTGCTCAGGATGGGGGTGGTCTCATAGGTGGCTATAAATTATGAAATTAAGCAATTCAAGAGTTTATCTTTATGACTGTTCTTGAGCCGTTTTGTAACTTATTTTTGGTATCTACACAAGTTATAACTGCATTTCTTGGGAGCATTTCCATATTCAGACAAAATTTATATTACACTTCACAGTGGTGAGAATTTTATGGATAAATAGCATGCATGTTGAAACTGGTTACAAATTTTTTGTTTGTTTTATGCCACCACATGAAAGATCTGATCCAGACATTCATCATAAATAGTGATGTGATTTTCATGCGATTGTAAAACACTTCCTCAATTTTTTATTCTGAGATTTAACAGAGTTGGGTTTTATTAGAGAAATTCAGAGAAAATGCAACCTATGATTCTCATAGCTTAAGATAAATAGCAGCAAATACAAAACTAGAACATATGCTTACACTTTATCTGGTAGCTATTTTCCTTTCTCTTCAGCAGTTACTCTAAGTTACCCTAAGAGGCCTCTTTCCTAAGGATATGTAGTTTCCCACTGGCCTAGGCTGCTGGGAGGAGAGGAGAGAGAGCTCTGTGGTTTTGATTGGCCAAGAGAATGAAGGAATATAGTGTCTTAGCCATGTTTGCCAAGAGAAGCCCAAGATTTCAGTGCCACTGGGAAATTAGCTAATTGTAGCTATTTTAGAAAATGCTTGTTCTTGCTGTGTTTGCTTAAGTCAACAATAAATTTGAGTATTCCGACTATGTTATATTTAACTGATGTTCAGCTGCATAGGCAGGGTAGAGCCAAATAATTCTGCAGTTGCTGCCATATGAGATAGTTTCTTCAGACCTTTATTTTCAGTTGAAATGTAACTTTTAGACATATTGTTGTATGTTTGATTGTTAGAACAGCTTTTAGAGTTGCATTGCATTCCTCACAAGAAAATTGATATAGTATCTTTTCCTGTAAAAGCAAAACTCAAGGCTGTCTCAGCTCTGGAACAATTAGTATTTCTGCAGTGTAGTTGGAGTTCTGCTGACAGATGGTGATATTGTTAATATGCAGTTGAATGCAACTCGTCTGACTCTTCAGAAGTAGGCATGTGTAAGGCAAGGATTTAAAATTTCATCTTGGAATAGGTAAATCCACTGAATAAGATGTTCTGTATTTTTGTCTTATGGCTCTTATTGTCTTATTTTGTTTTCCCTGTCTTGTAGGGAGAGAGCAGGAGAAAAGGTGAGGGTGACATTTATGACCGAATGGCAGTGTGTCCCCCACTCAAAAAAAAAAAAAAAAAGTATAGCATATGAATTTCTGGCTGTCCTAAGAAACTGTATTTCTCCAAATAATTTGATTTTTATATATGTCTACATATGTAGTATGTAGCTTTTGTACTGGATTGGAAGGGAAGGTAACTGTTTGCTTTTTAGATGGATAAAATATTATATTCTGTTTAAATAAGAGAATGATTAAAATGTGGAGATTACAACTTTGTTATATCCTCTGTGATATTTTTGTATTAAAATGGTTTAAATTTTATATAATTGAATTATAGACAAATAAAAAGATTGTATTTAAGCAANGTATGTTAGTGCATACATTTTAGTGCTGAAAAAGTAAGATTAAGTTAATTACAGGGCATATTATACAGATTTGCTTTGATCTTTATAGATACACTGTATTTAAGCAAAAATTTTTTTTTTTTTTTTTTTTTTTTTACTGAGAGGCCTCATGATTAGGCTGTCAGCAGTTATTTGGGCTTGACAGAGCAAACAACAAATTAAAAAGTTTCACATAATAAGAAGTAGCTCATTAAGCAAGATTGAACTTGAAAAAAGAGTTTTGCTTGCAGGGAATAAATCTTGAGTACTGGCAGCTCTTTGAGAAGACAAAATAGGAAACCTGTTAGACGAAGCAGGTTGCAAGACCACCGTTTTTAAATTTTGTCCAGAATATTCAACCGCAAGATTCTGATTGAGAGATGCTGATTAACGTAGGGACTAGTGTTGAGGTTCCTCTACGAGATTCATCAATTGCTTATTTGGAGTAGTGCTAGGTAAGAATGTTTCTTATCAAAATGTTTCTGGTATGAGAAATGCCTTTTCTTTTTCTCTCCCCACCTTTTATTTTTTCCCCGTCTATTCACTTTTTACTTATTTAATCTCCCATGTTCCCACAGATGTTAACTGGAAATTAAAAGTGAATGGCCGGTAGATTGGCACCTTCACAAGTGCAGCTGTCTTGCAGTCTATGGCACAAAACTTGACACTTCAAGGGCCTTTACGTTGCACCATCCCTTAGCAGTGCTTGTGAAACGGCTGGCCCTGGTGTGCTGCCAGTTTCGCCTGTGTTGAGTGATATTGGTTATTGCCTTCTTTAGGCATGTGTGTCACCGCTGGCTTCTCTACCCGCCTTACCTTCTGGCTGCAAGCTCTCTTTCCAGATTGCAAGCCAGGCTCAGGTTACACCTGATGGCAAGCATGTAATCAGTTTAATGCGTGGGCAGATTGCAGCAATTCACTGTAACTCATTCCGTCAGGAAAGAGGGAAGATATGAGCATTATAATAGTGCTATGTGTTAAGTATCCTTAAAAGGAGACCAAGGTATAAAACTACATTTGTACATTTGAGGCAAAGCAATACCTCTGATGTGGATTACCTGCTTTCATAATTAATTCTGACTGTAACTTGGAATATTTCTTTTTGTTTACTTTGTGATATCTGGAATTTCAAGCTCTTTATGCAGTGAGATTTAATTGTAGTTGTTCTTATAATGACATTGATATTTGGCCAGCAGAACCAGTTACAGCAAGTTCGGTGTTAGTTTTTTTCTAATAGCTATTTTCTAACATATTCTTATTATATTAAAAAAAAAAAAAGGAAAAGCATGCAGCGTAACTAGAAATTCTGATTTGTGCTGTAATTCATCTGCATATTCTGGCGTGAAAAGGCAATTTAGTTTTCTGGACTGTTTTACATTACCTGTATTGCTTCAGAGAAATTTTTGCATATGTGTTTTGAAACAACATTGTTCTAGAGTGCTTATGGGGGTTGTAAATATATACAACATTGTTTTCCAAAACAACAGTGGATCTTCTGAATTCTGTTTAGTTCTCATTTTCTTTCTGTTACCATTTTTGCTTCAGTAGTTGGCTAATCCACTTACAGAATTAAGATAATTACTGCAGTTCTCAGTTTTGTAGTTTGCTGTTATATATATAATGTAGCCTATAGAATTTGGTTACAGTATGGCTTACAGGAGGGAGGGAAAAAAAGTGCTAAAGTGCTGGCAGAATATCTGAAAGGAGGAATTTGCAAGTATCATGCAATGTAAATTCAAAACTTCCTATTAAAACAAAAATGAGGACGTTGCCATAGCTCAAAAGTGTTATTTTTGCAAGAACTGGCTACAGGAAAAAATAACTGATAGAGCGATTTATGCTTAAATTTGAATAAGCGTCAGCTAATACCTGAATTATAACAATTTGTTAAATACAGATAATATCTATTCAAATAAGATATAGATTATTTTTAGTCTCTCATTTTTAATGCTGTTACTTTGACAGAGGTATGATTTATGACATTGTTAATCTGGTTTCATCAGTCTTGTAATTCATTTCAAGAAGGTTCTCTAGGTGAAAATGTCTTGCTGAAAGATGATCTTCGTGGGGAAAATAAGCCTAAATTAGAGCATTTACTTTTTTTTTTTTTGAAATTCTTTGCAGAAAACAGCTTTCTCACATGCTGAGGATTGCTACCTTAAATTGAAGTTACTCTTTCAAACAGAGGGTCAGTCCTTTAGCATGTGAATCCTAATGCCTCTATGCATTGATCAAATGACTGCAATGCAGATAGTGCTGATGATGTCAACACTTCAGAATTTACCTCAGGTTCCCGACTCTCGTCAGTGAAGCACTCCGTTTACTACTAACTTCAATAATCAGTCGCTAAAGTCATATAGTTACAGTGGAGAGGATGGCAATGACTAGGGACCATGGCCTTATCTGGGGAGGATGTCAGGGCTGTGCAAAATCATGGCAGTTGTTCCTGCTTCCCTAACAAGCCTATCTTGGAATAGATGGGCCCCACGTGACCAGTAGACAGAAGCACAAATTAGGTGGCAGGGTGCGCTGTCAGAAATGAAGACCTGCGTGGTTTTCGGATGCTCCTGAGCACTAGTTTGGTTCACTGGAGTTTTTCGCATGTCTTAATGATTACATTTTGCTGGCTGTGACAATTCCTAATTTTTTCTCCTCAGGGTTTTGCTGTGCAGTGCTGACGCTAGTTCTGTGTTTCCTGTGTTTGCTGTCCTCTTCTGGAGTAGGATGTCATCTCTGCTGTTTCCTCTTTCTCTCCAAATTCCAGACTTGCCTATACTTTACTATGTCTTTCCCTAAAATGCCCAATACCTGTCTGTCATGGTAGTCTTTGGCCTGCTTATTATATCACATATTTAAAAAACAAACAAACAAACAAAAAAAAACCTTTCCTTGGCTCTTCTGTTAGACTGCATCAAGTTCAAGCTTGTTTTTCTTGCTTTTAAGACATGTTGTAAGAATCTGTCCCTACCTTTTTTTTTTTTTAAACCAGTTTCTCCTTTCATGTAAGTCTATTAAAATATGGCTATAGCGAAAATGATTTGTTCTTTGCTTGTCTTCTCCTGACCTGTTAAAGATTTCAGCATGGATTTCTAAATTGAAATACAGCATTCTTTACAGAATTTGTAACTCTTGCTGTGTAAGAGTAATTATTCCTTTATTGTTTTATTAAAAAGTTAATTGCATTTTGTCTTTCTCAGGCAATTTTAGCTTTTACTCTTTCCTTCTCTTCTGTCCTCTTAGGAGTGAAAGATTTAAGTATTTCCCTTTGTAAGACAGCTTTTCTGTCTTACTGTTTTAAAACATGCCTGAGAGTAAATAAAAGATTATTGCCTATAGTTCCAGTGTCTTTAATTTTGCCTTTGTTTTCCATTGGGAGGATGCAAAGGAAGATGGATTCCAAGTGTTGTCAGTGATCCAGAAACATCATTCATGAGAGTTTCTGTGTTTGAAACTGTTCAGACTGATGAAAAGAGTTGGCGTGTGGATATGGATTAGAGGAATGTTTGTGTATTGCAGGTTGACTAGACTTCAGTTAGATTTTTAGGTGTGTTCATAAGGTATCTCTGTTGCTTTAGCTCCAGCTTTTGTGAGCTGCTCTGGGATCTGAAGAACAGCAAAAATGTTGATCGAGCTTTTGGAGGAGGAAAGATGCAATCAAGTAGCTCAGATTCTGACTACAGAAAAAAATCTGGAAAATGGATAATAAATCTTTTAAAATGTGGAGTATTTGGTGTGTAGCCTGTGTCAGCTTGTAATATGTAAATCTTGGTTTGCAATTCAGAATTGTTCATAGTGAGAAAAGTAACACTAATGTATTAATACCTAGTAGGAGTCTTTTATGTTGCTTCAGTGGCTGAATACTTTCCTTTTATGGATTTATTGCTGCTGTTTGCCAGGTCTGCCATATTTTTATGCACTGAAAACATTAGACAAATTGGCAGTGATTTGCTAATGTAAACTTTTCAACTGCTATGTACTGTGGTCCTTGATTTCACTCTGTTGTGCTTTCTCTATTTTTTTTCTGCCCACTCTCACCCTGCTGGGTCATGATTTTCTGTATTTTAAATGCTAAATTCTCCCAAATAAAGACCCCTTATTTTTAGGGACAAGCTGTTCTGAAAGCCCAAGATGCTGTATTAAATGCTGTAATTTTCCAAGCTTTAAATTGTGTTTTTTTCCTAATGCCTAAGTACTGAATGTTTGTACTTACTAAATGTAGGCTATTTAAAGTTGCTTTCAAGTCACTACACTGTGTAGTTTATAAATTCTAAGATGTATTGAATATTCTCAATATGGCCTCCTTTTACAGTCATCTGGAAGATAAGTAGAATATGGTTTATAGTTCACAAGTATGCTCCATTAATCTCTGCTTTCTGAGTCACGACTGAATTTTTAAAAGTTACAACTGTTGCAGATATGTAGCAAGTTAGTTGCATCATTTATTCTTTTCTACTGCAGTACTGAAATGGCTAGGAATGCGCTAAATGTTTGGGTCTAGTTGCTTCAAAGGAATACTTACCAAGCCTCCTTAGCTTCGTTGAGCTTTCCATCTGTCTGTCTGTCCCTAAGAGTGAGGGTCTGAATACATGAATGTATTCTCTGCTATGTTATTTTTAAATTATTACCTCTTTACTGGTTGTGTTTTCTTAGTTGTGGATATCCATGTGGTGTTTGTTTACACTTGACAGTTCGTTCATCTTCTCGTTGCACCACATGCAGCATATTAACCCCAGACTGAATGCTAGCCAGAATTATTCTGCTGAAGAGCCCACTGAATTGAGAAAAAGAAGACCTGTAACTGTTAGGACATTAGCTTCAGATCCAAGGTTTATAATAATTAATTAAAAAAAAAAAAAAAAAAAAAAGGCTGATTTGAGTCTAAGGGTTGGCCTTACTACACCAGTATACTAGTTGACCTTTCTTTAAAAGTAGGCAAACAAACCAAAACAAACCCAGTACCCGAGACTATGCTGTTGAAAGATGTGATGCTCTGATTTCTAAATGTGAAGCTGTAAAAATATGTCTATAAAACTTGAAGTCAGAGCTACAGCAACAACCATGGGTTGTTGGTAGCAAGACCTTATCTTGGCACTTACCCTGGATCTTTTAGACCTTAAAACATACTGTTTCAAAATTATATCTGTTGCTTCCTTTCGACTGTTGGTTTACCTAGACGTGTCAGGACAGGGCTCAAGCTAATGGTTTGTGCATCGTTTGTGCTCTTGTATGGAGAATTCCTATGTGTGTGGGACCTGAGGAAGATTTCCATGATAAGGAGAAAAAAAAAAAAGATGATAAAGGGAAAACGGGGCAGAAAGTGAGAATCAGAGATGTCAAGGTGTTTTCTGAAATCTTTCTATCAAGAATCTGTAAAGCTGCTGCATAGAATTTGTGAACACAAAATTCCTATAGGGCCTCAATTAGAAGGAATTGGTAAATCAGCCTTTGTCTAATAGGCATCCTCTCCCACTCTTTGGGAAGAGTGCTGCCACGCTTGTGAGAGAGGAAGCAATGCAGGTGGGGTTTGAAGAAGCAATGAAGCTTCTATCCATGTGTCCTGAAACTACCTACTGTCATTCCTACCACATGGCTGGCTTGTCTGTTTTGCTTCCTCTGATTTTATGTATTTATTCATTTAAGTAGTGAGAACTGAGTGCTATTTTCATGTCGTGTACCATACTTGAATGGCATTGGTACTTTTTGAAACAAAAACCTATTCCAAAGACTATATATAGTCTTGTTTACTGCCTCTATCTTAAGGTTTCTTAAGTTTTGATGCTGGTATATGAAAATGTGGAAGTTTAACTTAGTGGTGTATATATGGCTTGATAATACTTAGCAGTTTTCTTACGTGGAAATTTTCTTTTGTAGAGAGCAAAAGATTTTAGCTGCATTCGGTTTTGAATGTATGGGTCAAAAGGTCCATTACATTAAAAGAACTGGTGTAATACATGTCTGAACACATGTTGGAGAAGAACTTGCACTGTAAAGCTGTGAAGCAATTTTTTGTTAAATGTTAGAAGTGTTATGTGTAGAACACACCTTTTAAAAGTATCATTTTTCTTTTTGCTGTTTTGAAAGAGGTAGTTTTTATTTTGAACTTGCTTTCCACAGAATTAAAATGCATACTAAATCTTTGCACACTTTGAAATCTGATGTATACATTTTTCTACTTCCATTCTGCTTGATGTTTGTGAGTTTGGAAGTTGCTCTTTTAAGATCTTTCTGGAAACCAGATGATGATTGAAATAATTTCAGTGATCCTTGGGTTGGAAGGAGATAGTCTGATTAATTTGATTAATATTACTGGTATCTGGAAAGTATTGTTTCTGAGTTGCCACTCTCTGTATTAGAAATTTTTTTTTTCCCTAATAAAGCAGAAGGTAAATGCTTCTGTGCATAGTACAAACTGCAGCATTTACAGGATTTGATGTATTGCCAGATTTGGGGCCGTGGTAATTCAACCAATAAAATTAGAATCATTTACTGGTTCACTTTTTTTCACTTAAATATTATGAAGTGCATATTGATAGTTGATACTGTGTTCCATCACTTCATAATTTTATCAGTAAATTTTAAAAGACGTTTGTGAGCTATATCATTTTATGTTGATTTTTCTGTTATTAGATATTGCTAACAAATGAAATCTGTTTTCCAGAACAAAAGAAAGCCACTGGAGTCTTCTTCTTAACCATTTCATATAATGTGTAGGCAGTGTCTTATTAAAGGGACAAGTCAAAGTCTATGTAAAAATAGCCAGCAAAATATTTAGAATGATTTGAGCTGATAATGAGGTAGTCAGCAGAATGATAGTTCTTGCGGTTACTTAAACTGGATATAACTTTCAGGAATCCTTCATTTGCAGGATAATCTAAGGTATAGATTATTTTAACTCCATAGAGATGTACCATTTTTTACCTAACTCACACTACTAGTTAAAACTGAAATATTGCAGAAACAAATTTTAATAGAATAGGAAAACGTGTGTGTGTGCTTGCTGTTAATATTACATTTTTAATGACTAAAGGTATAACTCAAATGCTTGTATCAAAATGTGGATTGTTCATCTTAAAATCATACCTTCTTTGTCATGCATTTTAACAGAATAAGTACATCATAACACCAATAATGTCCTAATAAGTGGATGATCAACTGCAGGAGAAATAGCTAATTCTAACGCTTACTTAAAAAGCTTAGATTACTCAAGTGATACTGGCACTTGAATATCACTTGAGACTTTTGTGATAAGGATGGATTATGTTAATATTTCATAAAAACCTCTATTCAGACACTGTATGCTAGTGATTTACTGTCTTTGCTAAGCCAGTGTGGATTCAAGATATTGATTCAAATAATTCTGTCCCCTCTGAGATGTCCCTGTAGGAAATTTGATTTAAAACCACACACAGGTGATAAAAACTCTACAGCTTTTGACCATTAACGTTTAGAGCATGATTGTTTAAACAAAGTAAAATTAGATTTTTATTTAGTTAATTATTATTTTTCACTTATATTAATGGCATAAATTCCTTTTGTGCTGATTTGAACATTCTCCCTTGCAAAAAGGACTTGCTAAATTATTAGAATACATTTGCCCTTGTTAAATAGTACATTTTAGAAAGAGAGTTGAATATTGACATGTATATGGTCATGATTTGGAAAAATGTGCAGAAATGAAGGGCTCTGATTCCCTACCAGTTCTTGCCTTGGTTGTAGTAAGTAGCTCAACACTAACTTAGTGTCTCTAAGAGAGTCTTTTTCCTGGAAAAACTTGCACATATTTTCTGAGAGTAGTCAACTTCCCTTTATTTTGTCCTTTGTTCGTTGATTTAGTGCTTTAAAGGATCCCAGATGATAGTAAAAATGACACCCTTGACAAAGAATTTAAGATCAGTAGGAGTTCAATTTGTAAATTTACAGAAATTAAATGGATTATTTTCTGTATAGAGTGCTTTTTTCATCCATGTTCTTTTTATTATTTATTTATTTATTTTTTTATTATGCCTTAGCAGAGGTTCAGGTCAGTTCCTGTGAAAGAATCTCTGGACCTTATCTTTACACCAACTTGAGGCTTGAGATATTTCTGCAGTAACAGACTTCCGAAGTAACAATTTCAGTGTTGCCATTTCAGTGTTTTTGAGCAGACTCTTTCAGTATTTGTGGTAAGTGAAACTGTATGTTTAGTTTAGACTTGAATTCCTCATAACCACTCAGCTGTAAATTCTGCTTTTTCAACAATTCTGCCAATTTGCTGCCTCTCTTTTACTGTTCAAGACCTGTAATTGATGCAGCATTCTGCATTTGCAACACCGCCACATTGCCTAGCCAGGATATCCTGTACTATCAGAATAAGGAACTCTTCTTTTCCTGCTTGCTTTTGTTCTGTTGTATAGTTTTGTTTTTGTATTGCAGTTTATCATTTACCTTGACTAGAGTCTGCACTCAGAATTTTTATCCAAGCTTCCTTTGTCCCTCAAAATTTGAATTCATTCCCATTCATTGTGCCTTTGAAGCTCATATACCTTTTTTTTTCTTTTTTCACTTGTTCAAGGGAGTAAAAATGTCATTCATTCACACAAATATGCGTATTGATGTATAACAAAATAGCTTTTTGTACATCTGCATGAACAACTTCAAATAATAGCAAATTGTGAGATGACCAAGCTGTAATCATTTGCCACCTTCTTAAAATCGTTGCCATGTGTTTATACTAAATAACTCTTGTAATTTGGAGGAAGAATTTACACTAGGAGATTCTCTTTTCATTCTCTTGTGTATTTTAGTTAAGGAAATGAAAATACTTTTCTAATTCTCAAGCTTGTTTATACATACTGTGACTAATGAATAGCCCTGTCAAGTCAGGGCGGTTATGCTTAAAGATTGTGGGATCCAAAATGTGGTTTGTTTCTGCTGCTGCTGTTTGTTTTGTTTTCCTGCGAACAGTATATCAAATATTTTAAAAAGGAATGAGGAGTAGGAGAAAGCCACTTTATTCTTTTTTGCCTGATTAATATCTTGCATGGTGTCGGGGGCAGCTGGAAGAAAGATCATCTATCTTGTCTGTGGCTTTGCCTACATTCTTTTGCCAGAGTTGGTCTCGGATAACATTTTACACTTTACACTGAGCTGACTTAAAGTACTTACTCAGCATTGGTATGAGAAGAATTCTAACAGCCATCTTAAAACTCATGCACACAAAGATATTTTGTAAATAGCAAATGTTAAATGTATTTTTTGTGGTGGGGAAAACTATAAAAAAACAAGGAGACTGAGGAAAAACAGTATTAATCTGTTCATGACAGCTATTCTTGAAATCTTAAATTGGTATTTTTCTTACAGAGGAGAGAATTTTGTTTTGGTCAAACTGTCAGCAGAATGAATGGCAGTAATTAAAATTCTCATTGTCTTCTATACATGAGGAAAGGTTTTTCTTGTTGTCATGGTGACAGTTGAGTGACAACTTCAAAGTGAATAATTGCTACTCTCAGGTCTATTATGAACATTTACCACGTTTCAGAAAGGATTTCAGTACAAAACTGGATTTCTTTATTGGGCTTTCAAAACATCTTTTTTAACCTGATGTCTTGCGTAAAGAAATACTGTCTAGATGATTTTGCTTCAGAAGCTTTTTTCTTTGTCTTTGTTTTGCTTCTGAAGCTTTGTCTCCCTTTGGTCAGAAGGACCAAATTCCTAGGACTGACTAGCCAATGCAACTGATTACAATTCACACTACCCTACATATCCTGTATATTTTGTTTCTGTCAAGTGCTTTCGTTTTACAGCAAGGGTATGTATACTTTTTTCATAGAAGGTGAATATTACATGTATGCATAAACAGCCTATGCATATAATGCTGCATTTACAGCATTATGACCTGTAGTGTGCTTTAGTCAGTAAGTTTTAATTATTTGCAAAAAGAGTAGCATTACATTAAAAATATTTCCTTATGGTTACAAAATTCTTAAATTCATTTTTGGAAGATTCTATGGAAAAAGTTACTTTAGAATTTTTTTTTTCTAGCCTAAAAACTTGATAAAAATGCATTTTGCATAATGGAGTTATTTAATGAGCTTAAGATAATGAGATATACAGGTTGTAAGGGAATCTGTAAACTGTAGTTTGCACTGGTACTTGTACTGAGACGTGTGTTGGTCTCAAAACGCTCCATGCAACAGTAATCCAGTTATATTCTTCCCTGTTACCATGTATTGTGTGTACATAACTTAAAATCTAAGATTCTTTCTTAAGTTCTGGAAGGTGTGTTATGGAAAAAATAAAATTGGATTAGCTTTCATATTTCATTTTTACTGACCATTTTGTCTTAGAATTCAAATAATACTAGTATTGTCATTTAGACTTTCAGCTTATACAGAAGGTAGTTCTCTGTTATGCTCAGGGTATTTTTCTTCTGTATGGTAAAGATCTTGTCCCTGTATCTGAAAGACTATTAAAATGTACTGATCTTAATGAAGTTTTTGGGAGGTGAATGAACAAAACACGTTGATAGTGTTTTCCTTGGGACTTGTAGCTTGTGTCAGAGCATTGATTTTACCTCATTGGCAAAGGTGGTATGCTCTACTCATTTCATCTTGCTATGAGTATCTTAAAAGAAGAAAAAATCATTTTGTCCATCTGTGTTTTATTTTCTTACTAACAAAATTGCCTTTGTTACTAGCCTTAGTGCATGTTACAATTAGTTTGCTTTAAATGAGTTTTTAATGTGATGAGTCATTTCTAAATATCTTAATTGAAATAATGTGCAGAATACTGGTTGCACAAAATACACTGGGTTGTTGTAGTTTTCTTGCCTGGAGATAGAGAGTTGGTCATTTAAAGAAAAATAAATGGAAGGAATTAGTTCAAGACCAAGCTCCTTTTAACGTGGAGAATATATACAATGTGAAGTAAATCTGTTTCATGATCCAGTCAGCAATGATGGAATTTTTGCTGTTAAAGCAACCACATTTCACATTGGGTAGTGTTAATAAGTGTTTATAACCCAACTTTCTTCCTTAGTCCTCCATAGGAGATGAGCTTCTGGCCAGTTATGATAATTTGATTAGACACTGAAGCACAAAATTCTGAGTGGTCAAAAGCATACACAAGTCGAGAGGAATTAGCATTTTAAAATTCCTAGCTTAATCTGTGCGTGGCTGATGCAGCACGGTAGAGTTGAGTTTGCGATCAGGAAGCAGTATCTTCTGTAATTGAGGTTTCTGAAGATCTTTAAGATCTTCACCTTACGTGAAGTTAGTTGTAATATATGTATTCAAGTTTTTTAGAAGTATTAGCCATTAAAATTGGTTCTCAAAACTTATAAAATAGAAATTCTGACATGCTTTAGTAGAGTTTTCCCTCTTCTGTCATTCTGACCTTTCAGCAATAAGAAAATGTGTGCAAAAGAAAACAGCCAAATATCTAAAATGGTACTGCAGTCAAAGATAAAGAAAAGAGAGCAAGAAGTAGAAAGTGGCCCATAGAGCAAGTACTCCTGGAACTCAAAGGTTTACCCTGATTTTTTCTCTATATGTCAGTGCCATCTTGCTGCAGATGTTTCATCAACAAAGACTGGGGAAAGACAATAGAAAATACTAAGTATTAGTATTTTTCCAGATGCATTAAGATGAATGCATCTGGAACTTTAGATGTTTGCTAGAAGATAAAATACATCTGTGCAGTCTGTTTGGATTCTAGTAACGTGAAAGGTTGGTTAGGCTAAAAGCACAAAGGGAAAATCCTTTTTGGAGCAGAATAGTTTAGAGATGTTGGGGTTGGGAGGGTCTGTAGAAACAGGTGTACAATGTTGTTACAGTAAGTAACAGAATCAAAATAGCCTCAAAATAGCAACAGTAAGTTGAAAAGTTTTCTAAAAGCCAGTTTTATTAGGTTCTAAGAGAATCAGTACTGTCAAGACTGAATTGAGAATCCCATTTTAATTATTCCCTGAGAAATCTGGTAATTGATACCACTGAGATTTAATTTGTAGGAAAAAATATTGTTGCTAATGCCCTACATTCAGAGTTCTAAGTACCTTCCGTCGTTTTAAATAGTCTGCTTCAGAGATTGCTCAGAGATGAGCCGGTACTTCATTTCAGATTTCTTGAATTTATGAATATATAGTGATCTTGATTATAGAAGCTGTAGAACCATATAACAGTGCTTACACGTGGTTGTAATATGGTTATATTAGTTACTGTGTCAAGGACACAAGATACTTCTTTGGAGTACTGGAATTATCTGCAGTCCCAGGATATATTGGAGAGCTCATGGAACAAAAGAGAACACCTCCTTGTAGAGGTTTAGGAAGCAAGGAAAATCCTTGTAGTGCTCATGTGACTTTTCTAGTTGATGGAATTGCTGTGGTTTTCTTAAGCAAAAGTGCTCTGAGGCCTGTCACCTGAGCAGTGTGTATTGCAATGTCATTTGCCTTTCTCAACGAAAGATAGTATAACCTGGAGATTGAATAAAATTTAAACTTTTTAATTGCCTTGAAAATGTTATGAGAATTCGTAGAATTTCTAGTTCGTACACTGTACTTGATGTCTGGATTAGCATTTGCTGCTTTTAAAGTGTAGAAAGTTATGAGCAATCCACACTACAATTGACGATGATAGGCATATACACAGAAAATCTGTGGTAAGAGAAAACCTGTCAAAATATGCTTTAAATGAACTTTGTGGGTTCCAGTGAGTAAATTACATTGGAGTGACATTGCTTCCAAGTACATATGACATATACTCCCTGTTATTTTGAATGAATGCAAGTTCTACAGAAACCAGATGACAGATAGTAAAATGTGTGACTTCTGCCTTATCGAAATGCTGCTTGTGGAGGTTAGTTGATGCTGGAACCATATGGTGCTATAACTATGGTATGAAATGAAGTGGCTTGTGGTCTACATTTTTTTTTTTTTTATGTTAGATGATAATAGAGATGATGATACATATTCCAGGTATTTTTAGTGTTCTCCTCATCTGTTATATATGGACCTACCAACTCCACAGGAGTGTAATGTACACTCCCGAACATTAAACTCCTGTAATAGTTTACAGGTTGTGTAAGTATTGAGCTAATGTAGCCTAAGGTACAGTCCTTCAAAGATTTTAGTTGTTTCCATTTATCTGCTTATTTGTAGGTATATTAATGATCTTGAGAAAGAAGATGTAGAGTAAGTTTTTCTCTTCTGTTGGTCAGTATTTAAAAAATCAGCTTCATGCACATACTGTTGATACTGCCACTTGACAGTAGATGAAAGCTCCTCCTTTTTAAAAATAGTTGGTATTAGAAATCACATGTATGGATTTTTTGCTGTGCTTTTGAAAATCTGTTCAGTTCTTAATTGTAACAGGAGGTAGCATTAAAAAGGGGCCATGATCTTCAGATATGTGATTTTGTGGATGGGATAAGATCACTTAAAATGGTTCTCCTGAATTTTTTTTTCTTCCTTCCGAAAATCTCTCTGGGAGGACTTTTGAGCAACATGATTCCTGGCCTCAATGTCAATATTATTTTTAATCTACTGTAATGGCTGTTCAAAGTAAAATGCAGGGAGTAGTTTTCACTGTTGACAGCAGAGTTTCCTGTGCAGTGGCTCAGCTTTTGCAGCCAGGTAGTTTGGGTGTCTTCTGAGGGGTGGTGGAATATGGGTTCACCCCATTAACGCGAAGTGCTCTAGCACTATAGCCATTAACACTAGTAATAAAATACTTAAGTTGAAGCTATTGAGATACAGTTTCAGTAAAACAACTGTTTGTATCTTTTAAAGTGTTAATCCTGTTCATTTGCTTATGAGAAATAGGAATGGGAGTAGTGTGTGGGTTTTTTTTTTTTTCCTTGCCTTTCTTTGTATGGTGTGCTGACTTAGAAGCATTAGTATTGGACCTTTGCTCAATTTTCTTGATTTTGAGGGGATCAAGTTCCTAATAGCAAAAGTTTTAGGCTTTCCAGTTTTTGTCCATAAAATATAGACTATTTCCAAATCAGACTCTAGTTTGTTTATTCACCTAAACTCTCCTCTGTCGTTTTCTTGTGTATCAACAGGACAGCTCTCATGTCCTGTTGATACACAAGACATTTTAGTTCTCATGTAGATAAAATTTGCATTCATTTCAATACACATATTCCAAATGAGAAGGGAGACAGGTATGTAGGATCAGGTCCCCAGATACTTCAAGGTGAGAGAAAGGTTGAGCTGCTTTTACTTAATATTTTAAGAAAGGAGTGCCTTAATCTACTACCTACTCATGTCAAAGGAATGATGTGATGTTTGTAGAATTTGAGAGTTGTCTGAAAATGATTACTGTTCAGAGCTATTAAAACTTGAGATAATGATATATACGATATGCTAACCCTAGACTGTGAGGTGTAAAACAGACATGCTATGTGTTTCATACAAGTTAGGGAGAATCCATTATTTTGTTTTTCCTAAAGAGTATTCAGAAACAGGGTTTTTTTCTCTTTTTATTCCTATTTGATGTTAGGTCGCATTACAGTGTAGTTATGTCTTTTTACTGTCGTACTTAGCTACGAGTGACAAGATCCATTCATCTCTTTCTGAATTTCATTTATTGTATTGGTATCACTGATGATATGATTTAATTTAGATTTCAAAAATATTGACAGTAATAAAATGACAGCATGCTATACCACCTGGAAAAGCAAGCAAATTCTAGGTTATCTTAAATTGAACTTGAAATCTCATTGCCTTTACTTGTATGCCATACCAGGGTGAATTAAGATAATACCAATTAAGAAATAAGTAATTGAGCAGAAGGAATGAGATTTTTAAGTAGTGTATGAAAGGAGTAATTTCAGAGTGCAAGTTACCTTTGAGGCTTTCGTAAGGAAGTGCAAGCTTTTGGATGCTTTTGCCTGTTTGAATTTTGTTAAACTGCAGTGGCAACCTTGACAAATAACTTTGCTGAGTTTGCTTTCTGGGTGTCTTGATGCATTAGGCTGTTATATATTTGTATAGGATTGTGTCTTCTTGTATAGTGTGACACTTGCATCTAAGAAAAGGTAGTCCGTAGTAAAGGCAGCAGCCTCCTTCCCCCACACTTTAATGTTTGAAGTGAAAAGGATAATTAACGTAACCAAAATGTTGTTTTCAGAATAAGGCTTTTTTTGTGTGTTGGATATAAATCTTGTAGAGGAAGCTTTTATCCACTGAAAAAGGCTTTCTATAAATCTACAATTACACTTGGCAGGCAGCAACGTGTCCTGTCTAACTAGAATCAGAAATTCCAACCAGTTCCTGCCTCCTAGTTTTGCTGCAGTTTTCTAGAATGCTAGACAAGGAGACTGAGGTAATCCTTGCAAATACAGAAAAATAATTATTTTTGCTTATGTGGACTGCAGTGGAAAGCTGCAAATGAGGCGAAGATGCCAATTCAGTTGACAATTGCCAGTCTTTTCAGTTTTAAATGATAATAAAGTGATGGTTTTATATCTTTTAAAAAAAAAAGACTACTCAACAAGGTCATACATGAAAAGTGCTTCAGAACTAAGATCTGATTCGCAGTGAACCTGTGAACCAATGCCCAAATCATTTAACTGTCATCTTATGGTTATAGAAAAACATTACTGCACTAATGGTGTTACAAACTTAAACACATTCCTATCTCTCTCTCTCTCTCTCTCTCTCTCTCTCTCTCTCTCTCTCTCTCTCTCTTTTTTTCCCCCCCCTCCTGGGGAAAAACCCCATTGCGATGTAAAGATCCATTTACAAACCCTTATCCAGTCCCTGAAATGACTGAAATGTCATCACTGAATGAAGTGAAATTGTTTCAACCTTATATTGTCAAAATGATGAATTTAACCTTTAAGCACAATTGTTCTGTGAATCAGTGATGACGTTATTTCATAAAGATCAGTCACACTCAGGTCTTACTCTTTTCTGTATTGTCGCTTTATCAGAAAAAAACAGATATGGTCAAGCAATGTTCAGAGTAATTATTAATGACCTTGATTAGTTCTTACACACAATTGAGAGAAAATAACCTGGAATTTCATCTGAGATCAAATTTTTATATTCAGACAAAAAGTTTTTCAAGAGGAAATGGCACAGGGTTTGTCCCATTACTTACCGTTCTCTAATAAAGAGCCATTTTCCATTTGGAAGTTTTGGCTGTCACAGTCCTAGAGGAATTTGGATGAGGCAGTCACAGCTAGCTATCTTTCATACATCAATTTTAATTCTTTTCTGGTTTTGTTATGGTTATTGCTAGAAGTTACATATTTTTCCCAAGTTTGTGGATTTCAAGCAGAGAAGTGAGACTACTTGAGTAGCTGTGCAAATGAATCGTTCTCCCATTTGTAACTCTTCAGAAGACAGCTAGAATGCTTGTAGATGAATGAAGGTAATGTGCTAATGTGCTTTGCAGTTCGACAGAGTGAAAAGCAGGTAAATTTAAGAACATCTTTGAAA
Organism: Nothocercus julius; assembly: GCA_013398735.1. NCBI lineage: Eukaryota > Metazoa > Chordata > Aves > Tinamiformes > Tinamidae > Nothocercus > Nothocercus julius. Next base: position 34,161 of record VZSV01000058.1, read on the forward strand.
GCTAAACTGATTTTTTTTTTTTTTTTTAAATATAGTAGCACACTGACCAAGGAGGTGGAAATAAGTTATAGCTTTACTTTCAACTGCTCTAAATTCAGATAGAGATTTGGAGAGGAGGGAAAGATCCTGAGAGTTCTTGAGAAAATGGTTGCATTGTTGCTGTCTTTTGGTAGTTTGACTTGTGTAGAATATTCAGTATCTAAAGAGCACATTGCATCTCTTTTTAGAAATAATTGCAGTGCTAGATTATCCACTTAAATTCATCTAAATAGTATTGTTTTCTATAACTACTAAATGAAATGTGACTGAAAGCTTGTAAAGGTGCTCTGCTGCTGCTTATCTTTATGAAATGTATTACACATAATATCATGTGTTCTGGCTTTTTTT
>VZSV01000058.1:34567-74410 GCA_013398735.1 Nothocercus julius
CAGAAAGGATGGATTTTTTTTTTTTTTTTTTTTTTTTGCATTTTAAAAGCTAGTATTTAGCAAGAACACTTTCACTACACTACTGAGCTGAACTTACTTTGGAGTGTCTAGCTCATAGTTCTGTCTTTGTTCTCTTGAGTGTTTTGGGAGCATGATATTTTCAACTATAATCCACCAGAAGGGAAAACTATCCTTCTAATTCACAAAGATGCTGAAGGATTACTAAAGATGTATGTTTTGAAAAGATTGCAAAGCTTTTTGTACGTGGAAAATAATTTTTTCTAGGGCATTCTCTCATTGTATCTATTGTTAAATAATTACCTAAAGAACAAATACTATTTCATGTGAAGTTACTTCACTTTAAGAGCTGCCAAGTTTCAGTCACGTGCTCTGTAGAAACTTGCTTGACACTGAAAGGAGTTAATACAGGATCTGAAAAAGTTTTGGAATTTCTTTTACTCTCCCTAATCCTGCCCAGCACTGCCTGTCCTCATGGCAGGCCCTGTCAGCCGCGTGGGAGCTTGTGTGCTGCCCGATTCTTTCACTGCAGCCGTGTTGCTGCCTATGCGCTGTTGCACCACAGGAAAAACAGCTGTGTGCCATGATAGGCAGCCTGCAACGCTCCCGGGCGCGCAGGCCTGGCTCTGCCATGTCCTCCCGCCTTGCTGCCCAGGCCGGGGAGACAGCAGAGAGCTTGTGTTGTCCTTGTGTTGCAGGGGCCTTTTCATTCAAAGGAGCAGTCACGCTTGGACTCTGTGGGCAAGGTCTTATTTAAGGGCACATTTCTCTGATCCTCAGCAATGTAAGTTCTATTCTGGACCTGTGTGGGCTGGGAAGGTACTGGAGATAAAGCAGGCGCCCAGCAGTGCCATTGTACTCTTGGAGACCTTATCTGCACCAGCTTCGTGGTGCTGAGAATCGAGTGCTCTAGTGAGGGCTGCAGGCCAGCGGAGCTACACGATGAGAACCAGATGGAGGGACAGCAACCTGCTCAAGTGGCATAAGAGGAATGCAGCTGATAGTTCCACTATATATAGTGGGGTTGCAAGAGCTGTCTTCTGGCTGGATTTTGCTCCTGCCTTGCTTCCTGAGCCAAAGTTAGGCAGCCTGACCTTGCTGCCTCTGCCAATTCTTGTGTTGGATATCTGAGCTTTGTTTTCCAGGCTTACTGTGAAAGATGGGAATAACTTCACCCTTCCAGTTACTTTGAAGAATAATAGCAATTTTCATGTGCTTCAGGAAAGACGCTTTCATTTTTCTTAATCGGATAATGTGGCTTAACACAGTCTAATTCAGAACTGATTTCAAAGAATCATGCTGGCCACAGAAATGACTGTATGCTATCCAGCAGTGCATATCGATGTTGGCTAACGTAAGTGAAAGCTTATAAGCACTATGTACAGAACCAGCAAAATTGCTTTAAAAATGCATTTGCTAGCTAAAGTGATGTGTGAGATGGAGAGTGAAAATGTTTTTCGTATATATTCCCTATTCTTCTTAGGCACTGGATCTTCATACTGTCATCAGCTTTGTCTTCCACCAGCTCATTCTGAGATGGCTGTGTGGGCACCATGAATATGTCTATTTAGTGACACTAAAAAAGTGCAAATACTTCTTCCATGACTGTTGTTTTCACTGCTGCTCTTCTCATAGCTGTTTGCTCGTATTTTATGACAAAGCTTTACTCACAAATAAATTTGCACCTTTTGCTGGTGCAGTATGAGTGTCAAGTTAAGAAATTGCACACAACGTGTGCAATCCATCAAATTTATGATAGTTCTAACATAATCATATCGTGTGCAATTTCTTGATTCATCTGGTTCACTCACTTAATCATTTAATGCACTAAAAATTGTGTCATTTATGCTGGTAATATACATTGCTATTAACCCATTCTCCTGGGTCATATTGTGGTTTGATGTGCTTTGATTACAGAACCATAGTGAGGTTGAGGAAGAGACACTAAATGACTGAAAGTAATTGCATGTTCTCTCTTCAGACTCAGTTCATTGGCTGGGTTTCTTGCCTTGAGGTTTCTGCATTGAGTTGAATATGAGTACTAAAAGCAGAAAAAAAAAAAAAAAGGATTTCCAAGTGTTCAGTACACTGGAATTCTTAGTATTGTTTTTTTTGGTTGTTAGAAATGTTATCTAATAAAGTGTGTGTAGGTGTATTTACCATATTTTCCCTTGCATAGATGCGAAAGGGGATGCTTGGGTCTAATTCTATAGGCGTGTTAGTGTGATTGTTTTCAGTCTATGAAATTATCCAGAAAATGTGTCTTTAAAAATTAACACTGCAGCATAAAGAAAGGATTATTATAGCTGCATCAGTGGCCAAGGACCTTACTCAAACCTTGTCAAGGAAAACACCTGCAGAGAAACATCTTCATGGACGTGCAGAAATATTCAATGGCCTCAAGTCAGCCAAGCAGAGAAATTCCTGTTGCATTTTTAAGCATATTACATTATGCAGTCTCCCTGCCCCGCCCAACTCCCAGAATTTTTTTAAATGCATCATACACTTCTAACTCCTAAACTATTTATTGAAATTAGTTTTAAGCTAGGAATTATCCTGTGTATCTCACTACACAGCGGAAGCATGTCTGAGTAACCGTATGATGGAAATATTTAGGTAAGCACCATACTTTTTAGTAAAGTTTTATCAGCCTTATGGTTTTGGTCTCAGAAACATTTCATGTAGTGTATGAAAGGCCACATTTGATGCTTGGTAACTCATAATACTATGTTAATTGAATGTTGGAATGAGTGCCTTATTACTGTTGTTTTTAAGATCTACTAGTCTTGACAGTGCAAATACCACTTTTTGTGACCTTTTGAAAGATTTTTTTAATGGCAGTGGCAGCTATAATGCTTTTCAGTTGGTAAGGAACCCCCTCTGCAATGAGAAGTTCTTGCCAGCGTGGTGCACTTGTGTGTGAAGGGGCTCTATAGGGGCCAGCAGGAGGGCACTGGGAGCAGACTGTGAGGTGGTGGCTTTTGCATGTCACACTTTGTTCTCTGTAAGTGCTGAGCCTCTTTGGAAAGGGAGTAGCTAGTATTTATGTAACTCAAAGCCCTGAAAAACTCATCTAAAAGAATATATTATTTTATGCTCCTTACTGTAGGGAAGATGGTCTTGTGTCGCTAGTCTTCCCTGGAGCAAAAGCCTCATGTTGGGTTCCTTTCAGGAGTACTTCAGTCAATTTTATACTTCAGATTTTACAGGAATAAATACTTCCCTTTGTAAAAGCATTTAATTTGAAGAGATGCATCACATTTTATCTAACATGGCTAGTTGGATGAGGTTGGGGAGTGAGGAACTTATTTATAATATTCTAGAATTATGCAAACAGAAGGAAATAATATTGTTGATGTGTTCTGTTTGCTTGTGTTTTTTTGTTGTTGTTTAAGCTGTCCTTTGAACTATCCAGAGCTTGAAGTGTTGCAGAAGTGACCACACGGTAGAGTGGAGCAGTGTGTTACTAATGCAGGAACTTTTAGGAATGCTTAAGCTAGTAAACACAACCAGCCAGCCCGTAAGAAGAGGTGCATGCTGTGGGGATTGTGGTTTGTATTAGACTGTGCTTCAGGGGGTGTGATGCCAATGCCCCTGTTTATTCTTTAGCCTGATGCCTGGAGAGATGAAGTTTGCAGGATTACAGGGCACTTGGTCACTCTCCAGTAACTTCTAAGCCTGCTAAACAATTTCTACTGGATTTGGCAGAGAGGTGCTTGTTTCTGAGTTGCTGGATTCCTCAGTTTTATGAGGAAAAGAAACTAACATTCAGGTGACCTCAGTACTGCTAGAACCTGAGCGATGCTGTGAAACATCAAAGAATCCAACTTGGGATAGGGAGGGGATGAGACAGAGCCATGCACATGATGAGTGACCCTAACAACAGGAAAAGCTTCGGCTGGGCCTTGCGTCTTATTAAATAAAAAGGAGGAAATTGTTTGTAGGAAATGCAGGTGTTTAACTACCCAGGGGGCTTGTTAAGTTTCTGGGACTGAAGAGCAGTATTGCCAGGTTTTTCCATAATCTGTACATGGGCAGGAAGGATAACTGTGTCACTATAACTGATTTACAAAATCATTGAGATTTTATTGTTACAATCACTGTTAAACATCCCTCCTGTGACATCATGATCTGTTTCATTCTAATCAAGGTGCTGGTGCTTGGAATATGTCTATTTAAATAATGGAAAAAAGTTTGAGAGGATGGTAAGAATTAAATGATAGTTGCAAAAAAAGACGGAAGGAGCAGCAGCGAACAACAGAGGAATAGAGTAGTGAGTTGGAGGGAACCTCGGGAGGCGTTTGGCCCAGCCCCTTGTGTTCAAAGCAAGGCCAGCTTGAAACAAACTTGAAAGCTGGATTAGGTTGCTCAGGGCCTTATCCAGGCATATTTTGAATATTTCCAAGGATGGAGATTCCATCCTTGCTAGACAATTTGTTGCAGAGAAATTTTTTCCTGCTAATGGGAATTTCCTTGTTGCAAGGCTTTTGCCATCTGTATTATATTATACTGTATATAACAGTATAATCTTGAAGAGTGCTATGAAACAAAGAATTAAACTCTCGCTGCTTAATTTACATAAGCCACTGTGATCTATAAAGCTACTTATTAATGTCTGTGGATCATTTCTCTCCTTCTAGGCAAGCTCTAAATATTTAAGTTGCAGATCTTCAGAAAATGTTTTTCTTGTATGTGTGTTATCCTTGTCTGTGAAATGGACATCTTCATTTTACATAGCTGGGCTTTTGTTTCTCTACTGCTATGGTTCAAAGTAGAAAAATGTCCCAAAATACAATTGCTCAAACATTTAAGAAGTTTCTAATATCCAACTTACATTTATTTCAATAGCAGGAAATATTTAGTTTATCAGTAATGAACTTGCTCTGTAATTATAGTGACAGTAGTAAATAATCTCCTGAAGGTGTGTTAAGCTTTTTCATAGAAGATAAGATTTGTTAAAAGCGCTAGTGCTCTCTATGTGGCATAAATGATATGGTGCAATAGTCCTGGGTTTTCTTTGTAGTTCTAACCTAGGTAGTAGCAAAGGTGCTGCAGTTGTCATTTGGAAGAAACTACTTTTAGGTTGAAACTACCTGGACTGTGTGACTGTATTCCTGGGTGTGCACAGTATTCCTTAGTACATTTAGGAGAAAAAAATCATGGTTGCTTTATGGAGGGTAGCACTGCAGGGTCACGCTCAATCCTCTCTTCTCATCTCTGACTTCATGGGATACTAGAGAATTTAAAAGCTGAAAATGTTCTTCATTAACCCCTTTCCCTGCTAGAGGCCACTGCTCAGCCGGCCAGATGAGCACTGTTGCTAATGTAGTGGGGTTGCTGACAGCCTAATGGGCTGGTCACAGTTGTCTGTGGCTGTAAGGCTGGAACTTCTGTAATAGACGAGTGTGGAGAAAGTCCTTTTGGGATAATATAAGCTGTTCCAGCTCTCATTGTATCGCTGGAAACTTTCACTACCTTGATGGATGGCATAGGCCTTCCTGTAGTAAGGTGTGCTGGAAAAGGGGTGAGAACATGCAGTGTAAGCAACATCTTATGCCCAATTTTGGTTCGTAGTCTCAGTGGGACTTCTTGTGAAGGGCAAGAAGAGACTCTTGACCACTTTTTCCTTATTGAGGCATGTCCTGTGCTACTTTGATTTGAATGTTATAAGGCTATATGTTCTGTTGATTTTAAGGGGGGAATGGGGAGAGGGGGCATTGTTTACTTTGTTTTTATTTTGGTTTTGGTTTTAAGCTTTCCTAAATTCTACAGAAAGGCTTTTTATCTTTTTGGAAACTTGCTATTTTGAAGACGCAAAATGTGTATGTATGCTGTATTTTGTTTCTGGGAGTCGTTTGTTTCTGGGAGTCTAGACAGTTGAGTCTGTCCCAGAGTACTTGAAATGACTGGGCATCATGGGAGGAAAAGACCCAAATCTTCTTTAAAACAGAGGTGGATGGTGTGTTCATTTTTGCCTCTATAAAGTAAAGCATTTAATAGTTTATATTACTGACTGTGTTTTTTGAGTATAATCATAATACATGAACATAGCCCAGCAGTATTCTGCATGATTTTGCTGCTTCTGTTCTGTGAAATTTATAGAAATATAAGACAGTAATTTACGTAATGTGATTTCTGTGCTAGTATTTAAATAATCTAGCAGCAGGAATCAGAAATTCAAGCCTTGCTCTCGAAGCAAGGATTATAGCTAGTTTGTTTGTAAAACATGAGTCCAGTTAATAATTAAATAGTGCAGCGTGCCATTGGCATATTGAACAAGAATGCAAGGAGGAGCTGAAAATATTTCTGTCTTGAAAAGTACCAAAGAAATATTTCATCTCTGGAGTAGCATCAGCAAAACCTCAATAAAAGCAGACCTGCCTCTTAGGAATCATGGATATATTCTGCAGAGTTTAGCATTTAATAATAACTTTTTTTTTCTCCTTTCAGCCATAATCAGCAGACCACATCATTTAGACATCCTGTGACAGGACAGGTTTCTCCAGAAAATATTGAATTTATTTTGCGAGACGAGTAAGTAATTTTATACCCATGTCAAGAGATTTAAAACAGTAGCATTTTTACATATAGTAGATTCATAGTTTGATAGTTTTTCTGATGCTGTGGCAAAAATACCATACAAATGATCAATACCTAAAAATTTAATTCTCATTATGAAAGTGTATTTCTGATTCTAGCAATGCTCCATATAAGAGCTAGCACTGAAATCTTTGCCAGATTTAAAAACAAAAACAAAAACAAAGCCCACAGCAGTCCTTTGATGCTTTAGCTTTAGATGAATGTGAAATACACAGAACAGAAAAGTCATGTCCTCGTAGTAAACTGAAAGGTTTATATTGAAATTGAATTATACAAAGTATTACCAGTTTCCATTATAATCCCTTGGGGTTTTTTATGCTTCAGATTTTCTAAATTAGATGCCTTTGGGGCTGGTATTTATTCAAAAATCTCATTCTTTGATTTAAATCTTATTCTAGAAAAATAAGAGATACTAGCTTCCAGTGTATTTCATCTTGATTGACTGATGAAAAAGGTTAAATGTGTGTGCTCAAAGTGTGTGTGAGTGTGTGGGTAAGTATTTGCTCTTAGTTTGGATCACTTCATCCTCCACTGTAAGGATCTACTATCATCATCATTCACACCATCCACTAATTGATTCCTGGCACTGTGTTGTAGTAGCCTGGATTTGGTGGTTTCTAAAGCTGCCCTTGCTCTTTTGAACACTTTCTATTTCATATTAAGTGAGAGTTGTTTCATTTTGGATTTAATTTAAAGTAGTATTGCTTTAAAAAAAAGGTTATTAAGCCTGACGCGAATTTAAGTGTTGGGTCTGGGTTAACACCTGTATGAACCAATATGAACTGGAAGAGCAATGGGCCTGTCCTGCAGGGTGTCAGGCCTCAAGGGTTTGTTTGGAGTCAGGGTTGTAGGTGATATGTTTGGAACTGGTATTATATATTGCATCCCGTGATAAAATGGCTTTTGCAAAGAGGACGCAATTAGAAAGAGTCTCTTAAATTCTAGGTTGAGACTCCATAATCTCTGAAAACTTTTGCATTATGAGGTCCTTTTGACCAAGAGTGTATTTTTCTTGCACATCTTGTCTTCTGTAGAAGCAGTGCTCTTAGAGGGTTTGTAAACAGGAACTTGATCTTTAATGCTGTTGTGACTTGATTTACTAGTTGCATGTTAATTTTATTTTTAGATTAGGGCCAAAGTCTGAAATTGTTATCTGATGATGACTGGGAGCTGTTGGGGAGGCTTGAGGCTAAGTTTGTTGAGGCTGCAGCAAGAATATCTATTAAGAAATCACATTTAGCATCAGAAAAGTAATTTATAGTGCTCTGGAGATAATAAATGTATAGATTGCTCTGGCCTTTGCTCATCCAGGACTGCATTCCTTCACTGGCAGGCTGAGGCTGTATCTTTCCCAAGGCACTGGGCTCTTTCCCAAGGCATTTCTCCTTTTATACAGTATCACATTAATCTCATTTTTTTGAGCCAAAACCAATTTCCTTAAGTCCACTGTAATGGAAGGATAAAATAGAGTATTGCTTATAACCTGTCATGTTAGATTGCCTATCTTCTTATCCTTTTGCAGCTTCTGCTTTGTCAAGGTGTTTTTATTTAGATTTTTATTTTGAGAAATAATGATTAATAAATCCTTATTTTCCAACTGATTCTTTGTTTGCAAGACCACTGTCAAAATCCTCATCTCTTATTTTAATTTCTAAGTTGAGAAGGTGTCTCTTATTATGTGTAAGTCAGTCTGTGCTTTTGAGTAGCCTTGTTTTGGGAGTTACGTGGCTGCTAAACAGCTGTTAGATCTAAAATTTGACCAACCACCTCAATAAATGTGCATTTCTTTGGATAAGTTTCTGTTACAGCATTGTTTAGAGTAGATGTATAAATGTTTATATTCCTTCTGTGATATCTTTCTTGAAGTAACAATCCTTAACTGTGATGGAAGGAAGGAAAAGATGCTTAGAATAGCCTTGATAGCAACACTTCTAATTGGAGCCATTGCTAAATGCTGGGAGCTGAAGCTGGAAGCTTTAAAATGTATTGTCTTTGCAAGTGAGATGATAGTACTTCAATATTTAAGCATAGATATAGAAAATATGTATACAGTGTTTAATAAACTTTTATCTTCTGGATTTTGCCTGTTTTTATGCAACTGACAAATCTGTGCATCATCTTTAGGACGAGAGAGAGAGAAACCATCTTATTTCATCTATTGCATTTAGTTACTATGTCAGCAAAAAATCAGATGTGGAGAGAAAGGAGAAAACCCAAGCTAGTTCAAAATAAACATCTGTTATATTTGTGTGCATATAAATATTAGGATAGTAAATTTTATGGCTAGCTGGATGGGAGATTTGTTAATATTGAAACTACATTAACATGTTACTATTTCGTTGCAGCAAAATAACCTTTCTTTAAAAGGTTTTTGTACAAATGTGGGTCTTTTAAGTGGACTACTTTTGATGGTCGTTTAGAGAAAGGAATTCGTTCAGTCATGATACTGCACTTTCAGAAGGGACTCTTGGTATAAAACTATTGAAATGTTTTGTTTAGTTTTTATTTTTAATAAAACAATTATTGGTCATATAATCCGTTTAACTAATAAAACGTGATTTCTGTAAACCCACAATTGCAGTTTAGGTATGGTGGGGAGGTGTTTGACAGGAAGTATTACACAGAGTGCTGGTTTTAACTATTTCACAAAGACTTGGTGAGGCCTGGAACCTTGCATATGCGTACTGCAGTTTTGTGCAGGCATGCATGCATCTGTGCTATGAATTCAAGTATATTTTGATATTACCAAACTACTTGGAAATCAGTGATTCCTAACTAATGTTTTTGAATGCACAGGATTAGTGCTTTATCGACTTATTGTAAAGATGAATCTGTAAATGGTTAGGACTGTGTTAACTCAATTCACATGATGCAAAGTTTCAAGTAAGACTCTACATATTTTTGTTTGCTATTTAAAATAGATAAAGAATATATTTGCATTTGGTTTTATTGTAGTCTGATGCAAGTTTGTTATAATATGATCTTTTTTTTCTTGAAATACTGTATATCAGTACCTACATTCATCTTTAATTTTGTTTGGTATTTTCTGTAAATTTCAGATTCAAAAAGTTTGGATCACCAGCTTTTACTACTAAACACATTATTTTAGGAGAATAATCATCTCACTGTTTTCCTGACTCTGTAAGTTCTTTCATGGCAGCATCCTAACGCTTTAAGAAAAAATGTTTTTCTTGTGGATTTGAGTTAATCATTAATCTTCATAATCCTGGCAAATGAAAGCTTAATTTCTTGACAGTGATTGGTTTCAGGAGGAAGTGGAAAAGATATTGATAAATGGCGAAGCAACCATTTACAAATTTACAAATTCACAACTACAATTACAAATTTAATGTGCATCTGTTGTTTTGTATTGCATTATGATCATCTAAGTGATGGTCTTGTTAAATGTATAAAGTTCTATCTTTCTGCCTCCAGGTGTAGGTAGACAGCAGTATGTATTATGTGACTGTATTATGGGATAAAACCCAGTAGTTTGTGGTGTGAACAGCATAGAGAATCTAAACCACAAGGTCCCATTGGGAAGAAGAGAAGGTTTCTTTTTGCAAAGGCCAAATGTTTTCTTTGACTGTGTGTTCTTTTTAATGGTTTTAGCTCTGGTGCTTTAGATTGATTCTGAGGAGGCAGAGTAGGAAATTGTCATTCTCTTAGGTATTTCAGTGAGGGTAGAAGTCTGCTATAGGTTTAGTTGTCTTGAGCAAGGAAATGGGACCTTTTGGAGAAGAAGAGATTAAGCAAAGGCAACTAACGTGCTTTGCAAGTAGAAGAGAATGCAAGTCTGCCTCTTCCACTGCTTTGGAAAGTGTATAGGTTGGAAAGAGAATAAAGGAAAATCAAGTCAAAAACAAATAATGGGACTAGCCAGTCAAAAGAAGTGGCTTAGGCAGCATTATACAGAAAGTGTCTTAATCCACTCTTTGTGGAAACTGGATATTTCTGAAGGTATCTAAATGCTGAAATGGGATATTCGGTCCCTAAGACGTAGAATAAATAGACTCAAACTGAGGTGATGAAGCTATCACACATTTAAGACTGCCAGGGGATTTTAAGGACTTGTTGCAGATAATTTTTATCTCTTGGGCCTGAGCTTACTTGTAAAAGTTGGAAAAAAGTGATTTGTGCCAGATACGTGAAGTAATGGGATCCAGGTTGTGTTATTGTTTCCTTGAAAGCTTAATTTAAACTGTGTGACCAAAAATGGAAGAAATGTGTGTTCTGTGACGTTATCCAGAGAAGCTTTTGCACAGGTAATTGTTCAGTTGTAATTGAGGAAAAGCAGTGGTGACAGACAGATTTTTGAGAACTCTATGGGTAACAGTTTTGAATTGAGAATATTTTATTTACAACTGCCACCTCTCCCCTACAAAGGAGAAAGGTTACTGTTGCAAATATTGACCTGCACATAAAAATTTATGCTTAAAATGGTTTCCACTGGTACAATCTAAATGACGACGTCCATACTTTGTGTTTCTAATACATTAATGAGACCAACTAATGAGGAATCCTCACGTGGTTTTATTATGTGTAAAGAATTTCTGACTTAACTCTAAGGAATATCAGTGGCTGCTGCCATCCACATCATTTATTATAAAATCAAATCTGTTTTTCAAGATTTTTCCAGTCAAGGTCTTTCCTATTTTGGCAAGTAAAACTAGCAGAAAGATTTGAGTTATGCTTGCCTACTACTCTCTTCCTTTTTTCTGTATTTGAGTGACAAATATACCATTCTTCTAAAGGCTTGGAGTGCTGAATGACAGTTAGTTAGATCTTTGAGCAAAGTCAAACTGCTAGATGATGTCTTCAGAGTATGTAATATAAAAACAGCTCGCGTAAATATGTACACAAAAATATAAATATGGAACTCCCTTAACAAATTTGATCTTGATGCAGAAAGTCAGCTAAGTGAAGATGATGAATGTACGGCATGAATCCCAAATGAAGACTTTTTTTTTTTTTTTTAAAGCTGCAAGCATGCCAGAAGCGTTAAGCTTCTGTAAAACAGAATATGATAGGTTGACTAGTGGTTTCTCTCATCTGTTTCACAGGAAGGTTAGACATTCCTGAAAGTTAATGAGAGACTTATTTGGTTCTTTTTAAAGAAAAAGACTTGTTAGTTTTTCAGTTTTTCCAAATGTCACCCTTCATTTTCCAAAATTTTACCTCTGTTCACTTCTATATTGTCCATCACTTTGTCTCCAATTCTTTATATGTGTTTACAGAACGTGAGTTTAAGTTCCCTATCGGTTCCTCTTCAGGGCCAGAGCTGTCCTTCTGTGTGTGTATTGGCATATACTGTGAGGCCCACATCTTATTTTTTACAGGTGCTCATGGTTTTCTCTTTTGCAAAAATATTGCCTTCATAATCAGTGGCTTGCACAGAATTGGATCCCTCTAGCCCAAGGGGCTAGCCCTCTGTCTTGGCTTTGTTTGTAACACGAAGCTCTGTAGCTTCTTTGCACTTTCTCTGCTCTCTTCAGTTAGCTGTTTGGTGCTTGCTTTCAGCTGTTTGTTTTCAGCTCCAGGATCAGCTGGCTGGTTGTTGCGTGTTACCAAAGCTGGTGTTTTTGTTGGATCGTAGAACCAAGATGCAGGGAGTTTTAATGGAAAGCTCCACCAGAAGGGTTCATTGGCTAGGAAGCACAGTTTTAGCAGTGGCTTATTTAAATAGATGGCCTATAATGCTAAGATTTTTCCTGAGGTTAAAAACTCAGCTAAAGGTGTTGGCTGCTGCCTGTAAATGAGTGATGGTGGTAGGAAAGGGGGGTTGTTTTTAGTGCAAGTATAGGCAGTACAGAGATGCTGCACACATCTGTGTATTTCAAGTCTTTCTCTTGTAGACAATCAAACATGAAACTTTGAGAACAGGTCACACCTTCATAGAGGAGACAGCTGGGGCAATCTAGTATGGATCACTGAATGTGTTAAGTTTTGTTAGGCCTATAGTTATCGTGCAGAGAATAGCAAATGCATTCCCTATGATTCAGATATTAGTTATTTCTAGAGATACTTGTCAGGATTACATTATTCTGCTTAAAAGATATTCTTACATTACCAGTTCCTACTGTGATATCAATCATTTTTGGGCAGAGTGCAAGGTCTGCCATTCTAATGCTATTATCACCTTTGCTTAAAATAAAAAACTTGGTCTTGCAAAGTATCTGTACAGATTCCTACCCTTCCCTCACCACTATCAATTCTTTCTCACATTTGCAGCAAGATCTCTAAACTGGACACAGTTTGTTATGCATTGGCTTTATCTGCTGTCAGTGCTTTTTGTTAAATCTTGATTCTTTGTTGGATTTGTAGACTCTTTGTTAAGTTTTTTCCTCTTGATATCTTTACAAATATCAATCAACAGATGTCATTGGTAGAATCTGCTTGGGAAATGCCTGGAATCAAAATAATATGGATGGTGCAAGAGAAGTTGCAGAAAGACACATGGAAAATGGTTTCCTTGTGCTTGATGAGCCTGTCGCTTGCTTTCTTTATGATATATATTAAATTGTATAGTTACATAAATAATTATATATATATATATATAAAGTAAAGCTGACTGTTTGAAATCATGTGCTTTAGAGTACCTGTTTGTGTATCTTTTCTAGGCAGAATTTACCGATGTCCAAGCAACAAATAAACCAAAGACCTTCAAGTATGGTCAGTGAAGCATCCACTGCAGTAACTACATCTACTGTTGATACAAAGCCTTCGTCTAAGGTAAAGGAAAAAGACTCGTTTGAGCTGTATGATTAAAATGTCACTTGCTTTAAATCAGTATTATTTTATTGTTGATTTTACTGGGGCTATGAGTTTATGCTAAAAGTCTAATTACTTATCTCAGGGAAGTAGTAATAGGGTAATACCGTCTACCTAGTCAAAAATCTTGACTGTGTTAGTTACTTCTGTTTTTTTTCTTTTAAAAAATGCGTGATTTGGCCTGATTGATTCTTCTACATGTTTGTGTGAAGTGGTATTTGGACACAGATATAGAAAGAATAATCTGAAGTATTTTTTGAAGTAGCCAACAAAATCCTAAATGCCTTTTTTTCTTTTTTTCTTTTGTGTCAGACTTGCTGCTTATTGGTCTGTGGCCTAGTACAGAGGGAGGCTTTGTGGTCCAGACGGACACTGTGTGTGCACAAAGCTGGCACCCTAGTCACGTTAGCCAACTGTATCCTGGTGATTGCCACTGCCTTCTGAACAGTGTGGGCATCTGCTCATAAACCTGCTGCTGTTCAGTAAGCCCTGTTTAGTCCGGCCTTGGTTGCAGTTTGCTTCAAGATGCTGGGTCTGAACTAAAAAAGTTTAGATGTGTATTGATGCTATTGATGCTTCTTAGAAGGAGACTTCTGGTCAGAAAGCTGCAGGAAGGTTTAGTAATGCCAGTTTGTGCTACTTTAGGGCAGTGAGGCAGTTCAGATGCTCTCCAGTAGCACTGGACCCCCAGTAAATCTTATTCAGACTCTCCTTGAGAAGAGAGAAAAATTATCAGAAAAATTAACATAATTCATTTTTTTTTGTTACCATATATTGGTTGAGCATTATATGGTTAATAATGCGGTGATCTTCTCCAGATGTTGTCTGACAGGCAGATACAGTACCGTATGGACATGTTTTTATTATGTCATCCCTTGCATATGACAGATGTGCTTGTTTCCAGAGCTGCTGTTTGTGTGCAGCTGACAGAGTCCCTGTACCCTGAGCAGCTGACAGGAGAAAATTGAGCAAAGGAGACATTGGAGAGGCATTAAAGGGAGAAGGCAGAATGAATCTAGAATGAATCTGAAAGCAGGTGTAATTGCAACTGTTTTAGGAATCTTTACAATGTAACTGTGCTGAAATTGGCAAATAACAGATTATTCATGCAGGTACTCCTGCTGTCCTTTTCATAGACATTTTCTGTTTGGTTTGATACTATTTTGCCCATTTGAGTCAAAACTGGGATTGCAGTAAAACGCAAACCTATGGCCCTTAGGATTTTTGCTTACTACTCTTTAGGCGTCTCCCTTAGCAGTGTTACTCTGCATGAACTCCTTTTGTTTGTAGGATCAAAGTCCAAGCTTCTTATTTTATTTGAGTTTAAACAGGAGGGAGGGAAAAAAAGGCGAGCAGAGAACTGATCTACAGGAACTGCTGTGTAAGAGACTTGTACTACGTTGCAGAGAGAGAGTTGCAAACAGTTCTTGTAGTGCACTCAAAAGTACTTCTGAAGCACAGTGAAACTTCAGCAGTGTTCATTCTTTAGCACCAGGGCTGTTGATCTTCCACTGGGCATTGGAAAACCTTTCTGGCACTGATATGTTGATGAGAATGAGGAATTGAGTTTGCAGTATTGTAAAGGTTGTCTATTTACTTTGAAAACGCTGAAAATATTCTGTTACTATATAATTATACTGTATAATATACTGTATAATGAAGCATGAATTATTGCAGTGATGTTATTTGTGGCATAAAATTTGCCTACAGTACAGTTTAAAAAAAAAAAATACTGCTACAGTGTACTTCTTTAAAGGTTGTGAAAGCTGGAAGCAAAGTTCATAGCTTTGGAAAGAGGGAGCAAGCGATCAGGAGGAATCCTAACGTTCCTGTTATAGTAAGAGGCTGGTTACACAAACAGGTATGCATATAATCATCTGTTTCTATCTATGTATTTCAATACAATTCTCAAATTCAAACAAGTGCCTTTCAGGTAAAAGTGGAACAACAGAGTACCTGGATTTTAAAGATGCAGAGCAGCAGTGTTTGGAACTCCCACCATCTTCCATAATGAATGGCTTGTGCTCTGTCAGTGGGGAACCCAAGTTTTATATACAATCTTGACTCAGAAGTGGAAACAAAGACAAATATATACTGCTGTAATGGTTAAATGTTGAGGCTATAACTTTATTGTCTAAATCTGTTTGTTTTCCGTTTTATCCTGCTTGCTTGCTGCCATGCTGATCTCCTCTGCCTCAGAAGGCACTAAAAGCCTGAGGTTGAAGACTTTACTCTGTCTGCGAGTTTATGCCCTTGTACCCTGGTTGAAGACTTAGTTCCAACTCACTTGTCTTTTGTTCTCCAGAAGCAGGAGGGAGAAGATGAAGGGAGGCAGGGACCTGTTCACCACGCTGAACTGTCACCAAGACCAGTGTCCAGACAAAGGCTGGGTTGTAGTATTTCAGGCAGTGCACAGAGTTTTGCAACTGTTGCATCTTGAACTCTCAAAATGTCTAAAGCGCATCTTTGGTGCAAAAAGTAAATAAAGCTGTTTGCTTCATGAGAAAATACTTTATCCTTCAAATTTGAGTTAGCGTTCACCAGATTATTACCAGAGATCCAGCAGCTAACTTAAAGGCTGAGATCTTAGGTTTGTAGCTATGATTCTACATACACAGGAAAAATCAATTGCTGGCAGCAATTCACTTCCTGCTGCATAAAGATCCATGTTCCATCATCGATTCTGTTGATGTGCACTACCCAAGTCTGTTAGTTTTCAGGACAGAATCATCACTCAGACACACTATGTGTTAACACATTATAGTATGAAAAAGGGAAGAAAGTTGTTGCATACTTAGTATGGCTACAAAAAGAAGAAAAATATGTGTGTATATATAACACTTTATCAAAGCCTAGCTCAGTTTTAATAAGTTGTAGTTGAGTTATGGTCTGGCAATTTTACAACCTTCTAAAATTAATTTCAATGTAAATATTATTCATTTTTGCCAAACTTATATATCTTAAAAATCTATATATGCTAATGTGCATGTTAAATTATACTTCATTTAATCTTGGATATTGTGTACCCTATTTTATATCCTAAGGAGTCGTTGGTTACTCTGTTTTAGCTATAGGCAGCACATGGAAAATTAGCTGTAGGAATGTAGGAGATATTTTCTGAAATGTGCAATCGTACTTCAGGCCTGCACAGTGATTTTTATCTTGGTCTAAAAGCAGTCCGTGTTGGAGTTCATGCCATTTGGATGCATACTTCATTTCCTCATTGCTGGACAAATTAGTCTAGGGAAAAAAAAGCAGCTATTGTGTGCAAGATTAAGATGAATGCTCCTTGGTATGATTTTAATGTTTTAATAAAAATTGTCAGTTTTAATACTGTATTGTGGGCATTTTGTAGATTAACGTAGGTTTCTTAATATGTATTTTGCTAAAATATCAAAAAACCCTTATTTTCGCAAATAATCCCATATTCTGGTAAATCACTAACTGGTGCAACACTGTATGATTTAGTTACCTTTCTTAAAAGGAACACATGTATCGCATTTCTTGCTTTTCAGGATAGCTCTGGAATGAGATTATGGAAAAGACGGTGGTTTGTGCTTGCTGATTATTGTTTATTTTACTACAAAGGTGAGTAGGTAATTCAAAATCTTTTGAGTTTGTAACAATTTCCTTATTCAAACCACTTTGTAAGAATAAACCAACTTAATTCTTCAGATAAAGTCAGATAGTTGAAGAAGATACATCGTGGATCTATAATTTACCCACATCTTTTCAGTGCGTAGCAAATTTCAGGGCAGAACTTTGGATTGAGATCATGCATGATCTTTCATCACATAACATGTTTTATGCCAAAATGTACACTACAAAATATTTGGCAACAATACCAGTTTAAGATGTTTTTCTCATCCTCATCCTGCCTTGTGTTGCTTACTTGCTGGAGCCTGCACAGCTGCTTTTGAGAATGCAAGACAACTTGTTCATGGAAATGATTCAACTTCAAAATGAGGGATAATGTGAGAGTGGGAATTCTGAAGCCAGCATTTCTACCAGAAAAGATTAGATGTAATCTTAGTCTGGGTTAGGAATAATGGCATAATATATTACATCAGGCTATTGTGAAGTTTCAAATACTCTGTTACAAGCTACAGTTCTTGGAAAGCATTACCAAATGTAAAGCTTTAATTCATATTTGTAGCTTCTGCATTTCTGCTGCAAAACCCCTCCAAAAAAACAATGCAAAACAAACAAAAATAGTAACATGCCAAATTTTCCATGATTATCAATATTTCAATATCATTTCTTTAAAAATAAATAATTTCTCCATTTATTATTGGTGAAGGATCTTAAGTATCTAGTCCAGTCTCCTGCCCAAAGAAGAGCCAGGTAAGCTCAGGGCTTTTTCCAGATGGACCTTGAAAACCTCCAAGGATGGAGGCTGCACATCCTGTCTATTACCTGCTCTACTGCTTCACTGTCTTCATGGTGAAATTTTTTTTTCCTTATTTCCAGCCTGAACTGCTCGTTACCAACGTGCTCGTTGCCTCTTCTCTTCCTGTCACATACCCTTATGTGTCCGTAAGGAGTATGTACTGTTTCCCCACTGAAAAGGGGGGAAAAAAACACCCAACTTTTTTCTAGGGAATACTAGGGAATAGTACCCTATTTCCCAGTGAAATAGGTTTCATTTATTTATTTTTTTTATTCAACAGACAGCAGAGAAGAATCTGTTTTGGGTAGCATACCGTTGCCTAGTTACGTAATATCTCCTGTTGGACCTGAAGATCGCATAAATCGGAAATTTTCTTTTAAGGTACAGTTGCAAAGCTAATTAGCTAGGCATATTTGAAAATGTTTATCTGCATGAGAAAAGGTGCTCTTATATATAGAAACATCATTCGCTTGCCTAAATTTTTTTGAAATCAGACAGGTTTGTTTATTCCCTATTCAAATGTGACATAGCACTTCCTTATCACTAATATATTGAAATTCGTTCCTCTGTTTCTAGGTAAGTGTCTTTAGAACTTTGTAATGTTTCTATGAGTAAAGATCCTTTTTCTAAAATCAGAAATTAATATTGATAAATAAATCCACTGTTTTATGAATTGAAAGATTTTGTGTGTGTGTGTGTGTGTGTGTGTGTGCTTGAGTGCTTAATGTCATGGTGGACTTATTTTCTTCTTTTTAATGATACAACAAGCTCATTTTTGGCAGCTAGAAAAAAATACAACAATGTGGCTTTTAATATAAATTTACTCATTTAAGGAAGGGAGGAAAAAGGCCTGACTTTTTTTCTCCTTTCTTCTTTGGGAACTATAGTGTAGCCCTAAGTGATATTCAGTATTTTTTTGTGCATGCTTTTAAACTAAAAATACTTTTGTGTGCTACAGTTTGTATTTTAAATTAATTCTATTTGGATAATTTATAGTTTGTTCTATTCATAATTTTTAAAATATATGAAAATGAAATAAAGCATACGTTGTTCCTTGATAGTGGAAAAACCTGCCTTAATAGATTGTCTAAGCTGCAACACTTAAATTATACCAATTATACCAGAACTTGGAGCAGTACGAATAAAAAAAAAAAAAAAAGTTTTGCAATTCTCTTGTTTAAATCTGTGCAAAAGTCACAAAAAACCTGCCTTAATAGATTGTCTAAGCTGCAACACTTAAATTATACCAATTATACCAGAACTTGGAGCAGTACGAATAAAAAAAAAAAAAAAGTTTTGCAATTCTCTTGTTTAAATCTGTGCAAAAGTCACAAAAAATACCTGCTCATCTTGAACTTCATTTTGAATTTTGTGGAGTTTTAAAACCCTAGGCTGCCTTTTGTTCCTTTGGGATTTATTTTCAAGAGGATAATGGGCTGAAATTTATTAAGCAAATAGTGACTTGGAGAAGGCCTTTCTAACAACATCCAGTGCATATTCTGAATAAGTTTATAGTACTTTTTCAAATGCATTAAAGGTGAGATAAGAGTGTAAGCTATAGAAGAACTCTCTCGATAAGATTTTGCTCAAATATTTAATGAGTGTAATTGATAAAGCACCCCTCCTATAGAGCCTTTTCCTAGGAAGAAGTATGTAACGGAAGAGAAAGGATCCAGTGCCTGTCTCAACTTCAGTTTCTCTCAAATAAGTATTAGTGCAGAGTAGGGGAGGAGATAAAGAAAACAGCAATAGTATCTGTTTTCATATAGTGATTTGGGGAATTTTAAAAAAGGCTGTTTGTTTTCTTGGAAGAATATTCGCCAATGTTGATGAAAAGTAAGTTAGGATTGTGTTAACCAATGCACTGTTAGCAATGGCGGAGGAAGAGGACCCGTATCTGGGTAGATAAACATGTCTGTTTTTCAAATGGAGTGCTCTGTAGGCAAGCTCTCAAGTCACTGTTAAGTTTTCTTGCAAAACAGGATCCATGCTTGTGATAATGGTTAACCATTTTCAGAAGCAGCTAGACTTCCTTTCTAGGTTCCTTCTCAAATGGCCTGGGATATCATTCCTGTAAGAGTTTATTCTGAATCTTAATAAGGGTGGCCAATAAGCTGGGATTTCAAAGTATGGGTAATTTAAAAAAAAAAAAAAAAAGAAAAAAAAAAAAAAAAAAAGCTGATATGGGTTTATAACAACAACAACAAAAGCTGGAAAGCTGATTCAAGAAATCCAGCACACGCATTTAGTGTAGGAGAGTTTGTTGGGCTGGTCTTCACTCTGCTTTAAGTGAAACGTGATTGAGGACTGCAGGCTTGATGTTACTGTGATCATTACATACAAAGCTGATTTCTGCAGTGTTAGGAGGATTTTGTAATATTTCTGTAGCATGGATCACACCTAATGCTGCAATTCCACACTCTGACTTGAGCCGCGGGCATGCAGAGTAGTGGGAATGCAACCTCACTGGAATTCCGTCACTCACCAGCCATTACAGCTATCTAATCACCTAGTGCACTTGGGTATCCAGAGCATAGAGGGACATTCTGTCTTGTTGCATAGTACAGACAGAAATAGAAAACACAAGAAGATTAAGCCCAACATCAAGATAGGACTTGCATATGTTAAGTCCTGAGTGGGTAGCAGAATGTGCCATGTCACATTTTACATATGGCCCAGTCAGTTATTCAGATTTTTGTAAGCTGCTTGTTTCCTATTTTAAATGTCTATGTCCAGTAACAATAATTTTCTGAGGCTAGGGAAGTAGCCAAGGTTGAAGGTGGAGGGAGTAAAAATCTCTTCTTTAAAAGAAGAAAATTTACATGCCAAAAATATTAATGCCTTTTGTTTGTGATTAAGTTAGGAGAGTGTATTTAAAATAGTCTTTACCAGGATACATGTTAAAAACTCTAACTGTTTAAACTATACGCTGTAGGAGTTCTAAAAACTCTGGTCCTTTAATGATCTCCTGAGGCCAGCTCAGGATTTTGCATCTCTCAGAAGGCTTTTACTGTGATATGCCAGTAGAACTGCATATAGGGTGTTCAAATGCAGTTGAGAACTGCTTTGAAGCGCAGCAGTGTGTGTATTAAATTGTTTTGTGTAGAAGTATCACTTTTAACTTTCTTTTTTGACAAATTTTTCACATTGTTTATTTGTCTTAAGCAAAGTGCTATAACTAGCCATAACTACTGTTATTAAGTTGTATAATGACCTTTTGGGACTCAGGATCCTTACTGCATATTTAGCTCACCAGCCGAAAGTGTTATTGATATCTATTTAATCACTGTATTTATATATTTTGCCAATACGAATATGAGGTATTACAAATTCTTTGCACAGTTTTTACTGTGAAAAGGCTTGCACAACAATAATACTTGCCTGATTATTATTAGTCTTAACAGTTTTTATTAGTATTACCAGTTTATGAAGGTTAATGGCATGGATCTTTTTAGAAGCCTCATTGTCTTCAATCAGAAAAATTGTTTTTAAGCAATCTTATATGTGTTAGGAATATGTGAGAAAATACTAGATGTAAATTCTTTTTACAAATCTGGTATTAATAGAAACCGAGAAAATTAGTAGGCCTATCAGCATCTTCAGTAAAGAAACCAACAGCTGGACTTCACGGAAAGGCCATGGACACAAGTAGGTTTTTGCATACAGGAACACACCTTGCTACAAATAAAGCCAAGGAAGCAGGCTCTACCATTTCCCGAAGGGGTAGGAGATAAAAGTGGCGTTTACCCAGTTATATTTTAACTTTGTCTAGTATCTTTTTAAAATTTTATCTCGGAAATTCACCCTGTTTACTTGTGATGTTACTGTTCTTCAAGTTTTTGTTGACGGTTTTGTTCTTTTATGTACTCTGAAATGTTTTTGTTTCTTAAGGCTCCCATATCATTTATGAAACTTCTAGGACTCTAGAGAGTCAGTGAAAGAAATGTCAAGTGCTAGAAAATTGAGAGGCACCATGTTAATACTCTGAAGAGGATAGGAAATGTCCTGTCTTCTAGAATGCCTGAAAAACCTCAGTCTTATTTGGGACTGAAGATGAGATGGATTTTAGTGTGCTGTTGTGTTGTATAATAAAGGAATAGGACATTATTTTCACTATTTGTTCATAAATGTTTCGTAAATTTCTAAATTCAGGAGAAAGGAAAATTTGCTGTATTTTTATAGCTCGTTAGGAGAACTGCCATTACTTACTGCAGATTTTTCTTAATATTGCCTTTTGATAAATATTTTCCTTGGAAATACCAATCTTTTCATTATTTTAACCTGTTCAACTTTTTGTCCTTGTCTTGTCCTATTGATCTGCTCTTGGGGTTTACTGTCCATTTCTCCTTCTGTGCATTATGGGAGAGAGACTGCTTTTCTTCTCAATCTATCCACATTAAGGCATCTGAATGCATGAATAGGTACCAATATTATTTTTTCCGTATGGTGTGTCTGGTGTACGTGTATGCATGTGCTGTATTTTAGACTTTTTAGTATGCTGTAGCCATCCTAATAGCTATTGCTTTAATTTAGAAATAGCAGATCACTAGTCTCTGTGTCTGGTAACGGTGACAGCTACAGGACATTAGCACAAATTTGCTTTCTCACGTTGTAGATGTGCTACTAATAAATAACTGAAAAATATTTGAATTTTTCTTTAACCAGTCTTATATGCTAAGAACTGCAGACTACCAGGTTTATTTGATAGTAGCACAACACCTCCATTATCCCTTCTGAAACTTTGAATGTTTATGGTCATGATAACTTCAGTCCCTCGAGGGAGACTGAGGCAGTATACTTTGCATTTTTTGCCATTTTCACCTACAGTCCCTTAGGCAATGCTTTTAGTTATGCTTCAGCACTACTGAAAAAGAACATGAAAAGCAGACTGGTCGTGTTGATCAGGACATACAGATGTGTTAAGACAGACAACTCTTAAATCCATTTATTAATCTGCTACTGCACACAGTATTTTTTCTGCAAATACTCAACCAGTGACCACGGGACCTCTACTGGGTAATCCATAGGAGGATATAAAAATCTGCTTTGCTTCCTTCTGTAGGAGAAAGTAGGAATTGCTTCACTTCTGAATTATAGCTTCTTTTTTAGACTCAAAGTGGTTTATGAAGGAAGCCTGTAGTCATGAGGTCTACCTAAATCACTAATTTTCTTTATTTCTGGATTACTGTTGCCAGACTGTTCTCGCACTGTATATTAATCATATATTTTAGAGAATTAAATCCTATTTGTTTTGAGCAAATCTGAACCTGAGACTTTGAGACCTTAGTGGTCTCAAGTAGTGGCCTCAAGATGGAGGGGAAAAAAAAAGAAAAAAAAAAAAGCGGGTGAAAAAACCTCTAACAAATCTCAAAGAACTCAGTGAACTAGCTGGTTAGTCAAATAAGGAAAAAACAAACAAAAAAAAAACTCCTTTCTGATTCCTAAATATTTAATTGATCAGACCTGCTTTTTCATAAATGTATGTCCTATTTTGCTGTATTAGGGGAGGTAATTGCTGGGAAGGGAAAAGTCATCTCGTTTTCTCTTGCTGCCAATGGTGTTGGGAAGCAGAGACCCTTTGGAGCAGAAACTATTCTTAGGCTTCTGTACACCCCTCCTCATCCTCTTTTTCCTAGCCACAGCCTGGTCCACCTTCTGCTGCAGGTTTGATGGCAGCCTGAGGAGCCTGGGTGTTGTGAGGACTATTGCTGTGTTTCTGAAGTCATCTATGATTGTGCAGTGTTATTCAAATGGAAATAACGAGGGGGAGATGATTCCATCAAACTAAAGACTTGTCATTTAGGGAAGGCACACAAAATCTATTTGACTTTAAATAGATGCAGCTTAATTAAGATATTGAGAGGTCTTGTATCCTTTGTAAAAATAAATAAAACAAAAAACTATTTCAGGAGTATTTTGAGCCATTAGCTTTAGTTAATAAGAATTAATAATTAATCCTGATAATTTTAGATTTATTAAAAGTTTAAATTACTCGTGTCCTTTTAAGTATTGCTGTAAGAGCTTTCAAGCTGAGTACACTGACTTCAGTTTTTTGAGAAGTGGTAAAGAAAGGAATCTCTTCCTATTAATTCCTTTAACAGTGGTGGGCTATATCAGAAGCAAATTTGTAAATTCACTTACAGGAAATAGTCAAGTAGTCAGGACTGGTATGACTTAATACATCCCTTATATAAGTGTTGATGAGATTTGAACTTAACTGTCATTAGATTCTGGAGACATTCCGTATTAAACATTTTTCTTTAATATCTTGTGCAAAATGACTAGTATGTAGTTGTTTGAATATAAAGGAATTTCAAAGTACCTCTGGTTTTTAGTGGAATTTCATGAAATATTTTGGTGTGCACAGATACCTGTCTATCTTGTGTGCTTTGATAATTCCATCAGTATTACTAACTTTACCAAAGTTTTGTAATTTTACAGCTAATATAGACATTTAAGTGCATGCTTTAACCAAAAGATCTTAACATGCGTTATAATCATGTCTTAAATAAGAATTTAATTGCTTGAATTGTAAGATTTTTGTCCTGTTTTGGCTGAATAAATCGCCATGTGAAATGAACTGGGAAAATTGGCTCATTTATACACATCTCGATGAGAATTTCTTTGATTTGTTTTGTATGGTATTTACAGCAAATGAAACATCAGTTACTTAAAAGAAAATATAAAGCTGAAAATCCCTTCTATGAAAAAAAGAGGACTGCTGCACTGTTAGCTTAAAACTCTGAAAAAGAAGTCAAGGAGTTTAAGTAAAAAATAGAGTACTGTTATATTTGAGTTTGTTGCATTACATTTATAATTGCTTTCCTCAAAGTTCAAACACTCTAAAAATTTGTTATATTTTATTTTTAAAAGTATCAAGAAAAGCTGAATAAATTTTCAGGGAAAAAATGATAGCACTGTCTGATTTTTTTTTTTTTTTTTCCTCCCCTCTTTCCCCTTCCCTTCCCTTACAGGCTGTTCACACAGGAATGAGGGCTTATATTTACAATAAGAATTCTGTCATTGGCTCTCAGGCAGAGCATTCAGGGATGCGGACATACTACTTCAGTGCAGATACGCAAGAGGACATGAATGGTTGGATCCGAGCTATGAATCAAGCTGCCCTGATGCAAACACGCTCTTCACTGAAAAGGCAAGTTCAGTAAAGCAACACTTAGTTAAGAAAAGATGGTCCAAAATAATGTGTGCTCCCATTTTAAAGAAATGCAACTGCTTGTCTTTTCGAAGTTAGTCAACTGACATGAGCCAAGTAATAAAATCCAGTGCTCGATATTTGTATCCATATAGAAATGTTGTGCCCGCATTTGATGACATGGGTTTCCTTTTTTGTTTCCTTGTTTTAAGGGAATTTTGTTTAAACTGTTGCAGTTTTTGTGAGCATATTCATATACCTGCAATTGCTAAATGAAGGGAAGTAGGGAGAGGGAAAAGACAGGGTAGTGAATTGTTTCGAATGAGTGTTTAGAACTAGGATTAAAATGTTGGCAAGAGGGAAAGGAATGTTAAAGATGGGTAGATGGTATGTGCTCAGAGTTATGTTCAGTAACTCTTGTATTAAGTGCTGATTTTGACTTGCTGACCTGACCTTACTACCTGTAAGAGTTCTGTGGGTTTTCTCTAAGTAGAAGAAAGCATGGATATAAGAGAAGGTTGTCCATCAGTATTGCCTAATTTTAGAGGTGAACCAATTCAGCTGCTACTTTATATGCTTCCAGTTTTTCTTTTCCTTAAAACTGATTTATCCCTCTTCATGTTTACGCTTTGGGATTTTTTTTTTTTTTTTTTTTTCTCTCCATACTACCCACTGTGAAGGAAGATGCTGTACTGTGAGGAGGCCCTGCTTTTAACCCTGGGGCTCTGAGAATTAAGATGTTATGATGCAGTTTCTCAGAGTACCTTGCACTAGTGTTTGCTTCTGGTAAATCTGTAATACAATATGAGCAAAGGATCATCATCAATTCCAGAGCTTTGCATTTTCTTGTCCTAAATAATTCTCAAAGCTGTTACACCTGTCTGATTCTGTATTAGGAGTCTTTTTATTTGTTTTAATTTTAATTGCAAATAGCATTTAATCCTTCATGTGTTTTTCTTTATGTCTTTTTTGATGATAGGAGTAATTGAAAGAAAAATCAAGGAGGCCTAGTGTATTATGAAGTATTAATCCGGTATCCTTAATCCAAGTAGTCTGTTCATTCTGTACACTAAAATAAACTGAAATGAATCACAGAATCATAGAATGCTTAAGGTTGGAAGGGACCTCTAGAGATCATCCAGTCCGACCCCCCTGCACACACAGGGTCACCTAGAGCAGGTGGCACAGGACTGCGTCCAAGCGGGTTTGGAAGATCTCCAGAGAAGGAGACTCCACAACCTCTCTGGGCAGCCTGTTCCAGGGCTCTGTCACCCTCACTGGCAAGAAATTTTTCCTTAAGTTCCTGTGGAACTTCTGGTGCTTCAGTTTGTGACCGTTTCCTCTAGTCTTATCAGCAGCCACCACTGAGAAGAGGCCAACCCCATCATTCTCACTGCCTAACTTGAAATGGGAACAGTTGAAATGAAAATGAAAACAGTTTTGTGTTTTTTTTTTTTTCTTTTTCTTTTTTCATGGAACTTGCTCGGAATTTACCTTCCTTAAAGCATGAAAGAAGCTGAACTTGGTTTCAGCAAGATGAGTGGCCATTTAGAGATCAGTGATCAATACTGAACTGTCGGGAGAAAAATGTCATAGAGAAGTTTATGTCTATAAGGAGACAAAGTTACAAGTGAAGTTGTTGAGTTTTCAAATGCAACATGAAAACTTGTAGTACCTTTAGACATTGCATGGTGTTTTGTAAATTTAAACGAATGTCCAAAGAGTTGTGTAGAATTTTTGAAAGATTTAAAAGATGAGGCAAATTAACTTTCATGGGATGTGTTTGGAATGAGCTCTCTTGAGGGCATTGTTTTCTTTTGTCCTGTTTGTTTGGAATACCCCTAAAATAAAAGATTACTGGGTCAGTGATACTCCTAACTCAAATATTGATACTGTTCTGTCTCCTTGGCCAGAAATAACCAATTCTTAAGCTACCTACAAAAGCCTGAAAGACTTTTTTTTTGACTTTGAAATGAACAGTTGGCAGGGTTTTTCGTTTGGTTTTTTTTTTTTTGTTTTGTTGACTTTTAATACTTTCCAGAATAAGATCTTTTTATGTGTAGTTATTGGTACACAAGTTGAACTCTCTTCAGTTGATTTTTATAGGTGCACATGAAAGATTACTGTTACCTTGATAGCACTGTAAAGACAACTTTTGTCTTACTGCATAATAACTGAGTTTTACTGAGCACATCTATCTTAACATACCTCTGTCAAGTTTTTCATGTCCTGGAAAGGTTGCTTTTGTGTGTGACGCTTTTTAAAATATTGATGAGACCACCTCAACTTTTCACAAATAAGTGGTGTTCATTACCAGCACATATTTTTTTTTCAGAGAAAGTGAAAGAGCGGATCAGCAAGCTGTTCCCCAGGCCAATCACATGGATGCCTGTAAAGAGCTTGCGAAGGCAGAGATTTCAGATTTAAAAGAAAGTTATCAAAAATCAGCAGAAACATTTGGATATGATAAGCGTGAAGAGATAAGAAGAGAAAAAGAGGACGAGCGTTACATCCACCGAAAAGAAACTCTGGAAGCCAAGAAAGGGAAGGCAAAGCATGCATTAACAGAAGCTGATTCATTATTTCCAGATTTAACGAGTGCACCCCGGGCCCAAGGAGCTCAGCCCCAGCCTGTTGAGAAGAATGGAACACTTCCCAGCTCATTAACTAGGAGCACTGGTCTAGTGGAGCAGAATGGGACTGGCTCTTATAAAAGAGGATTTGTTCCCAGAACAAATCCAGATAAACAGATTCAAAGAAAAAGCAACATGGCTCAAGTGGAGCACTGGGTAAAGGTCCAAAAAGGCGATACAAAGAGGTTAGTAACAGGCCAATATTGAAATAGACTGCATAATAGAATGCCCTTAAACTAAAGGAAAATATTTATTTGTAACATGCTTAGTGCAAATCACAGTGATACTTTGCAGAGATGATATAACAAGGCTAACAAGCGTGGAATGGTTTGGAGGAACCCTCTTCTCTCTTTTTTCAGTGAAGACACCAAAAAGGTTCTGTCCTAGCTTTGACATTATTTGCTGTCTCATATTTGTTTTGACAGCATCATCTGCTCCAAGCTTTCTCACATTTTTTCCTATCTAAAGGAAATGTGTTTCTACCAAGTGCTCAGTTTTCCCATGGAAAGGATTGACGGTTCAGAGTGTATGATTAGAGTCCATGCAACGTAATAGGATAGACAGAGCTATGGCTGACCCAAGTTAGTGTTGGTGACAGTCCTGCTTAGTATGGGAAGCTGAATTAGTGGATTTCCAGATTTTTTTTCCAACCAACATTTCTAGGATACTATGATAAAGTATATGAGAGAAGCTCTCATGGTTGGGAGGATTGCTTCCTCATATATTATTTCATAACTGATGAAACTGTGTTTTTTTTCATAGTTGCAAAACAGCAACTCCAGATTTCATTGCATGCTGCCCAGGTTTAGTATCTCATTAAATTAGCAGATTTGAGTCATACTACTTTGTGTACAGCTAAAACTGTACCATTTGCTATCCATCTTGTCTGATCTGTACTTAAGATAATCCCAGAACATTGTATAAATCATGTTTGGGACATGCAAAAATATGTCCTGTTTTGTGAGTTATGAGTGATATCAAGCTTGCGTGGTGTGAGAGAGCAGAACTTAAATAAAGTTATAATCCTGTAGATAGAGTAGGGGAATTGTAGTGCTTTCTCATTAAAGGAATTGCATGTCTTCTTCGGAGCATTCATTTTTCAGGACAGCACTAGCAGTGCCAAATCCTGCAAGTAAAAACGTAGAAAGGCGACAATCCAATGACAGTTACTGATAAAGTTACTTCTTACTGTCCTGCCTCTCTCCTTCTTGGATGTTGAACAGTTCAAGTCTTTCTCATTTTGTGCTTTCTTTTTACATGAATTCCTGCAGTTCCAACACCACCAGGTCTCATTCTCACATAGGGAATGCAGCTTCCAAGTGAAGTGAGGAATGTGCTGTGAATTTTTTGCTGTTGTTTTTTGTACTGTTACTCTATGGCAAGCCTAGCAGCGTAGTTCTCCCTTTCAAGATACTGAATCAGTGGACTGGTAACTACAAGTACAGTAGCCTATATGTTTATTTGTAATATCAGAAATTAGACAAGTGTGTTCTTACACATCAGACTTGGGAAAGTTTTTTCACTCAAAAATAGAAAGGGAACTAAGCGTACCTTCTTGTCAAAAGTGCTTTTGCTGCTTCTATGTTAGAACTGTTAACAGAGATAAGTGCTACAATTTCAGATAAATTATGGATGCACCACTAAAGCTAGGATGTAACATCCCTTTATATCTGAATTTGCTAGAATTCCATGGCAAAAGCCTTGTGCTACATAAAAAAGTAGAAACGAACAGTAACATTAGGACTTTCTGAGCTTTTTAAAAATTATTTTGTTCATGTAAATGAAGGAAAACATGTGTGATATTAGTTCTCTGGTCAAATGTTACCTTGTACTCTTTTAAGGTATGTACTCTTTTTAAATGAATGTGTATCTGTTGTTCTCAAACTGCACCACCTAGCGGTAGCAGCATTTTCATTTAAAAAAAAAATTTACAAATTTGCGTTAAATGTAAGGATTTTTTTATATTCTTGACATTCATTTTCATCTAAGTACAGATAACGTAGCCAAACCTTTAGTTTATTTCTAGCAGGTCATTCTAGGTTAGATGCTAAATAAAAAGCCTCTGTTTAGACTGTTCCAATCTTGGCATGAATATAATGTAATGCTTTGGGGTTTTATGATTTCAGTAATACTGTTTTGTAAAGTTTTGTTAAAGTATCCCTATATGTACTCTTCCTTAGTTCCTATGCTGAAGTAATTGGAAGAGGTTTTTGTGTCAGTTGCTCCCACTCACAGACATACGCTGAATTGGAACTTTTTTTTTTTTTTTTCCCCCTCCCCCTTTCCAGCCTTGCTTCTGATCAGACTCTTACACGCCAGGGTCCCAATCCTTCTCTGTCTCTTCCTGAGAACTATCACACCTTGCCAAAGAACACCAGGCAGCCTTCAGGGAGTTCTTCCCCACCACCAAACCGCAATTTGCCGAGTGACTACAAATATGCTCAAGACCGTGTTAGCCACTTGAAGATGTCGCAGGAGGAAAGGAAAGCAAATAAGGACGGAACTGTTTGGCAGCTGTATGAGTGGCAACAGAGGCAGCAGTTTAAACATGGCAGCCCCACTGCCCCACTTTATGCAGGCTTCCCAGACTTTGTTGACCGTGGAAAGTCCAAAAGTTCATTGGATGTTCCACGGTCGATATCTGTCCCACCATCTCCATCTGATATTCCTCCGCCTGGACCTCCAAAAAGCTTTCCACCCAGGAGACCCCACACTCCTGCAGAGAGGCTCACAGTTAAACCATCCGATGAGAGACAAACTGTAGATGTCCCTTTTGCTGGATCACCCAGGAAGATTCGAAATCAAGCTGTAAAGGTTTGTATAGAGTATGACAGTAACTACACGCTGTTTTATAAGTTGTATCATACATGAATGGTTTAATTTAGTCATTCCCACTACATCCTTGCGTATCAAAGGTCCTGGAAGTTTTAGAATTTAAGACAATGATTTCTTTGTAGAACTATATCTTTCAGATCATTACAGATTTATTAATTTTTGTTGGTTTACAGAGGAAGATTTGTGGCAGGTGACATAGATTTGGAATGTTTTTATCCTAAGATCATGGAAGGGCATACACATAAAAAAAAATATATATATATATATATATATATGTATATAGTGTATGTGGGGGAACAAAACAACATTCGGTGAAATTCAGCGACAGGAATACAAATAAAATGTGAGATAGTCTATCTTGAAGAAAACCATGTAAGTTTGGCATTAAAAGGAATATGGAACTTGAAAGAACATGTGAAATAAATTTTCATTATAAATAGAAAGAGACAAATCAAATATTATTAAATAAGACCTGGCATTATTGGAATTCATTGCCACAAGATGTCGCTCACGTCAGTAAGTTAGTAGTGGTGACTGTTCAATGGCTAAAAAGGACTTTCATAGTGTAGTTTATGCAAGAAACTTCTGTCTACAGGCATAAACCAGCCTGCCTTTTTCTAGGAGACGTTAGATAGTGAGATGGAAAGACCTCAAATGCTTCATGAATATTGTTTTACCCCTTGGAAACTGCTTTGCACATTCTTCTGAAGCATCTTGTGCTGCCAGCATCCATAGATCCATCCAGCTTGTCAATTCTTAAATTCACACATATTCCTCTAAGTTTTACTTGATCACCCAAGTGTGTATCTGCCTTATGAAGGTTGTCCTCACCTAAGCATGCCTGCAGCTCTGGTAGAAAATCTGTGGCAGAGATGCATCTCCTGACTTCTTCCTCCAGTTAAACACACCTGCCTCTTGAGCTAATGGTCATGGTTCTGGCTGTGGCTTCTTGCAGAGCTCAACCCACATTGATCGACGCTCCATGCCAGCCATGGGCTACATGACCCATACTGTAAGCGCACCCAGTTTGCATGGCAAGTCGGTAAGTTTTAAGATCCATTTCTTTGTCTTTTCTGTCATCATAATTTGGTAGCTATGTTTGCAAATCCTGCTTATTCCTCAGTAGCCGTGTTTTTCTTTGTTAATCAAAATCTAAATCTTTAAATCGAAATCTAAACCTCAAAATCACTTGAATATGAAAATGTCTTATCTGGCTCCCAGCAGAGCCTGTAGAAGCATTGAGGTTATCTGCAGTGTGAACAGGAGTGAGCTCCTTGTAGAACCTCTGTGGTTTATTACCAGACTCAGCTTTTTGTTGTGTTTATTTGACCAAATACAGACTTGATGAAAGAATTGCTTAATCATGTCAAGTAACTGCTTTCTGGGCACTGAGGTGAAAAATGTAATTACAGTTACTCTCCCTGAAGACTGCTAATTTCCTCTTTACAATGTGTCTAAATACCTGCAGCCTGAAGAGCTAACATTGCTTCTCATTCGATTAAGGAGACATCAGGCTAAGTTGGCTAGTATACGAAATTACACAATCGCACAGTTACTGCAGCACTTGCCAACTAATTCCACCTATCAGGTCAGCTGCTGCTTGGCTCGTCTGTGCCTATGACATTTTGTG
The DNA here is from genome assembly GCA_013398735.1 of Nothocercus julius. Lineage (NCBI taxonomy): Eukaryota > Metazoa > Chordata > Aves > Tinamiformes > Tinamidae > Nothocercus > Nothocercus julius. The sequence continues at coordinate 66,598 of VZSV01000058.1, forward strand.
ACTCTGCAAATGCTTCATCAGTGGCATGCTTGAGTCTGTGCTTTTTTACCCTTTCTTTGGTATTCTGCAGTTCCCAGATTATTGTTTGTGGTTTTCCTTTGCTGTTGTACTTGCTATTACAGATAAGCACTTTAAGCTATAGGGCACCAGTGCATATGTTTCAAAGTGTTACGTATTTTTCTTTTTATACTGTTTGTGAAAATGCTGCATCTTCAGAGAAGTGAGTTAAATAAAATAAGAATGCGTTCATTCTAAAGCCAAAACATTTCTCTTACTGCTTTCATGATGGAATTGGCTCCCTTTGCCACATGCTGTGTCAGCTGCAAACTCAGATGCATCAGCCACTTTGCACATTCATATGAGCTTGTAACTGTGTCAGTTCTGCAGGTGAACATCAGTTCATAAAAGCTCATCTTAAATCATTAGCAGTGCTCTTGATTGCACTTATCTATGAAGCCTGAAAATGTGAGAAGAAGCAGAAATGTAGCTATAGACCTTCTTGGGTTGTATTAGATCCTTAAAAATGGAACCATCTAGGAAGACAATGTGGTGATTATTCTTTGAATTGGTGAATCCTTCATATTGGCCTCATATTAAAGGATTCTTTTTTTTCCGTTTTGGAAATAATTAATTTCCCTGCTTACCTCACCTACAGAACAGTTGCACTAAGCTGAGTTATAATACTAGGGATTTTTTCCATAAAAAATGGGCATCCTTCCTAGTCAAGTCTTTAGGCAATCTTACAAGTTGGTTGGGTGAGATTCACAAGTGAACACCTCTAAAGAAATGCAAATGGGATGTATTGCTTTTATGTGATACATAGGTTTTCTTTTCTAGCTTTCTAACATTGGATCAAAACTTGAGAAAGGTGCAATAGAGTTTTTCTCTTATTCTGCTGTTTTATAAACCTAGAATATAAAATTATGACAACAGCAAAGATTCTAGGTGTTTTGGCTAATAAAGCATAATTTCAAAAGTTAAGTTTTATTTTGTTGCTTAATGCAATTAAATATTTTGAAAAGAACAACTTAATTTTCTTATGACTGTCCTGAATGCTTTTCTTCAAGTCACTGTAATGAAGATCTTGCAAGCTGCACATGGATTAAGCCAATAGAAGTTACTGATGAGCCTGTGCAAAATAGGAATTGAGTTGAATGCTATCACTGAAAAAGCCAAACTGTTTTTCTGGTTGTATACATGAGATTTTTACTCAGTATTTTATTCAAGAAGTTTATTTCTTAGATCTCTTAAAGGGATGCACACTGTAGAACATTTTACGGAATCTGATCAAAAGTATTCTTATGACTTGTTGTGAAATAGATGCTTTTTACATCTGTCATTCAGTTTGGCTGAAGTGTCATACACAGAGGGGTAATGCACTGGGTGGCAACCCCTTAATTTTTTCAATAAACAGATAGTCAATAGATATTGGTATTGAAAAAATAACTTTTTGTGTCCAAATTTATTGTTTTTGGTAGCTGTGTATCTCATTAGAGGTGGAAAATTCAAAGCAATGTATATAGAGGTAGGCATGAGGTAGTAAAGTTCTCATGAAATATTTTGCCCATTTTTCTGCTGTAAATAGCAATATGCTGGTGAAGCAAATGTGCTTTTTATGTACTCCCTATTCTGTTATTTTGTTTCCTCTTTCATCCATATTCTTTTTAACTAGTCAATACAAATACTGAAATTAATTTTTCAAACATTCAAATATACTGCATTGTTTTTCTGTGTGCTCATATGAAGGCTGATGACACTTATATCCAGTTGAAAAAGGATTTGGAGTATCTGGATCTAAAGGTAAGCATATTTATTAGAATCTATTTCCATTATTTTTTTCACCCACCAGTCTCGTGTCATCTTTGTACCTACGGGTTTTCAGAAGTCTTTCTCTTTAGAAACTGAAAGTCTGAATTTTGCCATCATTTTTGTATCTACAATGTTGGTTAACTTTATAGGATTAACTATACAATTAAAATGTAAACTCAGAAAATATAGGTGCTTCTGTTATTAGGTAGAATTTGTGTTAGTAGGTCCTTTTTTATTCATTTTTCCCCTTTAAGTCTGGCAGACTTGACTTTTTCCTCAATTTTGTAAAATCCTGTGTATATTATATTTCTCTTGTGACAGTGTGTTGATTGATTTGCACCTTTTGTTTGTTTCCATTTATTTTGGCAAAGAGGTTTCAAAGCCTTACTTCTGTCCTTTCATATATCTAGGCAGAGATGTAATCTGTCAATATCATGTTAGCTGTGGCCAGGATGTTTTCCTGAAACAGTATGACACCAAGCATCAGACTTTATGCTTGTAGGTCTAAGCTAAATTATTTCTGTATGTGGCATACCTGATAGGAGGTAATTTGAAAGCAAAGATTTCAATACCAGATTTTTTTGGCCAGGGGTACTCACCGCCTAGAACTTAGGCTTTGCACATCAGTCTACCTCTTTCTGTGGTGTGTAGCATGTCTCAGCATACATAAATTGCACAGTTTCTCTGAAAATCAAGGAGAAGTGAAATTCCGCACCTAATTAACCTTATCATTTACATGGATGTAGTTCACTCTGCTAAGGGGCATTGTCTGTGTGCAACTAATGAGCTCACTGGATCCACTGATAAGCAGCTTTGCATTTCATCTGGTGTTTTAAGAACTGAATATATAATCAAATTATCAAATATAAAACATTAGTAATACCTCTTGCACATTACATATGTAATGTAATATGTTTCATGTGTTGCATAATATGCATACTGTGTATAATCTGTACTATACAAGTATAAGCAATTGCAATCACTAATACAGCAATTTAAAATTGATTTGATACATTGCACTTCAGGCCTTGTCCTTGGTTGTTCGCAGATTCACCCAGTTTGACTATGTTACAAGTCTTAGGCTGAATTTTGTGACAACTTGTTACTAAAAAGGTCCTGCGATTTGAGATGGATGTTATGAATAAGTGCAGTGTCTTGTCCATTCCAAAGCATGCTTAAAACAACGGCTGAATTTAGCAGTGTCCTGTGTTAAAAGATTATAAACTTCTGAAAATGCTATGTGCTTAATGGAATTATTAGGATGAGTGGTTACATTTTGAGAGCATTCGATCTGCCTTGGTTAGACGCAGACCAGGAACTCAGCCTGTGCCTTCCTGCAGCCTGCGTGAATGACCTAATTTTTCAAAATTGTCATTTCTTTCCCTATAAAATATCTTCAAGCTTAAAAGAGTAACTTTCTTTCAGTAAGGGTCAGAAAATGCAAAACTTCAGACTATGTTCTTCAGCAATGAAAGAGACTGTGTGAAATTTGAGTAAATATCTTTGTACTGTTAAAAATTTATTTTACTATTTCGCTATAAATTATTAACGAGATGCTTTGTTTGGGGGTATGAGGAAGAAAGGCTAGCCTGCTGGATGAAACAAAGTAAATTATGTGTTGATTTGGTAAAGGTAGAATATAGCAAATTCACATGCAATATGCATCATGCTTTCCATTAAAAGATGAAGGTTAGGTGTATAAATCCTTTCTAATTAAAGGCTTTTTTTGACTTTGTTTGGATTGAGTTAGGCCCACTGTGATCAAACAGTTTCAAGGAGGACTGAAGATTTTTGGAATGAAGCTAAGGAATTTTTCTCCTTTCATCTGTTATCTGTGAACATATTTCTTCCTAGCTGTTTTGAAATGTGATGACTTTTTAATACGAAATAGTGATTAAACATTTGATTAACCTCATAATACATACTATATCATTAAAACTTGATTACAGGACCTGATTACATGAGATTAAATAATTTCTTGTAGTTAAGTGCCTTTGCCCTCAAAGAAATCTTGCTGTTATCCTGCTGTACTATTTTATATTTGAATACTGAAGAGTCTTAAACTGTAATCTAAGAAGTAATTCCTGATGTTAGTATCAAGATGGTACCATTCTACATTATAATTTATTGGCATAATATAAATGAAATTAAAATGCTTTAGAGATATTAATCTATCAAAGTATTTTTCTGTTCATGCAAGCTGGTTCTTAGGTTTTTAAAAAATAGACTAAAAGCTTTTTACTCACATTATGAGGAAACTCCCACTCTTTCTGGTTTAGGACTTGTGAAAGGAAGGGGGATGCGTGTGACCTGGGGCTCCGCTGCGCGCAGGCTGGCACAGCCGTCCCCAGAGCCGAGGGAAGTGTGGGTTATGCAGAACACCCAGCCACACAGGAGGGAGGCAGCTGGGGTGGGCAAGGGGCTGGACAAACCCACTCGGTGTTGTGAGCTAGTGTGTCGAGCAAAACTTCCATGGAAAGGGCTCACGGGCGGGTGACCAACCTACCCAAGATGTGACAGGCAGGGAAGGCAGCCAGTACCTTCCCCAGTGGGAGACGGTACCAACTGCAAACTCTGAGGATGGATGTGGAAGAAGAGTAAGTAGTGACTGTTGCTTGTGAAGTTTTGAGCTTGAAGGGATTATTTTTTGAAGTGTATAATAAGCTATTGCTAAACTTCTGTTTGAAACAGATAGAAAATAATGGACCTCTGATCAACATGATTTACAAAGTGCTAAAGAACTCAGCACAAGGGTTACTATCCAGTATACATGTAAGACTGCTTGTATCGCAAGTGTACTCATTCCATCGCTTTTTCAAATAGCGGTTGATGTTTATGTATTCTGGCTTTCGCAGGTGTCTGGTGACATACAGAAAAGCTTTCTGTAACTTTTTTTTTTTGAGTCTGTATGCAAAACAAATGGCTGATTTCAGTCTTTGGTTTCGTTCTTATCATTTTTTTAAGTGGTTGTGTTAAGTAGTGACTCCTATGTGTAATTTTGAAAATGTACACGCATGCTGAATCTTGCATTATATTCTTGTGTTCGCTGCTTGAAAGTTAACTTCTTTACGGTTGTGATCATGTAACTTGAAATAGCCACAAAATACCTAGCTTGTGTTCTTAGAGTAACTCCATTGCTTTGAAAAAGACTTTTTTTTTTTTCATTCCATTAGCTCACAGGTACTTAAATGTGCAAGATTTGGACTTGGGCATGGTAATATTTGTGCTTATATTATTTCCTATTGTTATAGATAGGATTTAGTATTTAAAGCTATCTCTGTTAATAGTTCTTCAATGGTTCAGTATTTTTTAAACAAAAGCTTTAAGTTGAAAATATTTGAGAATTCAAGCTAAGTGCTTTGAAGAAGCAGTAAATGTTATCGTATTTGGTGGTAGGAAGTAACAAATGTAATGACTAACTACCTGAAATGGCCACTGCTTATGGAGAAGAGACATTAAGCAAAAACACAATTTGCTCTTCTGTTTTAAACAGACTTTATTATTTGAAAAAGCTGTATGAAGGCGGCTAACTTCATCTAAAATGGTAAACAAGAAACTGAAGATGTACTAAACTTTCATCTACACTTACAGAAAAAAATTATTATTTTAAGAAAACTGTAGTATGATCTCATAGGATCCTGCTAAGTTAGTAATAAAATGATATAGCAGTAGTGACCTCAAAGTCTGTAGATTCCCAGTCCGCAAAAAAGCAGACTTACCTTCTCCTTGCAACAGAAAAAAAACTTCTGCTTTTATATTGTGGAAAATAATACTTAGGTGTACTTCTCTTCATACACTATTGCATGCTTATGGATAAAATTACACAGTGTTTTGGTACTAGATTTTTTTCTTTATTTGCTTTAATGAATCTTCAATAGTATTCTAATAATATTAAGCCATTTGGATTTAAGGCTTTTAAAAACTGTGTGATTAATGAGCAATATTAGATTGGTAGTTCTGTTAATCATCTTTATTCAGAAAAAAAGTCAATTGTAGACAGTGGAAGTAATAAACACATCTACTTAAATATTTCTTCATATTAAGACTGCTGTGAAGGCGGGAATTTTAGTTTGGTGTCTATATTCGTTTAAATAATGGGTTATGTGATAAGATTATCTTCTCACCCAAAATTGAATGTGGAACCAGTATTTACTGGAGTGAGACTGGTATGCTAGAAAAGAGAATTACCTGTCAAAATAGATTAATAACACTTAAATTACAGTGCTATACTCTTTATAGTATTCTTGTAGAAGTCTCTCTGAGTAAAATTCTCTGTGGACTGTGGAGAAGATTATCCTTTGGAGAATGAAAATTTTGGTAAAAATGTGCATTTTAGTCATTACAGGTGTTAGGCCTGCAAGCATGCATTGAAACAAACTAAGAGTCTTCTTGACTCTATGAGAACTCTTAAAGCCAACCTATTGAAAACAATTAGGTTTTGTGAGATACCTCTGTAACCATAGACAAAGGAGTTTATACTCTTTTGTACAGTTTTAAGTTATTGCAAGCGTTAGTACATAGCCAAGTATGACTAGTAAGCATTTCTGATACCATCTTTGACTGTTGAAAGCATATTTGACAAGGTCTGCATCCAGAATTTTATCTTTTATTAATCTTTGTAGATAGCCCTGAATACTTAACTTTTTTTTTTCCTTTGTTCTTGAAGCATAATTTGGTTTTAGTTTGCTACCAGTTTCTTAGATATTTAAAACCTATTCCTCGTAGGTGACAGGGCGTGACACGTTAAAAGAACGAAGTACAAAACCTGTCAAGATTGCAGAAAGTGATATTGATGTAAGTATGAGATACAACTCTAGTGGATTTCTTTGGCTTTTGCATTTCTCTGGCTATTTATATTGTTCGTATGTGCTCATTTATTATGCTCCTGAGAGCAAAGTATTACTGGCGGAGACTTTTCTTCTTCTTTTCTAAAATGTAACATTACATATTTATGACTTTGTTTTTAGGTCAAGCTAAGTGTTTTCTGTGAGCAGGACAGAATTCTACAGGACTTGGAAGACAAAATAAGAGCTCTGAAGGAAAATAAAGTAAATAGATTTAAAAGTTTTCTATAAAATAATTACCTTCCTTAAGCCATAAAAAATGGAATTACAAACAAAAAAGTTACTGTATGCTGCTTGCATGATAATAATTTTCTTTGAGCAGTTAAGTAAACTTATGTAAAGAAAATAAAATTGTTAGGAGTAAGTACCTCCCTTTCAGAAAGCATGGTTTTGAAAATGAATGTCTTGAAACCACATATTTATTTTTTCCTGATGTTTATGACCAGCTGAAGCGCAGACACATTTCTGTATAGCTGGCCTTATGGCATAAAGGGTACGTTGCGAGAGGCCGAGTCGTATTGCGACTGCAGCTCTTCCCAGCGGGACAAACACTGTCTGCATAAAGAGCAGCGTTCTGAAATGCGTGTGAGGAAGGCCTGTGTCAAGCCCTCACTGTGACCTGGGGAATGGCACTGTTAAAACAAAAGAAAAAGAGGGAGAGAGGAGGGGAATGCTCAGATCTCTAGTGGTCTGTGGTGGTCTTACAGCACTGCAAACTTGGTTCGGAAGGGTTGAAATATCTTCTGTGATGCGTTTAGTCTCTTTTCCCATGCAAATCAAAGTCCAAATTAGTAACAATTAGTAAAAGGGTTGTCTGTCCTTATGTTTCCTTTCATCTTCATCTGCTTTACTGCCTTTAAGCTCTACCTTTCAAAAGTCTAAGTTTACTCAAGGTAGGTCAGAAGTAAATCTGTTCTAAAATGAAAATAGAGCCTAGTTTGCTCCTTAAGAAAAGCAACCACGGAGAAATGATTCAGGGTTATTTGCTGATTTCTGTCAGGCCTACTTAGTGTTTTAGATAATATTTTAATCCCTTGGCCAATTTAAATATTGCAGTGAATGAGAATTTTTTCTTTAATTGATTGTTATACTCTGCCATAGTAAGGTATCACAGCTCTGTACTGCTTAAGGGGACTTTTCTGCATGGACTGTAAATAGAA
>VZSV01000058.1:78566-107068 GCA_013398735.1 Nothocercus julius
CTGAGCCTGTTGTTTCCCACACTTCTGGCCACTCGCTGCCCTCTGGCGATTTTCCCATTAAACAACCTTATTCCCACAGGCTTTTACTTAAGTTTTTCTCTTTCAGGCTTACAGGATTAATTAGCAGTTTTTATGCAGCTTATAGCAAGTGATGGGTTTCTAGGGATCTTGAGTTTGTAAGCAATTCTGAAATGTTTCACTGTCTACTGCTTTCTTTTGTGAAATCATGATGGGGGGACTCCTAAGAACTTTGATTCCTAAGAACTAATGAATTGCCATAAAGTAACAGAAAGAATCCCAAACTTGGAAAACAAAAATACAGATGAGCGTAGTTGTTTATGATGATTACGATAAACTTCGGATTGAAGTAGCAGCTTCAATAGTCAAGGCCTCTACGTGCACGATACAATCAAAGGCAGAGTCCACATCGTAGGTAAAGCTTCCTTTTCTCTCCTCCCGGAAAAAAGTATTGGAGCAAACAGGTTATGAGATAAGACCAAATTTGGGAATGGCAGCAACGTGTTGTTGCAGTCTGCAAGACTCTGTAGCCTGGAAGTCAGTACACCTGACATCTAAAGTGTGAGCAGAAATTCAAGTTCTCATTTGTTCTGTGAGATCATTTTGGTCCTGCATCCCAGCCATTAAAAGCCATTATGCAGTTCACAATAGAATTCAGGGAGACTGTAAGAATAAATAAATAAATAGGCACACATACACACACGCACTTTTTTTTTTTTTTTTTAATATTAGACATTTTTCCAAAATTTGAAGAAGTTTGGTAAGGCTCGCTTAGCAGTCTTAAGTATATTAGTGCAAGATGTAAGAACAGAATTCAAACTAACAAGGCTCTATAACATCATTTGATAGGGAATATTAAACTACAACAAAAGTCTAGCTGACATAATGCTATAGAAAACAGTGTAGACATCTCTACTATTTTTTTCTCAACTTTTGTAGGAAATTTGGTCATGTTTATGTATTTTTTTAAATTGAGGTAATGATTTAACCTATTTAAAGATTCTTTAAGTTTTCATGTAAGTTCTGAAATGTTTGATTTTTGGTATCAAAAGAAGAATGAGCCCATAACAAATTAAAATGGGATGGAATTTATTTATTTTTTCTTCTTTTTACACTAACTTTAGGAGAAGACACAAATACAAAAAGACTTATGGAGAATTGAAGATGTTACAGCTGGCTTGAGTGTAAATAAAACTAATTACAAAACCATAGTAGAATCAATCAAGAATCCAGGTAAGAAAAACATAATTAAGATACACAAATACAGTAAAAGCTTTGGGGATGTGTAAATAGTTCAGAAGTCCTAATACTGGTTCTACTGCAGAAAATCCAGTTAATTCTGCTGTTGATTATATCAAAAATTCCTGTAGCGTGAGTATATTTCCTTGGAGTTTCTTTGTTTGGTTTTCAGGTGGTGAAATGATTTTGTTGTTCGTTTTTTCACATAACTTTGGAACTAAAATGTTAGAAGCTTAAAAGACAATAACAATAATAATGGGATAAGTTTAAAAAGAAAAAGAAATCTCGTGCAGCTCTGTCCCAGCCAACATAGTTTAAGTAATGGTTTGTATTCAAAAATAATGTGTGGAGTTTTAGGGGTTTTTTTGTGTGTTTTTTTTATTCTGAAGTTTCTAATTTGTATTCCTATGAACATTATTGATAGATGTAAGGATGAACATATATGGTAACATCTAATACATTTACATATTTCTCCCATAGAGAGAAAAATAGTGCCTTCGTTTTCTCAGCCTACAGTGCCTTCCTTATCAACTTCTCTGAAAACTGCGGAGAACAAGCTTTCCCTTCCGCAAAGTCCTCCAGCTAGTCCTCTTAAATCCTCTGTGGAAGTCAGGCTATATCCACAGCCTTATTTCCAGGCTAGAACACAGCAGCAAACACAGCAGCTGAAAAAAATTGAGCCCCCTGTTCAGTCACCAGTTAAGCTAACGCCAAAGGTTGTAAGTACAACTGTTTTAAGTTTCCTTCACCTAAATGCAAAAGGCTTTGCGTTTACTTCCTGCAGAAACATTGAGAGCTTCATGGTTAGCGAGTGTGCAATATGGCTATACAAGAGGTATTTTACAGTGTTTGTAATGGAACTGAGAAATAGCACTTAGAGAGGTATGAGTACAACTTGGAAGTTTTACACGGGTAGCCATGGTCTGGTATAGATTCTGTCAAGGCAGAACTTCCTCAATAATTATTTTTTTGTTTATTTTTTGTTTACTTTTAAAGCCCCAAGTTCCTGGTGTGGAGGTGGGAGAGTAGGCTGTGCTTCTGTGAGTGGCACTCATAAATAACTCTTAGAATATAATGAGTTTTCAGATGGTTTCTGCCACAAACTGTTTGCTAAATACCTGTGATTTCTTACACTTAGGAAGATGAAGCACCGCCCAGACCTCCTCTTCCCCAGTTGTACAGTCCCGATGATCAGCCACCAGCTGTTCCACCGCTGCCCAGAGAAGCCACTGTCATCAGACATACATCAGTGCGGGGCCTGAAGCGTCAGTCAGACGAGAGAAAGAGAGACAGAGAACTAGGACAGTATGTAAATGGCGATTACAGGGTGAGCACTCGTTACCTGTGCTTTAAATAGATAGGGAACTATAATGAGAGATGCCTCTGTAAAAATCTGTGGACCTCTAGGATTTATAATAACTAGAAAAACTTGCGATCTGGCAGAGAGAGATCCTAGTAATCTATCAACCAAATTTGTCTGACCATGGTTAAGACTTGCTGCCTGTGTCTTTCCTGTGAGCAAATCAGTGTGTATCCATGTAGGTGGAACTGCGCTCGTACATGAGTGAACCAGAACTAGCAACATTAAGTGGGGACCTCAGCCAGCCTTCCAGTGGTTTAATAACCTCAGACAGTGGATACCAGACGTTACCGACCCGTGGTAAGTCCAGAATTGCTACAGTTGATATTTGTTAAGTACATTTTGTAGGACTGTATGGGAATTTTCCTCTCCAGGGATCTTGCTGCATGATTTTGCTGCATCTGTGCATAATGTTTTACAAACTCAAGGATTTTCATAAACACTATTGTTTCTTATCAAAGGCATTGAAATGCAAGTGCTCAAGATTAAGAACAGTATTAGTAACACATTGTATGTCAACAGAATGCCCACAAATGCTACATGCTACTTGTCACTACATCCCTATTGTACCAGTAGTGTAACTGCTTTTCAAATGACAATTGAGAGGATATAGATGATGTATTTTTATATGATTATTTGTAAACCTTGTCTCTGTTGCACAGCTGAGTCCATCTCATACCCTTTTTTAATACAAATCTCTAAATTATTGAAGGTGTTTTTGAATTACACTCAATAGTGAGTGACCTGAGAAATATTATGTGTCTGAAAACAAATTACGTGCTTCTCCTGACCTTCTGAAGTGGAAAATATGAAATGTCAACTAACATAGTAACTGCAATATGATAGAAAAAAGAAAGATCATTTTTTAAAACATTTGGCTATTATCTTCCTTTTTGTCTGCTTTTGGCTTGAAAAGATGTTCCTTTTTCTTGTAAAGGTTTATCTGGGTCCACTTCCAGATTGCACCAATCATCTACCATTTCATCATATGCAACGCTTCGAAGGGATAGGTCCAAGGTAAGCTGTAAAGAAACTTCTGAAGGCAAATGTCTGGATTATTCAAAGTACTGCTAACTACACATACATATTGCATACCAGGAAATGGGACTCTAATAGCACAGGGTAGAATATCTTCTAATATCTCCTATTTTCTCTCTTTACTAAACAAACTGCTGCAAATAGGCAGCAACTGACTACATATTTAATAGATTTATAAAACAATATTCAGAACATCAGATCAGCACTACAACTTTAACTGAAATTACAGAGTTGAAGTGTGCAAATTAAAAAAAAAATATAGAACAAAATCATTTACCTTAGTGTTAAAGCAAGGGAAACAGTTAAATTATTTTGTTGTTTACTTCTTATAGTATATTAATTGCAACGTATGGTTTTTATGCCTTGTGACTTCTGTCGCAGAGACCAAAGAGTGCCTTGGAACGTTTGTACTCTGGAGACCACCAAAGAGGCAGGATGAGTGCAGAAGAGCAGCTGGAGAGAATGAAACGCCATCAGAAGGCTTTAGTTCGTGAACGCAAGAGGACTCTTAGCCAAGGAGAGAGGCAGTCTGTTCCATCTCGGTCTTTCAGCAGGCCCATTTCTGCAGACCTAGGCTCAGTATGTTAGATATGCCTTAAAAGGACTAAACTAAAAATATGATCTTTGGATTATTTTTTTTCCTAGCAAGCACTTTTATTTGAGTATGTGTGATGCTTGTAATCTAATGAAATTAGTGCTATACAGTGTAAAACGAAGGTCAGAGTGTGAATAACAGTTCCCCCCCTGCCCAGTAGTTACTAGAAAACTGTAGCAGGTTCAGCAGGTAAGTTGGTCAGAGGTTAGTGTGCTGAGTGGAGACTAGAATATCTGTTGGGAGTGATTTAAGAGATGTGGTTTTTTATGAGAATTGTATTTAGAACATAAGAAGTTTGTACAGTTTTCAAACTGCTGCATAATGGAATGGGCCTTTTAGAATGTTCTTATTTGCTATGGATGGATTTTTCTTTTAAATTTTTAAATTAGGTTGTGAGATAGATGGGGTAATATCGGACGAAGACGGAGAGTTGCTTTTTGTTCTGTTGTTCGTTTCTTTTTGGTTTTAGATTAGATAAATGGATGATGTGTTTTAAAATCTAATCACTTTTGTTAGAAACTGGTGTAAGGGCAAATATGTTCTAATTATCAGTTTGGCTTTAAAGATCAAAATGTAGAATATTCTAATAAGGCTCAACTTTAAGTCGATGAAGAAAAGGACTTTTGTTGCGTCCTGAGATGCTATGCAGAATATAAGTTTGTAATGGTACGTTATGGATACTAACCAAAGCAATTCTAATTGGAGAAGTTACCCAGTTGCTCCCTTGGTGCTAAACCAGGATTGTACTGTAGTTGCACTTATGCTGTGGTCTTTTTTTTTTTTTTTTTTTTTTTTTTTCCCTCTCCATTTGGTCCACTAGAAGCTTTAGAATGATCACCTTATTTTACCTAATTCATTGCACAAGATCTCTTGCTTTTAGATTTGTCACTCATCATGCCTAATGTGTCTTTTTTGTTGTTTTTTGTTTTTGTTTTTTAATTTGCAGAATTTGTAGTTATTTTAAAATTTCTAACTACTCAATTTTTACCAGGCTTAATTGCATTTAGTACACGTTGCTAGCTTTTAAACCCTCCCCACCCTATAATACCCAGTCTTTCATTCCCATTTCTTAGAAACAGCTAATCTACAGCTAACTTGTATTCACTTTCCCAGTGAATAGGAATGCACTACTTGGAGACATTGATCTCTCTTGTCTTCTGTTGTGTGATCACAGATTTATTCAAGATAGTGCATAGTATTTTGGGAATCACAGAACTTTTGGTATCACTGTTATTTTCATATTTTAATTAGAAGAACTAAACATGAAATTCTAATGTTTCATGATTCTAGCATAACATACACAAGTCTAATTTAAATGTTTTTGTAAGACTCCATATTAGCATCCATGGCAAACATTTTATCTATAAATTTGAGTGCCATCTTGGACGTTTTGTTGCTGTAAAGACCTGAATTAATCTTTTAGCCCTGGAAATGTTCTGTAATGATCATCTCTTGTACGTATAGGGCTTCTACACACAACAAGCATGTTTCACAGCACAATTACTTATAGCATTACAGTTATTTAGCAGCCAAAACAGTGAACAGTTAAATGTATAATTGAAGTGCTGCTCAGTATATAACGTTTGCTTTAAACATACATTGTGTGTGTAACTCTCAATTTTTAATCAGTCAGATCTCTAGTATAGTATGGCATTTAAAATATTGATCACAGTACATGAATTCATTTGTTATATAAAATGCCTTTTTAATGTAAAAGCTGCAACATCAAAGCCAATAAAAATATTGCTTCATAATAATGGTTTGATGTTTTTCTTATATATAATAACCTGAATATAATACTATGTATTTAAAATATACCATGTCAATCAGGCCTGGTTCAAATGTGAGTAGAAGAATGAGTTTGAAGAACTAGTATGAGAAATATTTTTTCTCTTTTGAATTTGAAAAAGAAACATCTCATTTTTTGAGATGTAGCTACCTTTTTAGGTGCTGATTATTTTTAAAATAAATAGAAGATGTGTATCTTCTGAGTGAATATTGAGAGCTTGTGCATGAATAGGTTTCAGGTAGATACAAATAGCTTAGTGGATTCTAAGGACTTCATATGGAGTTCAATCTTCAGTCAAAATGGATAAAGATCTGTAATATAAACGACAGATATACTGTAACATGTTCTCCTACTGATACTGTCAAATACTTGAGGAGATGAATGCTTTCAGATCTTCTGTCCCCTTTTTTCCTGCTGCTTTTAATATCAAGTTTAAACTTTAGTAAATTTGATAATCTGCTGGGTAGAGTAATGCTGCAATTGAACTTATTTTTTTGCCATTTATTAGCAAAAAATACGTTGGTAGTGTTCTTAGGCTTCGTCTATATTATGTGCATAGCTTTGAAGGAGCTATTTAAACATTAGGAATAGGGAACTCTGAAATTATGCTATTTAATATAAATGCATTCTGATTTTATTTAAATATTTACCTTGGGAAGATAGAATATGAAAAATTTGAGAGTTTTTTTTTTAATCTGCTTTTAGTGAAACCTTAGTAAGATATTTTAAGTTATCGTTATTTTCAGTTTCAAGAGAAGTTAATAGTAATATCTAAAATATTATCAGCAGTAGCCACTAAGTATTTTTCTAGAAAGTGATATAAAATTTACAAGTTGCAGTTCTTACCCCGCAGCGCAAGTGGCCATTCTGTACAGTGATTCAAATTCAGGAGACCTAGGACTGTCAGTTCCTCAGCTCACTGATGTGGACATCTGTGCTTCCCCTGATGCTTACGTGTAGGCAGTTCCTCATTACTGGGCTCAGGTTAAATCAAAACAAATACATTTGCTCGAATTTAATACTACTGAACAGTTGCCGGTAGAATTAATCTACCCCTAGAAATCCATGCAGCACAACAGAGATGAAATCTAAAACCAAACGTTCCAAGATTAGAGTTGTTTTGCTCTTCTCATGGGTTACAAGTTTTACTTTGTAGATTCTTTCAGCAGTATAACATTTGCAGCAGTAGTTGTAAACATTGCTGAGTAGTGGATCTGTCAGTATGGTTGAATGCTGTTAATTCTTTTGTATCTGTTACCAGTGGAAACGAGAGCAAGAATTTGATTTGCAGTTACTCGAGAGAGTAGTTCGTGGAGAAGACAAGGATGAAAACAGCTGGTTAAAAGTTCAGCCAGTGACAGTAACAGAAACAGACCTGGAGCCTGAAGATTATGATTTAGATATCAGCAGAGAGGTAACACTCAGGCTCTATTGCTTCTTGTTGTGTATTCTAAAATACTCGCCTTCCTCAGTTTTAGCTAATGAAGCTTAATCTTTTGTGTCCAAAGTCAGCTGGAAGTCCTAACTGGAAGGAAGGAGGCTTTTAGGTATTGAAAACAAAGCATGTTTATAAACTTGCACTTAAAGCTTGTGTACTGTTCATGCAAGTAGTGTGTCTCAGAGGAAAAGAAGAAACAAAAGATTGGCTCTCCTACATGTAGGACTGTATAGGGAAAAATGATTAAAGTGGGTAGTGTTGTGTAAAAAAAAAAAAAAAAAAAAAAAAGGGAAGACAACAAAAATAAGCTTAAAAATAAGAAGAAGAAGTAGCAGTTCCACAGAGCCACCTTACTCTTCATGTCATTGTCACAAAATATAATGGAGAAGAGTGAGTACTGCATTATGTTGATCAGGAAAAAAAAAGAGACCATTCTGTTGAGGTTTCAAGTGGCTTGGTTGATATCCTGAGCACTAGATTTTATTTGCAGCTCTAGCTCAAAAAGCATTTGTTTGGAATGCTACTGAGCCATCTGGTGGAAAGAAAAGCATATAGCCAGATTTAAGTGGATATATGTCATGTGTAAAATGCCACAGCAAAGAGAAATTCCGTATAATTATTAAAGCTGTCTAGACTTGTTGAACATACTCTTAAATGTGTTGTCAGTGTATCATTTTATATAGAGAGATATTTTTAAAAAGACCTTCTCGATGCACCCATGAGCCATTATATTTTGATCTCCACATATGAGTGCACCTTTCTGTTAATCTTTATGTAAGTTCTACAGAGAATTCAGTGTTTGGGTAAACTTCAGAAATAGAAAAAAAAAAAATATTGAGCATCTTTGCTGTATTGTGTCTTTCTTATTAAAAACTTGATGCTTGTTTACTTTCCACAGTTGTCAAAACCTGAGAAGGTTGCAATTCCAGAGCGCTATGTTGAGCTGGAGCCAGAAGAACCTCTTTCTACCGAAGAGCTGGCAGCAAGGCAGCGTAAAGCAGAAAAGATAAAGAATATTCTTACTAAATCAAGGTCAGTTACTTTTCAAATCTGATATAGGGATATTAAGCACTGGAAAACAGCTTATTACAACAGATCATTTCTACTTCAGTTATCTAAGTGTAGTATTTTGTGACTTTTAGAAAACTCAGGCAAAATTTATTTAGTAACATGTTTGATATGCTCCCTTTTAAAAACAGGTAGAAAAGAGACCAGCAGGGATGACTTCTGCATATGTCCATTTTCTTTTTGTACAATTGTTAATGAGGCTGTACCTGAGGACTATCAGATTGTACCTCTTCCTGTGGGCACTAACAAGAATTTTGATTATTAACTTAAGTAAAGTTAACTTTAAAGTAAATAACTTTCATGTAAACAACCTATTTACAAGAAAGGATTTTCAGATATATTTAAGGAGACGCAGAAGTAATTACTGAATATGCAGTGGCTACATCTTTTGTCTTTGGGTGCTGTAGTCATTTACTTATTGTATCTAACATGTTATTTTAAAGAACTTCATTGAAGTTTGGAACTTCATACGTGAGTTTTGAAAACTGCTGTATGAACTTTAGCTCTGTTTTCATATGCACAGTGAATTACTCTTTATGGTTGTAAATGTTAATGTTGTTTTGCCCTTTCCCACTAGTATGCACAATCTACAGCCTACTCTTGCCCAGGACAAACACAACTCAGTTGATTTAGATTCACAGTTGCAAGAGCAGGAACGCATCATTACCATATCATACGCTTTGGCTTCTGAAGCCTCTCAGAAGAGCAAGGAGGTAGCAGGTAATACTTATTTACAAAATAACAGCTATTTTTACCTGCTCCTAGGGTCGTGTGTGGGTGCTGCTAAACTGCTGGCATAAGAGGGAGTTGTGTTATTCTTACTGAAAACGGTGAATTATGTGTATAGATGCCAAATCTAGAGAGGTTAAAGATTGGACAGTTAAAGTATTTGGCTGTCAGTGGCAAGGGGCAAGGGGAGACTATATGATCAAAAGTTCATAGCTTGGAAGTCAGTTATTACTAATGAGGCTAAATAAAAAAAAAAAAAAAAATTAGTCTGGAGCTTGATCTGTATAATAGTATGCCAAAAAAAGACATTGTAAAATGGGTGTCTGGTGAACAAGGTTAGAGGTCAGAGCAAAATATCCATGCACTAGTTCTGTTCAATGCCTGGAAATTAGAAGATCCTTTGCAATATTTTTCTAAAAAATGATAATTTCACTCTTGATTGCTTTATAGTTGACATATGTAAGAAACATGAGCCAATTTGTATCACACATGACATTGAACACATAGCAACTATTTTAGCTAGTGTCTGACTTGTCATTTGTGACTGGCACAGTTTACTGTTGCAGTGCAGAATGGAAGTGATGGGAACTTCAACTATGATGGAGAAAAAATACGCTCATTTCTCACCTGAAGCTGTCAGTTTAAGCTTATGACACTTGCCACAGAAACCCTAGGGACCTTTCCATTAAAGAGATTATTCCAGTGTCCTGATGCATAGCCTACATTATAGTAACAGACTGTTGACTGAATATGGCTGCATCAAGGATGCTATAACAGCTAAAACAGAGGGGAATGTGACATTGAGAGGATGGAATATATTCTCAAGTTACAATCTTGGGAGTTTGGAGCAGTTCTGTGGCTAATTTTCTTATTGAAAAGGATAAAATGATTCATTGAGGAAGTAGAGCAGCGCTTAAATGCATGGAAGGTGGGGAAAGCTTTCTATTGTATTTAGTTTCAGCTCCTTTTATCAAGGAGACCAAAGCTCAGCTTCCATTAAAAGTGGAATTTTTCTTATGTGTTAAATAAAAGATACAGAAACCATTCCATGTTCTTTTTGGTTTACATGCCTAGCGGGCTAAACATTAGAAAAGAACAGAATTGTAAGGTCTTGGGAGGATTTCAGCAATGACCACTTTTGGATCCATTTTGAAGCCAGACTGTATCTGAAATGCAAAACTAAATGTCCGGATTTTGTACAAAAGTTACTTTGGAAAAGACTGAAACTTCACTTTCCCCTGTTTTTTTGTTGAAGCAATTGACACGCTTTAGAATGTTATGATAGCACCTTCAATATAAATTGTACGTTGATCTGACCCCTACAAAGCAACATCTCAAGCTTCTTCTGTTGTTAGTAAGAAATCCCTGTTCTAAATAGAGATCATATCATGAATCTAAATGATTAAAATGAGATACAAAAGTATCAGAAAGTCTCTTCCCTGGTTGTTGTTTGGAAGTAGGTACACCTTTGTTCTGCCAAAATGCAGAAAGCAGACCTTAAAATTGAGTTCCATTTGAATCCCTTTTTCTTTAGGATTGTTTTTAATACTATTGCTCTGTTATAAACAAATGTCATTTTATTCTGTTATATTCTTTATTCTGAATTTCATGTGTAAGTCAGAAGATGTGTTTACTATATTATGCACTGTGTTAAGCAAAATATTATATACATTTTAAATTTTTTATCAATCTTGTGGTTTCCTATCTATCATCTTTATTTCTGTTTACTGGAATATTATAAAGAAATGCTGAAAACCTGTGCAACCTCAGTGAAACGTTGAAACAAAACTAGCAAATATAGGTGCTGTTCTAGAATTTCCACTTTTAAAAGCAGAGTTTCATTAGTATATATCAGTTTTGTGTGCCTTAATGTTTCAGTAAAGCTTCGTCTTAATATAGGTTGCCTTTTTCTCATTTGAATCAGAATGTTTATTTGCACAATTTAGTGCAACTGATGAGGGGAGAAAAGGAAAGAGCTGGTGGAAATGTTGTTTAAATTGTGTTCCATGTAACTAAAACAGTGTATGACCTCTTGCATTACTAATCAGGTTTGCTATGTGGTTATAAAAATTAAGGAGGCTCTATTTTAATATGTATGTTTGATTGTGCTACCTAATTCCTGTGTGTGATCCCTTCTAGCTCAGCAGTTGACCTATACATCTAAAGCACCCTCACCTTCTGTACCACAACCACCTCATTCTCCCTTAAGCAATGGATTTCACTACACATTTGTCTAAACACCTTCAAAG
Source organism: Nothocercus julius (assembly GCA_013398735.1). Lineage (NCBI taxonomy): Eukaryota > Metazoa > Chordata > Aves > Tinamiformes > Tinamidae > Nothocercus > Nothocercus julius. The sequence continues at coordinate 90,090 of VZSV01000058.1, forward strand.
TAAGAACTAACTGCTCTTGGCATGTCTGATTTGCCATTGTGTCTTTGCTGTGACTGGCTGAATTTTAACACATCTTACTAGCCCTAAATTAGATATAAATGTATGCATGCATGTGTTTTTCAGAAACCAGAACATGTTGTTAGTGTGTAGTAAATACTGCTTCTAATGAGCTAACACATGAGCTAATAAAGTCTTCAAGTAACCAGTGTGGCTTTACATCAGATTAGATCCTGCCCCAGTGTTCATGGGAGGGAAGGCAGGCAGGCAGGCACCTTTACTACTGGTATCTTGGGGCCAGATTTTCAGCAGCAGTTGGTTCTTGCGTCGCTAGACTTGAGTACTGCTGCGGCCAGAGTAAGGGCGCATAGGGGTTTCTGCCTGTGCATGGCATGTGCCCGTGCCCAGGAACATTTGACGTGTCAACAAACGAAGGTCATTGCAAGCAGGGGTTTCTCTTATGGGCTGATACCTTACGCTAGAACTAACACTAGAGGCTTTTCTAAGGTGAGCTAAAAATTTGGCCCTTTTTAAACAAATTTTGCAATATTTTCTTTGACTGTTTCACATGTTTAGTATTTTTTTCACTGAATTATGTTAACAGAAGACTTTTTTTTGTCTCTGTTTTGCCATTTCAAGTAGAACAGAGGCTTTATTAAAAAAATACATAATTTCCTTGCCCTCATAAAGTATGTCTATCATATGTATACGTATACGTACATAGATGTGTATGTATACATATAATATTACAAACCTTACATTTTCTTCAGGTAAATTGTCAAGGAAAAACTGCAGCAACTTCAGCAGTATGCGAGGGAGGCAGTAGTTTGGGCGTTAGCTCAGTGGCATTGTGTAATACTTGTTCCCTTAATGTGTCTGTCTTAGTTGTTCTGTCAAATGCAGAAGGCGGTAACACAAAATACGTTTCCTGTAAGTGTTTGCTACTTGGCATTAGGATGCTCACTTCAGTTTTTAACCACATTTCATTTTACTTCATACTAGCCAAAGCAGTAACTGAGCATTGATGTAAGACTCAAAGCAAAACTCACCTAGCGACGCCGCATGGAAGGAAGAAAAGCTCTTTGCCAGCTTTCTGGGAAGAAACTCCGCAGCCAACCACCACGTGCTCTTTTGAACGCATATTCTGAGAATAACGGGGATTTTCAATGAAAACTAAGCAAATTGCAAATGAGTTTATTTTGACTTCAGTTTAGTTCAGACTTTTTATATGAATAAATGGCACTTTTAACAAACTCTGTAAGATACTGACAGTGTATTTTTAGAACAGAATATATTTTAGAATTTTTTTAATCACGGGCTGAATTCATTTTAAGAGAAACTATTTACATAAATGTTACAAGATGCTGTTACTTCCCCCTCAGGCTTAGATGCACAATGTCAAGTTTCATGAAGAAATGCAAACTAAACAATGCTAGAAGCACTTTCATAACAGTATGGGTAAACCAAACTCTGTTGAGAGGTTCACTGCAAGAGGGGCTTGGAAGGGATGTTTTCTGGAGTTCATCCCTCGCTCTTTGGTCTGTTAAACCGTACCCTGCAAGGAACTTCTAGTGTGGGTTTCTGAATGTCACTAACCCTGGATAGCTAAAATTGTCTGCGAAAGGCATGAGGATGCTTGGTTTTAACTCAGCTTCCTTCTTGATCCCGAATGAGTAACTTGCCATTGTCAAAATATTGTGTGTTATGCTGCTCTGACAGTAATGCTGTCCCCTCAGTAACGAACAGCTAACAAATTATATTTTTTCATAAAAGTGTGGAGATGTGGAAGAAAAAACTTTCAATTAAAATACGTGAAGCAATAAAATGTAATAGCATATATTGTTTTACTAGTAAATATATATTTTTCTTCTGATTTTTATTTCAATAATGAAATATGGTGTATTAACTAGTATTTATCATACCAGGAAACAGCGAAGCTAATGTAATTGTGGCACCTGCTAATTTTGTGTGTAAATTCAGTGGTGCTTGACTTTGCCAAACTTTCATATACAGTGTTTTGCTTACGTTTAGGGCAAAGAGAGAGGTGGTTACATGGGAAGAAAATCAGATTAAATGAATTGCTGTGATTCCTTTACTTGAAAAAATGGACCCACTGAATGCAAGAAATTGTCCATTAATATGTAATTATTAGATGAGTTCAGCTCTGAATAAGAATGTCTGAGAAATACTTCTGCAGTATTTTGGGAAACCATTAATGTGTTTATGTGCTGTATTCAAGTAATAGTTACAAAACCCTTGAAATTGATTGATTTTTCAAGTTTCATAGTGTAAAAGGAATCATGTTAACACTATACTCAGAAATATTCTTAAAATATATTTAGCTAATGCAATCTATTTTACCTCAATACTGCCAGTATCAACTTCAAAACATTTTGCCAAAATAATGATTTTTTTTGCCTTTATAAAAAGTTTTGAAAAATAAATATTTTTCAGGAAAACATTAATTTAAATAAAATGTAATAGTTTGGAAAATGGTATATGTACAGATTAAAATATTAACATAACTCCTTTTTGCCTCTGTCTGGTCTACTTTCTAATTACCATTCATATATGTAAAGAGTCATTCATTTATTTATAAGGGTCATACATTTAAAATAGCTGAGTTTTGTGCTGTTCTAGCATTTTGTGCTTCTTTGGTTCAAATCTCTGAAGTTCTCTGATTTCAATAGGACTTAGATCAAGCTTCCTGTGCACTAGTCCCCCCCTTTTTTTTTTTTTTTTTAAAACAAGTATATCATGGCAACTGATGAAATCTGTCTTTGTTCTTAAACAGAGAGATTTTTCAGAATTGTGTCCTAAATAGTACTGCGACAACACTGTCCATATTGTCTTATATCTCACATCTTATATATTATCCGGCACCTTCTTGGCCATTTAGTTTCTGCTGAAATTAGTACCAAAAGTAACTTATTTTCAGGAGATACTTTGTTTTGATCTGGGGAAAATAAAATGTCTATGTTCATAATTAATCCCTTATTCTGACAAGAAGAAAAAAAAGAAAATAAAATGTCTAAAATGTTTTCTGGAAAATATGTAATCCTGTTCTCCAGTGACCATTCTTTTTGCAGGCCTGGATGTGTGCAACTGAAAATTATCTGTAATTATTTGAAGATAACAGAGTTTGGTTCGAGTTGATTTCCTTGTAATCAAAATATTGATTTGTAGGTGTTACACACTACTGTCCTAATACCAAAACTAGAAAAATATAGTACGTACCAAAAGAGTAAAGCATTGCTGAGTTTGTTTTCTGTCAGAAAGTAGTGTTTTGTGATGTTACCGAGCAAACATTGTACAGACTGAATTCTCCCCTTTTACACTGGGCAGTGTTTTCAGATTGTTGCATTAAGCTTATTTAAATTTTACAGCATAGATGCATTTCTGAAACCACAGCCTAATATTCATATATACCACTGCTTTAACCTCTTTGAACTTGTATGAATCCTTTCCACTTCTCCCCCAGTTTTTCTGAAAGATACTACCACATCTGAGCTGCTATTTCAAAAACATTGTCCAGGGTCAAGTGAGGTGCTCTCGAGTAGCCCGCAGCCTTTGGAAGGTTGGTGTTTGAGAAAGCGAGTACTCCCAGTATGTTTTGGTATTGCTTAGAGTGTTGTTTTTGCACCGGCCCCATTTAATTTACTAATTTCCAGATCTTGAAATATATATGTATACTATATCAGTGTCTGTGCTTCTCTGTAAAATTTTGTATCTCACATGTGTGACAGCAATTAACTTCTGGGTGCTATACGAAGGAAAGAACAGATTTATTTAGTCTCAAAACTTTGAAGATAAGCAAGGCATGATCTGTTTGATGCTTTACTCCTCTGATTTATGTCTGGGTATTTAAAAGTGTAGGCTTGTGCAGCATGTTTGTATGTGTTGCGTAGTTATAAAATGAACAAAGACATGCTCAGCAAAGACATAAAATATTGCTATATTTTCTAAACTAGTAAACATCCTCGTTGGTTATTTGGCTGTATTCAAAAGGCTAAGACTTTTATTGCTCTACTAGCAAAAGCAACCTTTCTTCATGGTGGAGCAGTACAAAGAAAGAGCACAAAATGTACACACATCACAGTGCCTGAAATTCTGTTTGAACAACTGTATTGATTGGGTCTGACCCCGTTACATTTTTTTCTATTATTTGAAAAGGTGCATCTAACTGGAGCTGAATTAAACCAGCTGAGATGAACTTTCCATGAAAACTTTTTGAGAGATTTCTCTAGTTCAAAGCTTTGGAATTTTAAAGAGCATTTTTAATACAAGACTGTTGAGGTACTCTGTGCCACAACCGTATTTTGAATGTTAAGCTACAGGTAACTAGCAGGAAGGTAAAATTATAAAGCCTACCATAAAATTATTGAGAGATGACAGAAGAATTTTGAGCGTTAACTATAAAACAAAATGAAACCAGAAAGTATTGCATATGGAATAGCCTGTTTGTGTACTGTTTACCTGTCATTTACCTAATAGTATCTTGTTTCTTGTTGCCTTGGGAAAATCAACAGTCTCTAGAGAAGAAAGTTAAGACATGTGGACATCATTTACTGAGCAACTATCAAAAACTGAATAGAACTGTTATACGAGCTTAAAGGACAACAACGTGTTTTTGTTACCTGCTAGAAGCTCTTTACCAGAAGCTATAGCATAAGCAAGTACCGAAGGAAGGAAGAGATTAGGAAGACAAAGGTGAGTAAGTGGGTTTTTAGGAAGTAAGTGTAGCGATGAATCTGCAACCAGGAGTTGGTAAGATGGGGGTGAGAGTGTTGAGTAGCCTAATAATTCAAAATAAGGTAACTGTAAAAAGATTGAAGGAGCTGGAATATGTGGCAAGACAGAATGTGAATCTCCATCCTAGTACAAAAAACACTCTGAGTGGGATAAATGAGAGTAGAAGTATTGATGGTGCTGGACGGTAAAGAGGAGAAATCATTGATGACCCAAAGTTTTGAGTATAGTAGGAATTGTCGTCTTCGTTGTATGCTACTGTGCTTCTCTGCACTTTTAAGTGAGCAATATTTTTTTTCCAGTTAGGAATGGCTTGTATCAGTAAAGCCCTCCTTATCAGGAGAAACAGCTTTCCCAGGAGCCTGGGGTGGCTCCAGTCTCTTGTCTCAGTTCTGTTGTGTTGTGAGGGGTTTGGGGCTGGCTGGATTGTGTCTCTAGTGCCGCAGCTGAGAAAAGCTATTACGTGGTTTTCTAATTCATCTCGAGATACAGGAGGGGTTTTGAGGTTTTTTTGAAGCCTCAGTTGATGGATTATGCAAAAGGTAACCTTAACGAAATGAAGCAGATGGGGCTGTTTTGTTAAGAGTTTGTCCAACTTTTTTTCTGTGGTCTTTAATGTGGTTTGATTTACCATGTTTAGAAAGGGCACAACTCACCTGATACAGAAAGATACCTGAAAATCTCTGAAAGAACTTACCTACTATGAGAATGGTTTAAAAAAAATTTTACTGTTGAGCGAGATGGGCGGTTGGAAAGAAGCTGAAAAAAAAAGTTTTATTTAGGTGAGCCCCATATAACTTGACTGATGATACAAAAGCTCTCTTGTCATCTGTTCCTTTTTCTATTTTCTATCTCCTTGAGCTACGGATACCATAAATAATAATGGAGTTGGAAAGATAATAGCACAGACTGTTGACATGATCTTATTCTGCACCTCTGCTTCAGAAACAAGTCAAATTAAATCAGTGTTTTGTTTCTTTAATGTTGTGCAGAAGCTGAGGAAAGTTTTAGCTGTCCATCATGAGTGATGCTCCATGTCTTTGTACTACTCATATATTTTTCTCAGGAAAAATGTAGCTTGGGTGTCAGTCTTAAGAAAAAACATGAAAAAAAAAATCACCTTGCTCTTTGCCCCATCAGTGGTGGTACCTTGACATATGTCCCTTCTCTTAATCCCCTGACAGCTTCTGAGAAACTGATGCAAATGACTATGCCTGACTTTGATTATGAGATGTTGTACTGCCACTTACTCTCTTTGTCTCCTGCAGTTTACAGAGGCAGCTTCAGTGCATAATTTAATCCTTGTTCTGGGGACTGTAGTAAATCCACAGAGATTTCTACCAACGTCCGCTCTGACATCAGAACAGCATGTGCACATCATCTTTGATGTGAATTCCCCAACCAGAACCTTAGAAAGACCTATAGCTTTGAAGCTGGCCTATGAATTGTGCTTTCAGGAATCAAGGTGGCAGCTTCCTCTTCAGGGAAAAAAAGGAAAGTAAACTGTCAAGCAGCTGCATAAAGCTACAGGGTACTTTATAGATCAGTTTCCTTGGCCTCAAAAACTCCTGTGTGCCTCATGGTAAGAAAGAAACAGATCCTCTTTTACCTGGCACAGAAGTTTCCTCTCCTGTCACTGCAGGACCTGTGGGTTGCAGTGGTTTTCTTCTTCCCCTGTTCTACAGGGAAATGCACGGGGCCCAGACATACACATGCTTGGTCAATGCTTTCCATCTTCCAAAGCCAAATGCTTTGGGAGTATTTGGAAAATATTAGCTAATGCTGATAATGTATTAACCTTTGCATAGGTAAAGATAAATTTCAGTTTAGAAACAGGTGAAAACTTACAGAAGGTGTTTTTCTTTACACATCCAGCTTGCATCAGTTGTTTCCTAAGGCATGTAGAAGCAAGCGTGGTCAGACTTCTGCCTTTCTTATTGAAACGGGAGTGAGCTGGTCTCCGAGTTACGGAGTTTCAGTGGCCAAATCTTGTTTGAAAAGACAAATAGTTTCCTCCTCCTGATTCAGCCTCTCTTTACATTTTCTGCTATCACCTCTGGGAGCTCCTTTGCCAACCTAAAAAGTAGAGAACTAATAACAGACTAAGCTGTGAGGGCAGCTTTGGTTTTCCTCTATGTTCTCTGTCTCCAGTGAATGAGAGCTGTATGTATTCTGCTTTTATCCATGCCACTAAGGCTGAAGCTGTTATACCAAATACTGGTAAAACTGATTCCTGTATTAATTTCAGAATCCATGGAACTAAATTAGCCTTTTCTGGCATGTATGAAGAAATGTCCTGGAGAGAGACTGCTTTGTGCATCTTGGTAATCCATTTCAGAATGTTAAATAGAAGCAGATCTGATTATGTGGAATTTTTCCTATTTTGAGATTCTTTTTTGTTCACCATCAGAGATGAACTGACCAAACCTCCTCAGATATTTAGAACAGTGTAATGTATTTGGGGGGGTGGAAGTTACGCTGTTTTGACTGTTTCTGGTTAAGAGCTGCTATGAGAATATTTTAATTTCACTTTTTTTTTTATCCTAGTTACTTTTTAGACTACTTTTTATCTGTTAATTTCTGTTTCAGACTAAAGGCAAAATCCCTTGACAAAGACAAGAGGCTGTAATCAGATCAGGGCAGAGAGGAAGTGATAGCCCATTCTGTGGGGCAAGGACCCATGCAGAGACTGCCACGTGGGTCTGCTTTTCCTGTGTCTTCCCAGGGGGCTGTGCTGGGCAGAAAAGCCACCCAGTCAAGTTCTTTCTTGCCCTTCCTTAGAAACTAATGGAAGGGCAGCAAGGCCCTTCGTCTTGCAGCACATTTCTGCAATGACAAAAGCTATTGCATCAAGTTTTGGAAGTGGGAATCCCAGTTTTGATGTGTGCTGAAGCTGTGTGAGCAGCAAGGAGGGTTGTGAGAGCAGCGCTGTCTTCCGTGCTGAGACAGAGAAGGCGGAGGGGTCAGTGTATGGCAACTCTTTCTGCCAAAACCTTGATTTTATAATTGCATTCCAGGAAATAATAAAAAACAAAATTATTATTGGCTAAATCTTTTATTATGGCTAAAAATTTTAATATGAACAGCTTTTGTCCTAAATAGGGCAAAACTGATCCCAATCTATAAGGAAAATTAATCAGCTTGTCTACCCCCTCCACTGTTAACACCAGTGAATACAAAATTTGGAGGGGAGAAAGTTTTTTTGTTTTTTAAGAAAGAAGGTTTTAAGACATTTTTAGAAATTTTAAATTGAGAAAAAACGAAAGCCAACTGTTGAGTGGTAACACAGGTATTCTTATATTCTTACTCACTAGGGTTTTCTTCAGATTTCCCACTACCCTTATTTCAGGTCTCAGCTAAAGCCACATCTTGAATGTATTAAAAGCTTTACCAAAACTTTTCTCTGCGAAATAAGTACTCTCATAGAGACTTACCCTGAATCCAAAGTCTGGTTTTGAATCAGACTATTCCTTCTTCAGCTTTTATACTTTCACATTTTCCTGGTGATAGAATAGCTCTCATAAATGGTTTCCTTTCTTCGGTTCATTCAAGAACAATATATTTTTTAATATATGTATTAGAAATCTGGAATATTAGGAAAACAAGAAAAATCCGCATGAGAGAAGTTAAATGACTGAACTTCAGTATCTACTGTAAGGTGATTCTTAAAGGAAACCAGCTTAATTATTTTGGAAACAAAATTTAAGTACAGAAGAGCAGGTTACCTTAATCAAGATGTACAGTCAGCTTTTATTTAAAATGATATTGCTTTTATTTAAAATATTGCTTTTATTTTTTCCAAAATGTAACTTAAGTTCAAGTCCCACCTCATACCTGATGCTGCAATGTTTATGTTCAGTAAATCTTTAACATGATAGTACCTGCTGCTTTCACATAACCTGACTTGCAAATGTTATCTGGGTTATTTTAAGTTGTGTACAGAAATGGAAGATTTCCCCCCCAGGCTTCTTAAAACAATTTGTGGAAGAATGAGTTTGTACTTGAGGTACAGATTTGACTTATGTCCTCTCAGCAAGGAGAGGTAATTGATATGTCTGTACTCTGAAGCAGCAAAGTCGACAACATTTTGCTGTTTTATTAGTTGCTCTACTACAAGGAGAACTTGGACAGTTCTGGAAGAACTCTTGAATGCTTGAGCGATGGAACCTTACCTTAGTAATTTATTCTAGACACCCAGTTGGTGCATATGTGGTGAGGAAAGAAAACAGGGCTTGCATACTTAATTCTATCTTATTTTTAAAAAGCTAATTTTTTTTTATCTTTTCCATTATTAAAGTATATTTTTTTGTCCAAGAAAATAAGTTGCTTCAGGACGCATTGTTAAAATCAACATAGTGCTGCAAACTTTAAGCCAGTAATTCAGAAAATCACTCTTTTCTATTGAGAAATACTTAGAGCTACAGTTTATCCTCAGTGTAGTTCTCATCCTTGTTAATACTAAAATAAACTCAAAGAAGCAACTACTGCCTTCTGTTGTATTATGTATTTCTAAAACCACCTAGACCCTTTCCATACAACTGCTGTAGGTCTTCAAATGAACACAGCAATATCATCACCAAGTGAGTGACTGCTGCCGTTAGCCTTCTCAAGACTAGCAGCTATGGACAGAATCACTGTTTAAAACTACAGTACAACACAGAATAGAGCTGATACTGGTATTTATAACTAATCATCCAATAATCAACAGTATACATCCACTAATTAACATGTAATATTATATTTAAAAATTCAAGACTAGGGTATTTCTTAAAAGAAACCACTAACAGGATCTCACAGGGAATAAGGGTAGAGATAGTTTAGATAACATCAGAGATAGGGCAGAAACAAAAAGAATTTATTTCTTCATCCAGTACTTTATACACTTTACAAAAAACAGGAATACCACTGTGCCCATAAAAATGTTATCCATGGCAACTGAAAGCAAATACTACTTTTTGTCATCTAACAGGGTTGTCTTAAAATCATAATACAAAGATTTGTGCTGTAGCAGTCCTCCACTTTGCACTGTAACGATAAGGCTTACTGTACTTTAAATACAAAGCTGTTACATCTGCAGTTATGAACCACTGGCTTTAACAAACATCATTTTATAATTGCTTTTTGCTTCTTTTTTGTTTTCTGGAACCTCAGCTTCCTCATGTTTTTCAGCAGCGTGTAGCTCTTCTGCAGATTCCTCTTGCTCAGACTCAGAGCCACTTTCAGAATCCTCTGAACTCTCATGGTCAGAGGAGTCTCCAACTCCCTCTTCTTGTTCCTCACCATCCTGAAACTAGAAATTCAGATTATGAGATAGATAAACCATTAGGTACTGACAACTCCTTTTAGTGTCCAGTGAGAATGTTTTGCTTAATGGCTTTCATTTTAATATTTGTGGGATGTATTGTAAAACACAGATCTTTGTCAAATTATCAGACAGAAAACAACGCCAGTGAAGTGTTTTAACAGTGACAGATACAAAATCCAAAATTCATCAAGAAGGCACACCTTCTTTCAGTTGCAACAGAAATCCTGAAGATACCATTAAATGAATTTGAAAAGTTTCAGAATCCATCAGTTGAATAATTCGTTACATGGCATGTCACTTTGAATATTTGTCATAGAGTGAAACATACTGAAGCTAAGTGCCAGGATCTCCCAAAAATTCATAATTCGCGACTAATCTTTAGAAATAAGTTTAGCACACAACATTACAACGTAGTGGTTGGAATGCTGGCGTCATCCAATGATGCTGCTGCAAACAAGGACAGCCATGACATGGATTTTTGTTCATACCCCTAAAGAACAAAGCCTCTCTGTTCACAACACTGTGAATTCCTGGCACTACACAGTTTCTTTTACTCCACTGGGAAACATTTTGCTAATGTTCTTTACAGTGGTTAGTGCTAAAAGTTAGAAAAAAATCATTAGTTCACCTTTCCACTTGCAGATGAAGTAGCTTCCCAATAACCTCTTTCTGTTGTTTATCCTCACACTTCTCTTCCTCTTTGTCCACCTACACTACCTTGTAGTTACATGACCAGTCAGGTGGCAACTTAATGAGCAACTCCAGCTCTTTGTACAGCTAATTTCCCTGCTCTGTCCCCCTCTATTGGTCTGGAAAGTACAACAGAAAGGTATATGCAAAACAAGAAGCTAAAACAGATTAACTAGCTCTCAGTGACAGTGTAGGTGGTCACCTTACCTTCTCATGTATTCCCTGTCAAGAGCCTGATTTAATCTATTTGTCACTTTCTGTCCTAATCCGTCTTGACTACTGTGGAGCATTATGGATTGTCATATCACTTCTCTGAACAATGAGAAACATCAATCATTCAGGGCATTTAAATAGTTACCACAATGTATACAAATAGGGATCAAATGAATGCAGGAGGTTTGTGCCTTAACCTAGGCTAAACAACTTAGTACCTCACTGAAACCCAGTCCACAGTGGCGCCGGTTCCGCCCAGACATCGTGCTGTCCATGCTTTGCTGGTACTGAGACTCTAGTTCTTCATTCATTTTCTTGTCTTCTTCCCCTGCATGTCCAGGGTACTTTGGTTATGGTTTATTCAAATCAACAAAGCTAACCAATTACACAAAGCTACCAGACTTTCAAAGTTCATTGTAATATATGCGAAAGAGTTTAAATTTAGCCTGCTTGGAAACTATGGAGTTGACGACTGCAATTATATACAAACCATCAGGTTTATAGGCAAAGGATGCCAGTTAAGTTGCTCTAATACAAAGATGGGACAGTGTGTTACCAAGACCTGACACACTCAGACAGAGATACTATGCATGGTGTATTTTTCTACTTAACAAGCAAAAGCTCAATATTACATCTTTTCTATGCTTCCTGCAAAGAGAAGGCTTTTGACCTTGGCTGTACAGCGCGTGCTCTAAAGCATCATTAAGAGCAGCTGTCAGGACAATATTGGTGCTCTTGTTTTAGAGCTGTACCTTGAGACTATTTTACGTGTCTCGAATTTTCAGGAAGAGTAGCTACAGCTCTCTACTTTTGTCCGTCTTTAGAAACTAGCATGAAAACTAATTTCCACGTCTAGTTAGCACAACATCAGCTAACTCTACAGGCCTTGTGTTGCTACTTATTTCAGTAAGTAAATAAAAGAGCGTTATTTTTAAATGGTCTTAGAATAGCTGAGAATTCCCTGACCTTGTCAAAGGTAGGAACCTCTTAATTTTTCCCCCCACAGGCTTACAACACTAACTTTTAATTTGTACCTTTGTAAAATGAAACTTTGTATTGCAAATTCATGTTTGTTCAATGGAAATCAAAGCTGTGTGTTATGGTAGAAGGACAAAGACATATTGGGGGGAAAAAAAAAAAAGAAAACATTAAGAAAACAATTGCTGTGGTAGTCTGTTGATGAAAAGCAGCATCTTGACCTTTTACTAGTAACAAAGCAGTACAGAACATTTATGACTCTTCAGGGGAAACATCGCCTTTCTAGAAAACTCGGGTACACGGAAATGATTCTGAGTCACTCAGTAGCTGACAGAACCTGGAACTCATCCTCAGGCTTCGCTGGGGTTTTGCTCTGGTAGGTTTTTGTTTCTTTAATATCCAGACAAAAAATTATTAGTGGAACATACTGGGGAAAGAAGTTTTCTGGAACCCTGGCAGTTACTCTTCTTCACAGCTCTATCAAAGCTTCTCTCAAGTAGTCAAAGGCACAGTTTGAGTTTAGTGTACTTTGACTTATTACCCGAGCAAACTTGATAAGAAATAAGTTATCATGGTCATATCTTATAGGACATCAACTCACTACTAATTACCAAGATAAAAATACCTGCAAAGTTATCTTCTGCCTTGCTGCTGTGAGGCAGAGATAGTTATCTGTTCAGTAAGTAATCAAGAGAAGGACTGGGGATGGGATGGACGGGGGAAATCAGCCTTGCTCCCTCTCATGCACAAGGATGTTAGAGGTTTGGGTGGCCATACTTGGCAACAATGAAGAGGCATCATAACACTCTTAGGTCCCAAAAGCAATAAAATACTATTTTTAGTTCATCTGCAGAGTAGGATTAAGGCAGTATAGACCCTAATTTGCAAGGCATTTGCACACAAGTTCAGCTGACTGCCAGAAGTATGTTGCTGGAAGGGAAGTAAAATCAGTCAGCAACAGCTGTTTGTCAGTAGTCTAAAAAGAACTAGGCATTTTTACAACTATACAACCTGACCTGTCTTCAGCCTCAGCCAGAAAACTTGAAATCCTTCCCCAAAATATATGCGAGGCTCAAAGAACTGAGATGTAATAAGTGCTTAATTTTCAGCTTTGTATCAGCTGTTGGATCAACTGACCTGTCCTGAAGTGAGAGGTCGATCTGTGGTCTCCAATAACAAGGCGGCCAGTATGTTCTTTCTAAAAGAAAACACAGTTTGTTTTGGAGCTTTAGGGTGCACTGACAGCTCTACCAACATTCTGGAAATCTCAGAACCAACTGTAAGACAGCAAGTTTCAAAAGCTAACAAATGTGGTCTATATGCAAAAGAATTATCTGGAAAAAGAAACCCCAACCATTAGGTATTCTTTATTCTTCCCACATGCCCAAAACTGGTTCCATTTTGCTTCCTGTTTGTTGCCACTCTAAAGAGAAAGTCATCAAACCATACTGGTATGTTAGTCAACTATAAAACAGCATTGTAAGTGTGTGAATTTAGATTCTGGCAGTTCAGCATTTTTTTCTGGTCCATTTCTCTCATATTATGTTCAGCCTCTGCAGCTTACACATAGACAGTCCTGCTTACAGACTGTTCCCAGCATCAGGCAAGATCTCCATACTGCTGATCACTACATTGGCTACATCCTGGAGGCTTTTCAAATGTATCCCTAGAGGCAAGACCTGGCATATCAGCCACAGTGAGTATCCACGCAGAACTTGCATTTGGTGGTAGTGGGATGTTTTAAGGCAGTGTTGCATTTCTATCCTCTAGTAAGTTTTTAGTTTTCACCCTTTCAATACAGCATTTTCATTTAGAATATTCTAGCAACATAAACTGATAGAAGTAAAATTCTTTTCAGGATGTCTTAAGTAGACTTTCAATATCAAAGTTACCCTTTGTACATGCAAAAAAAATGCCATTATGTTTTTGTGCAATCTTGTGCAGAAAGGCTGACACGAGAATTGATTTAGAGCATCTTCTCTTTAAATAATCTAGCCATCTGTCATTTTTAACTCCCAAGGTACAATCCACTATTACTTTTTAATAGACCCCTGCTGAGCACTTTAAAAGCCTTCGCTTCCAGTCCCGGACAAGGCTGTGTTATTTATATATGCACGTATATATTTTATATACGTCTCAGCACTGTTTCCCCCAGCGACCTGAGCAGAGGCATAGCCAGGGAGCGGGGGAAGGAGGCCGCATCCCGCGGCAGCTTCGCGGCGCAGGGAGGCCCCGAGGGGGAACCTGAGGTCGGAGACGGGGCCGCCTCACCTTGCCAGCTCCCATGAGCCGCAGGAACTTCTGCTTGCGCTCCTCGTTGCCCAGGTCCGCCGCCTCCCAGCTGCTCGAGCCCTGCGGGCACCGTCACCGTCACCGCGGCCCGCGCTCCCGCCGCGAGCCCTCCCACGGCCCCGGCAACCCCAAACTCCGCGGCGCGACGGCTCCGCTCCGGCCAGGCTAGACTAGGCCGAGCACCCCCCACCCCAAATGGCGGCTGGGCCCAGCTGCGGCCTCGCAGCCTCCTCCTCTCCTCTCCTCTCCTCCTCCTCCTCTCCCTCTCTCGCGCCGCCCCGCGCCCGTTTACATCAGGGGAGGCCGCTCGCTTGAGGCCATGCTGCGCCTGGGACTCCCTGGCCGAGCTCATGGCCGCGCCGCCGTCCGGGCCCGCCGCGCCGCCTCCGCCGCCGCCTTCCTGCTGCGCCTGGCGCAGCCGCTGCCTCCCGCCCCTCGCGCCGCCGGGTCAGGGCGCCGCGCGGGGCGCGCCGGGATAGGTAGTTCTGGTGCTGCCGCTCTGTGCCGCGCCCGCTGTCGCCAGCACTACCCGCCCCACAACCCCTGGCGCTCCCGCGCCATTGGTAGCAGCGGGGCGCCTGCCTCCTGCTCCGCCTATAGGGGGCGGTGAGGGCGTGGGTCGCGGCGCGCGGGCGACCGTTAGGCGACGGTTGGGCGACCGTTAGGCGGCAGCTCTTGGGGTAGTCGCTCGGTGCCTCGCTGGCCCTTCATAGACCCCTGGGGAGGCTCTTGCGCGCCTGTTGCCGTGTCGGTAGCGGAGCCGATCACAGGCATCAGCGGCGGGGCTGTCCCGGTCAGGCGTTACGTGCCGCTAGAGAAGGCGGCTACATTGCCGCCGTCGTGTGGTGGGCTGCGAGCGCCTGAGGTAATCCCTGATGAGGGAAGGCGAGCCCAGAGACCCCGAGTCGGGGCTTTCATTAAGTGTGTGTGGGCCCTGTTGCGGAGGCCAGTGGCGACCCCGGCGTTCGAGCTGGGGGGTGGTTGTCTGAAGGCTGCCGCCTTGCGTACGAGTCTCGCACAAGAGCCGCCCTCACAGAGGCTCACAGGGAGCTCCCCGAACATCCCTTGCTTGGTTTTAAGCTCTGAGCACAAAAAGGGAAGAGATTTTTTTTTTTCCCATCTGCATATTGGCAGGAATAGGAGAACCTACTTTTTCAGCAACAACATAACATGATACTTCCTATATGTGTCAATTGTGGTGGTTTTTATCTATGTGGAAGACTGGAGAATTGTCACATTTTCTAAACTCATCCTAAATTCATTCCTATGGTTATTTCCAGTGTCCATGAACGTGGTGAGATCTGCCAGAGACATTTTGTTTTGTTTTCTTTTTATGTCTTTTGGTACTAAAAAGGCTTTCATTTGGCTGCCAGTCAGACACACTCTTGCTTCTTTATTTGGTGAGATGAATTGCATTAATGCCTTCTGTAGTCAGTCCTGTGCAAGCAGAAGTCCATGGCCTGTAAATAGTAATTACAAGTAACCACATGCACCTGGTGCTGATGGACAACACCTTTCAAAGCGTATCCAGGTCCTTGCAAGTGATTTCTTTTCATGATGAAGCAGCTGAAGAAGGTTGGGATTTCGTTGCCTACCTGGAGGCAGGTGGGAGGGCTGCTACTGTTAACTCATTAAGTTAAGATTATCTGCTGGTCAGAGCTGGGGATGCAAGGTATGAGTCTTGCTTTTAAAGGGTTTTTTGTGTAATAGGGTAGTATTTAACTTCAGTTTCCTGAAGTTTATGCTGTGCCTGTAGTGAGTTCAAAGTTCCTATAGGCCTTCTAAAATTCAGTTTCTGCTCAAAATTGTCCTTGAGAGCAATCTTTGTGTTTAGAGGATGAACTGTTATCTAAGTTTGTCTATGAATTTTCTCCTTATATATTTAAAAATGTGGTATTACATCTCTTTTTAAGGATGTGAATTAAGTTATTTAGAGGTTTTGATACTTTGTAACACTCTGTACTTTATTATTCAGATATCCCTATCATTCTTTTGTAGGCTTGAAATACAAATAAAGAAGAGCTGATAAGAAAAAGCTCTGGAAGATGGAGCATAAAGTTCAGCAGATCTAGTAATGTAGAGAGGTGCGGTGCTGGTACCCTTCCCAATCCTAGGTAGGTGGATTTAGAGTTAAAGGTATCTGTAGGAGGTCATTCTGTTCCATTATTAATCATACAAAACAACGTGGGGATGATGATATTTAAATTCCTAGTCCTAGGTATTATGTGATCAAAGTGTGCAAAATCAAATACAAAGATGTGGCTGTTATACTGGTTGGTCAAAACTTTTGTAACCTGTTTTTCTTTATTTTGGTAATGATAAAGAATAGAAGGGAGCATTAGCATAAGAGAATGCTGTATTTATTACTTGAATCACCATGTATTTAAATATATAAGATACTTTCTATTGTCATGACTGTCATGGTAACATAATTAAATTGGAATGGCTGTTTTAAAATGATTTTTTTTTACAGAAAGGGTGTGAAATGTGAAATTCATGTAAAATATAAAAATGGCATATAAATATATATACAAATAAAATATAATCACTTTATATTAGGAAAAAATCTGCTTTATAGTGTGCCACTGCATTTCTAGATTTCTAGTGTGTGAAATTGTCCTCTTTTGTATCATTTCTTTTTTCCTATCACTTTATGGTAAAGCTTTAGTACAGTTCCTGTGCTACTCTACCTAAAGACTTTTTCCTTAAGAAGAAAAAGCATGAGATTTTAGCTTAATGCCAACACTTTCCTCAT